>JBBMOC010000005.1:3797150-4094320 GCA_037975185.1 Centropyge bicolor
CTCTCTCTCTCTCTCTCTCTCTCTCTCTCTCTCTCTCTCTCTCTCTCTCTCTCTCTCTCTCTCTCTCTCTCTCTCTCTCTCTCTCTCTCTCTCTCTCTCTCTCTCTCCTACACGCTGTAGCTGCAGAAAAGAAACAGGCCCAAAGCAATCAAATCCTATTTTGGAGATATTAAAATGCATGTGACCAGCTGTGACTGGTGCCCATTTCACCGTCGGCAAACAACTGAGAGAGAGGTGAGAGACAAGCGGCTTCATCTGGCTGTCACTCATCTGCCTTCGTTTGGATTAGCTGAATGGATTAGCCTCTGATACAAAGCAAAACGCCGCTTTCCAATTATTGTACACGCATCCAACACTTGAGCCAAACTCACCGGTGATGAATTAAAAAAGCTGCTTGAGTGACGTGTTATGCCAAGTATTATACGTAAATAATCTGGGAGTGGAAAAGATGCTGCACACACACACACATACACACACACTCATCATCACACTCAGCACAGTTGTGTTTAAATGCTTAGCACACACACACACTCACACAATACTGTTACCGAGAGAAAAAGCCATAGAACAAGCCTGAGGGTTTGTTCTGATGCATTCACTTATTGCTTGGATTTAAACCTTTAACCCTCCTGTTCCCTCACTGCTACATCCTTTAATCGCCCATCTGTTCTCCGCCTCCACTCGTCTTTTCTAAACGCCTGAAATCGTTCCATTCAGTACAATTTCAGTGGGCAAAAATGAAAGAAAATAAAATAAATCATTAAAGAAAGTGATCACCACGACGATAAACCGATGCTTATAGACAGCCGTTTCGGATTCTATCTGCTTTTCAGAGAGGCAAGAAGTCAAAGGAGAAACGAAAAAAAAACAAAAAAAAAACAAAAAAACAAGCCTTTCCTCCTATCCTGTTCAGTCATTTTAAGAAACATGTACTGAAGATGGAGTTCTATGTATAGTGAGAAGCAGGATGAAAGGCAGCCAACAGGCAAGGCTGATGTGCAAACATTGATTATTCTCTGTCGGAGTTAAAAAGAAGTCACCCAGGTAGCACACTCTTCGCTGACAAAACTGACAGCAAAGCTCTCGTTGGCATCAAAATTTCAATAAACGCTGCACCATAACAAAATCCCAAACCAGCAGCAGAGAAGAGACACAGAGCGGCGTTCCCGTCCTCTCTCTGTATGGTTAGAGGCAAAACAAAAACATCTTGGATTTTCCTCTTTGGTTCCAAAGATACTGATTTCCTGAGAAGTGACAGTTTTTTAGTCTTCCCCCCCTCTTTTCATAAGGACAACTACTCTCTAAGCCTGTGACAAACAACATTTGTGACACTTTTAGAACAAAATGTCTCCACCGAAAAAGAGTGTTTTGTAGACAGATTTATTGGGCCTTCAAGCAAGTGGAGCTCACAGTCCTGGACAGAGTGATAAAATACTCTAGGCTGACCCAATTGGCAAGTTCTGAAAAACTGCTTTATCGGTGGGTAGAAAGAAGATCAGCCGTCTGAACACCAGCTATAATTCACAGGAACTGAAGAAGAAGAAGAAGAAAAAACGAGGACTGAAAAACAGCCAGCACATAACCACATAACCCTAATAAGCACTTGTCACACAATTCCAAACACAATCTGCACCCAACTACTGTGTAATAACAACATGAAAATGCAGTAAAGCATAATTAAAACGTGTCAAGCTGCAAAATCATGTTGTGCAAGGAAGCCGTGCTGGGTTGGATTTTACAGTATGGCTGCAGGTCCCAGAAACAAGTTCTCAAATATGGCTGTTAAATTCATAGCCTTGTAACTGTTTTTTAACGTTTTTACTGGCGACGGCATCACATCAGCTAACTATGGCGTGACTCCCTCTCTCTCTAGTTTGTGCTCCTGCACATACGCCAGGCATTTCATGTGAAAACTGTTCACAATAAGTATATGCGGTCGCAACAGGAAAACCAAAAGGCTGTTACAGTTCAGCTTTACAAGCCAGTGTCAGTGGTGAGGGAAATGAAGTGGTATTTCTGGAAATGCAATCAGAGATTGACCCGTGGTGCATGGTTTGCCAAGTGTCTGCTTTTTTTGCACAACAGCCATTGGACAGCGCTGACATGTTGAGTGAGGGTTCAGAGGCTGAGTAGCCGTAGGGTGTTCAGTCTCTCTGCCTGTCTCTTTGTTCAGACATGGCATGAAAAGCAAGAGCCTGTCCACATAGGCCTGCAGAAAGTTGAAAACCAAGCAGAAAATTCACTTTGTTTCACTTCCTGTGATAACATTCTCGACCACCTAAAGCTGTACACAATGTGTTTGTGGGAGATTCTTTCCTGTAGGTGCTGGGAAAACAGCGAGCGAGGGATGGACTGTAAACTTACTCGGTCGGGCGTAGGAGTGCAGTCTTGCCCAGGCGGAGGATGACGGGTCCTCGAGGGTTGCGGATCTTCTTGACATCTGCACTCTTGAGCAGGGAGAATCGCCTCACCAGATTAAAACCTGACAACAAATGGCATACATCAGCACCCACATAAATAAAACTCAGTTAAGAGAAATGTGTCCGTCGGAGCTCGTCTTTTCACCGGTGATATTGTGCCTGGCCGTCTGTGGAAACTTCCATTCATCCACTTGTAAGGACGGGCATTGTACATCTGCAAGAGACAAAAAAAAAAAAAAGTGAGTGTGTGTGTAAACAGCTAAAAACCTTGACATGTACTTTAATTCAAGCATTCATGAGATGTCAAGAAAGAGCGCGTCAATCTCTGGAGAAGTTCTCCCAAACGTCAGCGTTTACACTGCTGGGTGAGACGGACAAGGTTTGAGAGAGAACAAGCAGCTTCAAACATACGTACATTTGAGAAGGAACAGAAATATTGATCTGGAGGAGAGAGAGAGAGAGAGAGAGAGAGAGAGGGAGCTGCTGGGGGTGAAAGAGAGTCAAAAAGAGTGTAAAACACAGGGATCGAGATGAAATGAGGGCAAAGCTGTGCAGGGGAGGAACACAGCCCCGGTCTGACAGGTTGTCTAGCACCAAGCTTGTCTGTCGTGGTAGCCTCTGTTTGATGGATATGTTCTCACCCTGTCAGGGGAGGTTACAGAGAAAAGTGTTGCCTGTCAGAGTGGGGGGGGGGGAGACGTGAGATTTGTAGAAAAACACGGCCTAGTGCAGGTAGACACGGACCCTGTGAATCACTGTGATCCACAGTTAATTGATCTCTTTGGGGCCGAGGACCAAGGCCCCGAGCCAGGGCACAGTTTTTCAAAAACTTTTACTATGACTGAGGAGAATCTGGAAGCAGTTGTTGCCCAAACAAAAATAATCATGTTCTCTGAGCCGTGTTGCTGCCAGTAATGAGCTGAAGGGTAGATATTTTAATTTAACCTCGCTCTTGCACCTCATGCCCATGTGCACCAGATGAGAGCGATGCTCTGCCTAAAGAGTTTAAAGGGTGGTGTCTTTTTTTTTAGTTCATCACCTTTCAGAAAACAAAAACACAAAACTACCAAAAAGAGTAAGGACCGTCTTAAACTGCATGTTTATCTGCTCTAATTTGAGTTGCAAATGTTGACATGCCTGACTAATTGACCTTAAGTAGCAACCTGCTGTTCTTTCCAGAGGCAAGAGACATGTCATTGTCTAACTATCTTATTAAATGAATTGCTTTAGAAAAATCCATGCTCAGCACTGGAACACCCACACTGGGATCTGATGTGTGATGTTTACAGTAATGATAGCGCCTCCTTCATGCTCTTTATTTGGGGAAGATTATACTTCAACAACTCCTGCAAAACTTACATCAGCATGCATAGTATCACTTTTGCCAAACTCATTCCTCATCCTCCTCATCAGCCTTTTCTCAAGTAAAAGTAATTTGAACATTAAAGCAAAAACCAAACCGCTGTTTTTTCTATACTTAGCTTTCACACCATCCAAACATTAGTGCATGTTGAACAAACATTGTAATTATTGTTTTTATGGATAACAATAAAATCTAATATTTGCACTAACTAGCTCTACCTAATACAATAAAGCTGGTAGAATCTCTTATTAAATGTCAGTACATTTTAGCTTACAAAATCTATAAAAGGCAGCTAAAAATGAGAAGCACACTTTCGTTTATGTCTGATTGAAATCGAAGTCCTATTGTTTAAGAATAATGACTGCAAATTTTTTGAGCAGTAAAACGGCCACAGTTATTATTAAGTTGAAGATAATAATGGCAAACTGCATATGTATTGTGCAAGAGCAGAAAGCTCAACAGACATAGCAACAGCAAAGGGTCAATTGTGGATGCAGGAACAAAGCTGAGGTGTTAATTCTGATGTAGTATTCATCTGAAGGTCACTATTGATTGTTGCTATTAAAGAGAAGACAAGTCTGGAGATGAAGCTTTCTTTCTTAGAGATTGATAATAATGCATTTCAGAGAAAAGTAATGTTTTTCTGTCTCCCATGTTTTATGGATTCAGTGTGATAGATTTGTTGCAAACATCTTTTTGAATAAACAGTCATGGAGAGAGCTGCCACCAAGCATGCAACAGCACACTGTCTGCACTTCCAAACACAATTTAACTTCTTCCAGGCTGGAAGTCACATCAAAACGAGGAAAGAGCCTAATATAAAATAATAACGTCCAACTGACTTTAATTAAGAGTTAGGAATTTAATTTCACGGAGGCCGGCTCAAGAAAGAATTAAATCACATTTAGCGCTTCATCACCTACTATCAAGTTCATCACTCGACACCCTGCAGCTTGTGCTCATCTCGGTTTAAAAAAAAAGACAAAAAAACACACAAAAAAACCCATTTCAAAGCACAGCATATTTCAGCCTGTCTGCCTGCACAGTGTGTCATTCTCTTATTGCTGTGTACAAGTACAAATCAAGGTGCGTTTGGAAAGAGGCGTCTGTTGTGGGGAGCTGAGAGAAAGTCGAGATGAAAAAGTCAAAGAAATTGCATGAGTTGAATGTGACTCCTGAACAAAGATACAGGAGAAAAAAAATCACGCGCCAGTTTAGAGTCTTCAGACCCCTTTGATACGCTCACACTCTCATCTCACATCCTTTTTTCTCTCTCACACACACGCACACACACAATCACACATACTGTATATAACTTGACTGGTCCGTCCTGAATCCGCTGACTCGGCACAAACTACACTCTCCGCAGCCCCTCGCGAAGACGCCGCTGCCTTTTAAAGACATACATATTCACACACGTACGCACCGAGAGCTCACATCTCCCATCGCAGCTGTTTTTGAAGTCAAGAGACGGTAAGATCTGCCTTTCCTCGCCGTTTACTCTCTCTTTTTTTCTGTTTCTGTTGTTGTTCATCACCGCCCCGTTTCCATCAGACGGGGCTGGAGATGAAGGCTTTGTCAAGAGTTGTCGTGGCTGGAGGGCAGCAGGATGAAAAGTTAGGCAGCGTTAGAGGAGGAGGAGGAGGAGGAGGAGGAGGAGGAGAGAGGAGGAAGGATGAACACGGGGGGGGGGGAAGAGACGAGGAGGGAACAGGAGGCGAGAGAGGTGTTGCTTGACGAAGACGACTTGCCCTCAACACCCAGCACTCTTGAGGCTAAATTTTCCCTCTTTTCTGAGGTGATGTTAAAGCTGTAGGACTTCTACACTGACATACAGACAAAGACAGAGACAAACTTATATTAGGTGTGTTATAACTTCAGGACTGTGTCGTCTCTCCTGTGGCCATCACTGGGCATCTTTTGACAGACTCGTGCTCCACATTGCGTGACCTCGCTCAGCTCCCATCAGTCTAAACTGTATTTCCATCCTTTAGTAAATCACATGCACAATTGCTCAAGTTTCATTGTTACATAATACATTCAAGAAGCCTATATAAGGGACATAATTTTGCATGTATACTGTTGTGAACATGCCTAAGTGTGTGCATAGAAGTGTGTCTTCCTATGTCTACGTGTGTATATAAAGGTGTGAAAAAAGATATTTTCCCAGGTATAGTATATTTATCCAATGTCTTTGTTTGATTTAATTTGCACTAGACAAGAATGTTTCCTGGTGGTTATGTGGGAGGGGTTCAAAAGAGCCCAGTGTCATATGTTAGTTCAGTTCAGTTTATTTGCGCAGTAATGATGATACAAATACATCTAATCGAAAAGACAGCAATTACTGTGCAGGAAATGAAAGAAGTCTAAAAGGCTCATTCAGAGTCCTCCTTTTACTAAATAAATGGATATAATGGCTTAAGTATCATATTCAACAAATTCAAAAGAATGGACCTTAAAATATCATTTTAAAAAATTGATGTCTTGGCAATAAAGTAAATGATTATCATTTTTCACCTAGCTAAACATTAGTGAATGTCTGATGATACAACATAAAAATTACTTATCAAAAGTAACTTTTTGGAGAATTAAGCAAAAGAAAAGTGTTGCTGTTTTGCAGTGGACTGAGTACTGACCTAATACATTTCAGTATTTGAGCAAAGCACCCCAAAAAAGCAAGAAGTAAACTTGTACCTTCAGAAAGTCCTGCTTGAGTATATGGAGAAAAAAAACAGTTACTTTCCTTAAAAAAAACAAGCTGTAGAACTGCTAAAATGTTTGCAAAGCTCCAAGCTGTAAAACACACTGACATAATATCACCTTATACAGTTACAGCAATAACTGTCTATTTACACATTCAACAGACACAACACAATATTAACGTTCATTCGAAATCTTGTTTCTGGCCACATGATGAATATTTGCCCATTTTAGCTCTGTTTTGGTCGAACTAACTTTGCAGTTATTTGGTGCTGGACAGGGGGTCTACAGTAGGTTTATCACAGAGTTTATTTCACAGTGCTGCAGGCCATGAAACCAAAACAAGCTGAAAGACACTGAAACATTATGTAGCGCTGAGAGGAAGTACAGTTACAATAATATGATAATAAACCCTATGAGTGACCCCCACTTATTTCATTGATAATACAAAAATATTGATTGGTGCAGTTGTAATAGGAAACAGATCTAAATATTAAAAAGGTGTGGAAGCAGCTTGCTCAGGAAATAAAATACTTGAGACTCTGAGAGTACAGCGACATTAGAACCTAACTCGCTAATGTGAGTATGTAAATCAGATGCTCATTTTTTTCAACCTATGTGTGACCATGGTGCAAGGCTGACTACGCCTGACTGAAGATGACTAAACCAGATGAGGCTGAGTGAAGCCACAGACTACTGAACGTTGAGTATGAGGACTGACAGTGCCAAGGTTAGTTTGAAAAGCTGAGGCTGGGATGTCATACAGAGGTCAGTGTATTCTTTCCTGCTGAATGAAGTTTGCCAGCAAGTTAAAATGTTTTCTCCAATACTCTGATTGACATTAAAGAAAATGTTATATATGTTTGTATATGGAAAAATGACATTGGTTAACAACTTAAAAGCAGCTATTACCACCTTTAAAGCTGTGAATCAAGCTAAATGCTGTGTTTATTTGTATCAGACTGAGAGAAACAAGCTGTTTCTACATAACTCAGAGGGTGGATGGTATTTTAGTGGACTGTTGCGTACTCAGGCATTTTGGCAGTTTGGCAGCGGACACACTGCGGAACTTGAACCCCATTTCCTCTCAAGCTGTGATCAAAGGAAAGCATTTGCTTGTTGACAAGCTAATTAGCACATAGTATGTGTGCCACTCCAGGATCCAGCTAGTAGCTGCATGTAGCCTTAAAGAGATTGGATGGTCTTGGCTGCGTTCACTTGCTCTTTGATGGGTTGCGTTTGAGTCTTGCCAAAGCAGGTAATGATACTACACTGGCAGTCAGGCAGCACACTGCTGTGAGTGTTCCCCCAAGTTTCCACCTTGCCAAAGATAAAAATTCCGGACATTTTAGGTCGTTAGAGAAGTGAAGCACTACTTTTTGATGTGCACAGACCTATGCTTAATTTTGAGTGAGCACATGTAATGGGTGTCAGGGACGAAGCTGGATTTGATTATTGCAAATGTCTCAATATTCAGAACTCAAGTATAACTTCTCATAGGCCACTGAAAACAAAGCTCGACCACTCAGACATCCATTATACCAAAGAACAGCATATGTGTACAGCGCCAGAGCTACTCTCGCTGACCCACAGCAACACCCCAGCAACCATAAGTAATATGTGACCTTTCTTTGTATTGTGACTAATATTAACAACCTTCAGAGGGTTTAGGAATCAATGGTCTTATCTAGCAGCGCCTTGTTGTGGCCAGGGGCTACTGAAACCAACTGCCTCTGTGTTTTAATTCTGTTTTCATAGCGGCAAACACTTGGCATAGCGCTTTCATTAGGGAGAAGAGGTCAGAAGCGTGCTCCCATTGTCAGAGCGTGTGGTGTGTGGATGGTAATAAGAGAGGGTATGGTAGTTACTGAATGTGCTTTACAATGTGGCATTCCAAGATAATTGGACTGGGCTGCTGATCAGCAGAAAGTCAGACTCGGGGAGGGAGAGTCTTCCATCTCTGGGAGGGGTGTATTATTTTTCCTGCTACGTTAGATGAAGCCACGCCCACTTCTGCATGAGGTAATATGACAGCTATGGTAGGAGAAGGGATGTAATGTCTGAAGTGGGTTGGAAAAATGAGAGATGCCTCCCAGAACTATTAAACACATACAACATATGGGGTGGAGAGAGGCATGCTGGGTAATGTAGTTGGTGATTCAATAAAGTGATTCAGTCAATGTGTGGCTAATATGACGGGGGAAAATGATGAACTGAGAGGGAGGTAAAAAAAGGAAGAAGGGGCTGAGACAGAGGGAGAGTGTGTGTCTCACTTGCCCTTTCGGCCAAATGCGGCAGACAAGAGAGAACATTCCTGGTTGTTTTCCAGAGATAAAACTGCAGCACAGAGGAGTGGAAAGACTTAAAACGCTGCACTTCAGAGGGATGAGCTCACTCATTTTCCCCTTGTAGGCCTCTGGCCCACGTTCAATACACTCAGGCAAGTTCACACACACATAGGCTGGACTCATGACACACACAAATTTACAAGCTCTTCACAGTTATAAAGTTAGACATGCAGACATCTGTATGAATTAGATTGCGGTGTTTGACATAGTGTCTGGCATCCTGTGTGTTTGTGCACATATACATACTGATGAGTGAGGCTGGATGAGAGCGTCAGAGAAGGGAAACTGGTTGGCCAGCACAAAATGTTTCAACATTCATTTCCAACATTTTTCAATTATTTGTCTAAACAGAGCAGTCGCTTGTTGGTCATTATTATGCACTGTGCAGTACTGTGATGTGACTCAATACCACCTCCCTGACTGAGTGGTGTTTCAAAGTTATCGCTCGCTCATTAAGCTTTTTGTAAGCAGTTCTGATCGAGGTCCCAGTGCACATTTTTTTTTCTGTGGAGAGGGCAGGTTCATTCATGAAGCAGGATCCCTGGAGCTTTTTGCAAGTATAAGTGTTTTGCTCACGTTCTTGTAACATTCAGGCACCTCCCCTGCTTCAGGGCCAAGGGTCGGTCTCGAAATTCTCGAAAATAAAAATGATAACACGCCACACTCGTGATCTAACCCTAATGCTGTCACGGGTTAACTGAACTGATTTCTCATCAGGCAAAGTTTACAACAAGAGCTTGCAACCCATGCGAACCTCACCGCATCCCAGCGCCTCCACAGTACAACCCAATTATCCCTTTGCAGACTTCAGCCCTCTAGCAGCCAACATCACACTGTTTGCACATGCAATCTAATGCAGCCTGAGCTCCTCAGTGCCACAGGAAAAACAGTCTGTCTCGTAGTTGACATCCAGCCAGCATGATTCACCAAATAAACTCGACACGTCCTCATGATGATAATAACATCACTTTCAAGATATCATGAAATGAACACCGCTGGATAAATTGGCAGATGTTCGCTTTATCACTTTCTTAAGGATGAGTCATTGTTGTCTTGACACCATCTGGCTGGTGAAATAGCCCAGTGCTGCTTTGAGTTTCTCGGAAAACTGAAGATTTACACATTTCTATGAATCAAACAGCCTTTCTGTCAACTGATACTTCAATGGTGTACACGTAAGAAGATCATTCATTGTGATGGCCTGTCCAAGCATTGTACAGCATTGTATTAAAACAGTAAAGAAGTCCTTTAATGGTATTTTAGTATCATTTTTCATTCCACTTATCAAGAAAGTCAGCTGTATATGAAGGAATACTTTACTTCCTACTGACCTATTATTAGTGTGGAACTAGAGACTGATCACAATACTGTAATCAGCGTCATTATCAAGAGGCAAGCAAGTGAATACAGTGGGCTTAATGTTTGATATCCTGACTTAACTTTCATTCTCATATCCGTGATTGGTGATGTATATCCAGTGTTTGCCCACCACAATATAAACATTCAATGCCACATATTGATTTTCTATTTTATTTACTATTAAAAACAGGTAAAATCTTTGCATTGATCTCTCAGTCCCTCCACGCGCCGCGCTCGATTTCTCCAGTGCTCTATTTCTAACAAACATATTGACAGCAGACCCATCCATCCCACGCCGAATCGAAGCATGATCAAACGCAGGAGGATGCACTGTTGTTGGCTTTAACCTGCAGAGAAGACGGCTGGTCGAGCTCCTGAGTGGAATCAATCCGGGGTTCACCAATTGAATCGTTCACGTTAACTCTTATAACTTAGTCTATCTCTGCTCTGAACCCGCTGTCAATCTCAGAGATCCAACTATGCCAATAAGTTATTAGCAAGCATTTAAGAAGGATAAGGATGGTCAAGGGAGACATCATTTGTGAAAAACCTGGTCAAACCATCTGGCGTTCAGATTTTGATGCAAATCAATTTGCACTGTTACAGTAGCGGTGTTTGGAGAGTGATGCACTGGAGCTCTGTATATACTGTTCACTGTTACATTTGTCACCAAGTAGTTCAAATTACTTATTAATCAGTGGAGAGCTACCACCACAAATAGGATGTAATTCTGTTGGAAACACTGATAACTGCTTTTGCTGCTTGTCTTCTGTTTAAATAAGCTTATTACCGCCACCACCAGAAAACATACAACTTGGCTCAAACACAGACAGAAGGAATCTGAGCTGAAACAAATCAATACATAAATCCATTACCTCAGGCTTCACAGGGTCTGTGGTGCAAAAAAAATATATATCAGCAACACTTTACCTAAGACAAGGAATTTCAGCAATTTAATTTAACTATGGGAACTGGTCTCTCCGGCTGATACACTGCAGAACTGCAGCGCAATCATCCAGCTCCTCAACACTAGTTTTACTTAAACCTGCTTTCCTGCTGGAATGTCAGCAAATTACCAGTAAGTACAGATTTGGATGAGTCAGAGGAATAGTGATAGTGTGTGTATGTGAGCTTGTGTGAGTGTGTGCGTGTGTGTGGTGTTTGCTGTGACAAAGTGTTATTGCTGCTCTTGAGAAACCTCTTTCTTCCAACCACTGGGGGGAAAGGCTCAGGGGAACTGCAAGCTGAGTCAGTCTCATCCGAAAAGCTCTGACTTGGGTCTCCCAAGAGGGTCCCCCCCCCCTCCTCCACAAAGCTCCCTTCAGAACTCCATGTACTGTGGAGGATTGCTCGGCCCCCCGAGTGATATCACAGAGCCGGCCCTCTGAGAACACACTGACAGTGTGATGAGGGAGTATGACAGTTCAGAACGAAATAAATAAATATAACAAGACAACAAAAGAGATTTCTCTTCACCTCTCTGTCTCTTGATTTCTTGCTTGTCTGTTTCTGTCTCACACACGCACACACACCTGGATACAAACAGAGACGCATGCACATTCTCTCCAACACACCAGGAGACAAATAAACCAGCAGTTCAACAAGCTCAAAGTCTCATATGTGCACATATAGACATTAAAAAAAAAACCTCATGTTTCCACTATACAAACAGAAGCTCAGAATGATTGATAGCTCATGAAGAGGAACACAACCGCACATGGTAAACACACATGCCTCCTTGCCACAGCCTAACCACACAGCCACCAACAGCCACCAGCATCACACGGACATAAGCTGTAATTACAGCCCATTTTCATTGGGTGCGCACACACACACACACACAGACGGACACAGTTCCATCAAACTCAGATGGGCTCCAAAGCGTGACGAGTTGGTCGAGCATACAACTCCAGATTGAACATTTGGAAAAAAGTCTCAATTATAACAGTTAGAATGGTTTTGTGACTCTTTTTCAGCATTTAAATGAAGATATATAAGACTGTTCCGAGATGCAGTTAGTTGAGAGCAATTTGTCATTTGTAGCCTTTACCATTTAACATTTTTTATTCACAGCCCCAATGGTAGGCAACAAGAATATTGGATAAATACAGAGTTTAATAGAGCCCCACAGTCTCTATAAATGAAATGCAGTCTGTTTTTTACATCCACTTTGGATTAAATGGCCGTCTTATTCTTGTTTTCAATTGTATTGTTGTTAAAGGAGTACTTCAGTATTTTCGGAAATGTGCTTATTTGCTTTCTTGTTGCGAGTTAGATGAGAAGATTGATAATAAAACAGAGGTAAACAGCTAGTCTGGGTTGTGTTTGACAGGAACCAAATCTGCTTAAGAGCATCACTAAAGCTCGCTTGGTAACATGTTACATCTCGAGGCAAAAAGTAGCCTTATATTTACAACAGGTATGAGGGTTCGTCTCATCAACCTCTCGTCAAACAAGCGTGTGTCGAAGTATTTCTTGTGTTAAAGCAGGACATTTTGTTTGTTCTGAATACCACATTTTTGTATAACCACTAGTGGAATTGAGCAGCGACGAGGAAACTCACCTTGCTCTGATGTCAGCGAGTCACATGATCCGAAGCTGAGGGCCAACAGAGTCAGAGAGGAGCAGAGGAGCCACATGGTTCCTCTCCTCTGAAAACACCTCGCCTCACCTCACCTCGGCCAGCAACTGATGGATGAACAAACAGAGAAAGAGAAAGTCAAAAAAGTCAAAACCTTCCCACATTCTGTCAGCACGCCACCCAGTCTGCCCGCCCTGCCGACAGCTGCACATTATGCTTGACTCCTAAATAGACATTGATGTATATTTATGAGTCAGTCACAGTTGATGTGTTAATTATGTGGTATGATGCAGGCTTTGTTAGTGGCACATGAATTAACCAGAATGTCCCTCATTAAGGAGTGTAACTCTATAAAGTCTGATCATAATCATTATCCTGTCCATCTGGTTGGCCTTTGACTGGACAGCTGCTGCGCGCACAAACACACATACACACATGCACGTAAATATATTTGAGAAAGTAAGTGCACAAACATGTGACCATATGTAGAAAACTATTTTTTAAGTCATAAAAGAAATTATGCACACAAATCCCAACTGCATGTGCAAGTCAGCAAAGCAAAAAAATGCACAATGCGAGTGATTTACATGCAGGCTGCTTGGTCCGGAGTCAAACAGACAGTGTGGCCAAAACACACAAACACATCTGGAGACTATTCCACTGGAGCCATGGTTGCGCTGCACCAGATGCTTCCATGTGGCACAACAACAAGCGCACACACACACAAAAATGCGAAGATTAAAATGTGTGCCACGTCTAAATAATCATTATATTCCGTCCCCTCTCTCTTCCGACGACTCCCTTTTCATTAACACACACAAGAATGCACACACATAAACACACCCCGGCGCCGCCCACTCCGCTCTGCATAAACACATCCCAGCTGACCTGGACTTGCCCTCAGCGTGTGTGAGGACCCCATAACTCTGCAGTGTTTACAGGTACAGCAGGGCCCTCAAGGCAGGCAGGCGAGCAGACTGTGTCTCTGTACACACACCTGTCCCGTCTGCCAGGAGAAATGACCCCCGCGCTTCCCTTGGGGTACACAATGTGGCGCTCCTGCTCGGCCGAGGACACGGTGTGAATACCATCTAGCCTGACCCGGCTGCCTGCGGCGGGCTGCTAACAGACAATGTGGCGGAGGACAATGATTCAAATTATGTTCTGAAATAACACGGACAGCTTGACATGCCCCACATTGTGAATTATGCATTCAATTTTGGCGGCTGCTGACTCAAGGTGTAGTTGCTTGCCCTGTTTTCTTACATTTTAAAAGGCCTGGTTACCATTTTATGAAAGGAGCAAGATCTTTGCAAGATACTGTATAATCATGCTATAGTACAATTTATCTGTGTGCACAGCTGTTGACAACATGGCCACTTTCTATGTAAAAGTAGCTGCAAGCGAAACAGCAAGAAGAATGGCTTTTTAAAAAAGTTTTCGCCCCGCAGTTGGATGGGTGGAAGGTTAATCAAAGCCTTAGACGGCTGAGTTTGAGCACTCTAAAGCCGCAGCCATTATTATAGGCTTCATGCCACATGATCACAATAATAAGAAAGTTCACACAGTACATAATACATAATGCATCACAGTCCAGAGAACAGAGGCTGAAGGAAAAGTTACAGCTCATTGCTATTATTGTCTGGCCATAATCCAAAACAATTTAATAGGCTTGCTAATATGTGTTGCCATGGATGTCTCTCTTTCTCCTTCTCTCTTTGCACTCCATCTGCAGCTTCACGGCCACCCAGCTGGCTAAAGCAGATAAAGGCTGTCCGAGGTTAGGCCACTGGGCTTGGCCGCTGGGCTGGCCACGAGCCCGGTAAGCAGCCCTGCGAGTGATCGGGTCAGCGAGTGCGAAGCCAATACAGGAAGCAAAACAATGAGAATGTATCTGAATGTCTTCCAGCACTACAAGCCTGAAGACCAGAGCTGGGCAGAAGTGGCGACCAACGTTTACAACAATGTGTCTCCCTTGAACATCCAGAGCTGCTCAGTAGTCATTTTGGTCCTAGGTCCAGACCTATTGTCTATTTTCTATTTCCAGCACAGCTATCAGGTCCAGTACTTTTTTTTATGGCTTGGATGCATGGACAAAAGCTGCACTCATACTGTCCTATATAACAATGGAAGCAATTTGTGCTCAGTGCTTTGCAATTTCTGTTGTCACACATTTCATCATCATTGCCACCGCTTACAGATGGAACAACAGCCCCAACACAAGCATGTTTAGAGGAACCCACTCTGACAGAGTTAAATGAAACATGTCCTCTCAATGGCCTGACAAGAGAATTGCTTATTAGCCGCACAGACACGGATGATTAAATAACAGTGAACCAGTAGCTCACTGTTTAGACTACTTTGCATCTGTTTAATCGGGAGAACCCGGCATAAATGTGTCAGTCATGTGACATTTGAGGGTTCATTGCCTTTCCAGCTGTCTCTCCCAGCATGCCGCAGCGAGAAGATTGACGGACAGCTCACTCACAGGGTGTCTGCTTCCAATCTGCCCTGTTCTATCTCACACACACAAACACACACACACACACACATACACAGTCAGGAGTAGTTTTGATGCTGGCCTGCGAAAACAATCTCCTGATCTGTCTGTGAGGTTGTGACCCTGACTGAATCTTTTAGAGAAAGTCCTCTCTCAGCAGAGGGTGTGTAGATAAGTGCACTGAAAGTGGATGCAGAATACAAAAAAAAAAAGTAGTTAGATATGCATACATGCACACATTCACTGATAGGGATGGGTACAGAATTCAATACTTTTTTAGGTACTGACCGAATTCTGTCAGTACTACCAAGTACCGATTCACATAAAATCAAATGATACCATGTTTCGGTACTTAAACGCATCATTGTGACTGTGAGTGAGTGGAAGAGTAGGCAATTTCCCTTGTTGGACATGAACACAGCATTGCACGCACAAGAACAGATCACACTCGTTGCAATACTTGTGACGCGAAGTGCAAGGCCAGGCAACAAGATTTTTCTCAAGGCTGAAGAGTGCACAATTTTCATGTGAGTGAATGTGATTCATGACATAAATATTTAATCCCCTAACTGTGATGTTACAATACAAAGAATAAGATGTTTTGATATATTTGTTAAAGTTTATAAATTGAGAAATAAATATGTTAAATTGAAACATTTAAAGATTAAATATTAAACAAATTAACATTTATTACCACATAAACACACAAGAAAATTGGTACCGTTGAGTAGTAATTTCCAGGTACTAGGCATCAGTACCTTAACAGTTCAAATGTGAAAGGTACCCGTCTTTATTCACTGACAAATACATGTATATGGTAGAGCATGTGTGCAACAGAAGGAAGAAGGGGCAGAGACAAGATATGGTCAGAAAGACAGAGCAGTAAGTCTGTCACACAGGATAGATAGTCCAGAAATATAAATGCACCAGTAACACAAAGAGGAAGCAGCCATTTTGACACCATGCAACACTGGAGCAAGCAGAAGCAAATATACAAGAAAGCAATCATTCAAGCAACTATCTAGCAATTAATTAGTTTGGAGGAGGTCTGCTATAACCTTTTTCCTGCTCCAAACAGTCATTATTATATCAGCTTTTAAAAATTGGTCAACCTCGATCAAGGCTTTAGGCACTTGAACTAAATGCTAACACCAGCATGCTAACATGCTTAAAAGCCACATGAACATTTAGCAGGTATAATGTAGTTAAGAATGTAAGCATGCTGGCATTTACCACAGTACAATTGATGCGGATGGGAATGCTATTTGTTGTGCAGGTACAGTCATAACTAGGGCTGGGCTATATGGCCAAAGTCGTCTATCACTGTATATGTAATTTCATATCACAATGCATTAAGTGTTCTGTAAATTTACCTAAGAAATGGTTAAAAATAACCATATCAGGTTGTGATGGCCGTGCCCACAGCCAAACAAAAGGTTGTACCATTTACACACTCTCAGACTCAATCAACACATGTTCGGTTACTGTGAGTTGCAGTCACTTAAATTACATACACTACACATAGTTTGTCTGAAATTGGTTTATTAGCACTTTGACAGCACACTGTTTTCTGGCTGGAGCACACACATTTGGTTTACATTGTTTGTCATTTTGCGATTTGTTTGTATTAATTTATTTCTTCTGTCTTTGAGTTACCTGGCTGCTGTGTGGCACTTCCTGTTGGATAGTCAAAAGATGGGGCTGAGGGCGGAGCATGGCTTTATGCTGATGCCAGACCAAGAGCGCTTACATCATGGGGGGGATCAGAGTTTCATTGTGTCAGTTTTAGCTATTCCGTATATAGTTTCCCCTGTGTGTTAAATGTGGTCTGATCAGCCACTGTTGTGTCTCATTTTGTGAAGGTCTGTGAATTGAGTTGACTTTTTGTTAGCCATGTTTACATGTTTTCAGATGATATTTTCTAAATCTAAACCATGTCCACACAACACTCATATCCCTTTAACTAAGTTCTTCTCCCTCATCTTGGGTTGGTTGCGGTGCCCCATGTATTTACAATCTCACTCCCCTACTCCATGTCTCCTTGTCTTTCTCTTCTTCTGTGGTGGTTGGCAGACCAGTTTAGAGATGTATTACCGCCACCAACTGTTGCTCTCATGTCACTTGATAACATGGCAAGCAGTCCTGACCTAATCACATTACCTTGCGAGGCAGCTGGATTTGCAAGATTATGAGCTCCTATGAGCACGGAGAGATCAGATCCCTGATTTGCAAAATATCCTGCTCGAATGCAGAATATGGAAAAAGTATTGCCAACTGTCTACCTGTGGGCACATTTCTGCTCACATTGCATACTGTAAAATGTGCAATACTGTCATACCGCCCAGTCCTAGTCATGAGTATTCAAAATTATGACCCGATGATGACATTAGATGAAAAGTTACAAGATCTGAAGTTTATACTGACAAATAATCCTGGAAAAACGTGAAGGCCTGTTCCAAATCTCAATGTCAAATTTCAAAATGTGAACTGCATGGTGGTGGTGGAGAAAAAGTCAGAGGATCGTCAAATTAAGTAGGACTCATCCTCTGGGAGCCATGAATGTCTGTGCCAAATCTTGTGTCAATCCATGTGATAGCTCTTGATTCTGTTCACAGAATAAGTGAAGACTTCGACCTGTTAGCAGCACGACAGGAAAAGTTAGGGGATTAAGAAAGTTATTAGGATTCGTTCTGTGGCAGCTCTGACAGACTGACATTGCCATCCATAGAACCAAAAAAAAATAAAAAAGATCGATGTTGACATCAGTCAATATGCTGCCATAACTTCTTGGCTTCTTTTTACCTGACACTGTTGGAGGTATCAGCATTTCTGCCGAATGTTTTTTGACAGTCAGTAACTTCTCTTCTCTTGTACTGTAATTCTGATACATCATCATGAACGCACCAACATGTACACGTACACTCTCAGCTCCTGGAACTTCAGACATGCTCAGAGCGCACTGCAGGCCTGTTACAACAGGGGACGTGGGGTGAATAAATGAATAAAAGTAACTAAAGATGCCTCGAGGCTTTGATAGATTCTCCAGATATGAACTGACCGGGAGCAATAGAAACTTGCAAACTATCAAAGGAGCCTGCACGACAGTCAACTGAGACTGGGGCAAGTTTCCACTCGTCTCACATTCTGGGCAGCGTTCAAGGCCGTTACTTGAATATTTGTGAATGAGAATCAGGCCAACACAGTTGCAGAACATAAGCAGGGAGTGTTGAACACACACAACCCCTCCCTCTGCCTCAAAAGCTCCACTGCCACAGACACTATTGGTCCACTTACAAAAGTAATGATGCAAAGCGACGCCCACTCTGACGGCATGAGCTGGCTGGCCTCAAGCCCCTGAGTCAGCCTTCAGCAGGCGGACGACCTGCTGCCTTTCTTCAGCTTTGCTTCACATATCTGCTTAATGTCGGCGTCGCTGCTGACCGGAATAAGCGCAGAGTCAAGTGGACGATACACTTAGCTGCAGGCCCGTGACACAGGCTTGAACTGGAAGCAGCGAGCGAAGCTGTCGGCCTGCAGCTAAAAACACTGCACGTGCATCCCGCAAGGGGTTAAGTGAGCAACGCTTAATGTGTAGTTAAATCCAAGGACACCGATTTGTAACATTAACAGGGCTTTATTCCCCAGGGTGTGAAGAGTTACTGCAGGGGAGAAAAAGCATCCCTGGAGATCCTACACTTTTTAATGTCAGGAGCCCTTAAATTGGGTTTTTGTTAAAATGATAAAGATCTCTGTTGATTGCTGAAAATGAGGAGGTAACAATGGAGAGAATGTCACATCTAATCACACACATAGATCTTGTTTGCTCTCAAGAGGTCGCTCTGTGATGAATTAAACACATGCATCACTGAGCTGTTCCACATTTTGTGTGTGTGTGTGTGTGTGTAGGGGGGGGAAACTTTGAAGAACCCCTAGCGGCTCTTTTGCGGGGTGCACAGACAGGATGCAAAAGCCAGCAAACACAGGACGGCTGAGTCATGAGGAAAACAGATGTGACTGTGGACTCCAGGCTTCCTCTTCAGCACTTTCCTTTCTTCAGGTAGAGAGGGGAAGAGAAGCTGAATTTTTTGGACACGGCGATCTCAAATCTGTGCTGTGCTCAGACATTACTAAGCCTGAATGATATGCATGTAGGAGACCCAGACACGGTGCTGCTTGGGAGGCTTTTCCACGCCACAGGGGTTGGATGCAAGCCACGAAGATTTACAGTAACAACTCAGCCCCTGATGTGGTGTGTTAAGGCCTGGCTTGGATGTGAAGTGGAGGGGGGAAAAAATCAGCATCACTTTTGCCATAGTGGTTTAAAAGTTACTCACAAAACCTCATAAAGAAATAGTACTATGAGTCAATGCTACTCAGCAGATAACTTTAATGATCTCCACTGGGAGACACTGCTTTCACCATGCTTTTATTTTATGGTATTCTATCACTTAAAATCTTTACACTTTACTACCACTATGATTATCCCATATGGACTTGCATTGTATCTGTGATGATGAATTTACAGTAAGTGTGTTGCATTTATTTGATCATCTGCTCCACATGTGTACATTATGAAGCCTGTTGCAACACAAAGCTCCTGCAAAAGTTTCACCACAAACTTTCTCTACAGCCTCTGCACGCGTTTCTCAATTTACTTCTCAATTTGATGCACGAACAAAAACACCTCTCGACACTTCGAGCATCGCCATAAAAGTCCGCAAAAGAGTTCATACCTTCAGCTCCTGATCAATCTTCAACTCTGCCACCACATTAATCCGCACAGGAAAGCTCGTGTGTATCCAGGGAGCAGCTGGGAAATCTTGTGCTGCGATGCAAATGCAATTCAAATGTAATCCAGTTGTGGAACTTCTTTTTTTTTTTTGTCCCCCTTTACTTCTTCTTCTTCTTTTCTTTCTTGAGGCTTCTGCCGGGGAGAAAGAAGGGAAGAAGAAAGAAAAAAAAAGTTCCAGCAAGATTGTCCGTGTCCAACTTTTCCCCTCCCCTCCCTCTCTCTCCTGCTGCTGCACAATGTAAATCCAAAGTCTCTCTCTCTCTCTCTCTCTCTCTCTCTCTCCCTCTCTCCCTCTCTTTCTCTCGGTGTGTGTGAGTGAGTGTCTGTCTGTGTGTTTCTCTCTATCTATCTCTCTTTCCCCTCCTTTACGTACTCTCTCTTTCCCTTCCTTTACTTCCTCTCTCTTTCTCTCTCCCCCCCCTTCTTTACCCTCTTTCTCTCTTTCTTTCCCCCTTCTTCACTTTCTCTCTTTCTTGCTCTCTTCTCCTCTTCCTGCCTCCTCTTACCTCCCTCTTTGTTTCTCCCCCTTCCTCCCCCTCTATGGGAGATCCCTCAGTGAAACATGTAGTGACACCACCTTGTCCACACTTCTGGAGAAGGAGCCTGGGGCATCTGTCTAATCTCTCCACTCTCTCTCTTCCAGGCCTCCTCTCTCTCTCTCTCTCTCTCTCTCTCTCTCTCTCTCTCTCTCTGTCTTTGCCCTCTACACCCCACCACCCTCGCCATCACCTCCTCATCCTCCCTCCATCTCCTCCCTCTCCCTCACCTCTCACTGTTTGATTCATGGCTTACTGGAGGGTAAGGAAGACTTGCCTCCATTCCGTCTGGGTTCAAGCACTGTATTAAGACGAGAAATGGGGATAATGGCAGCGAGGCTGGTGCGTTATTGAGAAGAATTTACTCCATTAAAATTAATGAACTTACTCATCATACTTACCTTTGATTGACGGCCAGGTCCACAGCTTCCATATTGTTTTATCACTGGGTTTTATTGCATCCAATCCATAAAGTGGCCCTCGGTGGCAGCCCCTGACCATTGAGAAACACTCGTCTTAATAGCCACATAAATTCCACCTTTATTGTCAGTAAGTAAATAGTTCAGGAGGCGAATAAATATCACTTTGGCATTTGATTTATGTGTGCCTCCCCCACTGCTGTGGCTGGATAGGTACTGAGGAGTGCTCCCATCTTCAAGATATTTATTTCTGTCCTCTGCTCAGAGGTCAACTTCTCTACCACACCATTGTCTTTCCCTCTCTCATTAGCTTTAACCTCGAGCTCAGAAGAAGTGTAAACAGCGTAGTAAGAGAGGAGGCTCGACAACAACTCTGTGAAATCCAGCAGAGCCTCTTTGACTTGTGCTCGACAGGAACAAGAAGTTCACGCTCCATCAATGGCTTTCGCAGCTGTCTGGTAATGCTGCAACCTCTGAACTACATGTTCACCCGGATGTGACCTTTTTGAACTAACAACACTGGTGGAAGTCATCTGGCTGCTGTCTGTGGGACATCTGGACAAGAGGCTGTGCCTTTATTTGTGCTGGTGCCACAATAATACGGAAGCAAAGAAAAGCTGTGATAATTTGAATTTCACAGGCAGCTGAACACCTTGTTTTGAGATGTACCCACCACTGAAACACCACTGAATTAATAGCAGTGAAATAACTGGCTTTAAAAAACAATCAGTTTGAATTTATGTGGCGTGGATTCCCCTCTTTGAAAGTTCCTGTGCAGTAGGTCATGTCAAATGCAAATTCAAAAAAACTGGATTTTACTTTTGTCTTGACAAATTCAAAGCAAAAATTCAAGGGTCTTGGGTGCAGCGCTCATTTAAATGCCTCTTTCTTGGATCATTTGACTAACAGAGAGCTGATAAGACAGAGGTCAATAGCTTATCCTTGGCAGCCAGGATGAGGAAGTTTACATGTTTCATGCTGAATTTTAGTGTGTGCATTTCACCAAACCAATTTGAGAAGCTTGATTTATTCCTTTTTTCTAACTTGACCCGAGTTTTGAAGTCTGAATTTAATTTAGTCTGCCATGTTTGCCACCTTCATGTGTCTGCAGTAGACCATAACTGCCAACACAGTGATTTTTGTGGCTACCATAGGTTATCTGACATGGTTGGATGTGGAGAGTGAAGGGAAGGGTATTCAGCCGGCTGCCATCTGCAAACTCACTGCAAGATGCCACTAAATCATACATGTTAAAGAACTTTAAAGGCATTTAAAACATTCATGGAGGATGAAGCCTAATGATTTTAGTGATCCCCTGACTTCTGTGCTGGATGTCTTGGCACAGAATTTTGGACCAAATTTCTTGGTTTCCAAATGATGCATCCTTTTGATTTTAGAGATCCCTGACTTTTCCTCTAATGTCATCACAAGGTTTGCATTTGTGGTTTTGAGTGAAATGATTCAATAAATATTGGATAGGTTGCCATTAAATTTGTTAGACATTTATGCTCCCCTCAGGACAAATTGTAATAACTTTAACTTCTTATCTAGTGCTACCATTAGGTCAAAATTTCAATTTCATTTCTCTTCGTGCAGTTTGAATGTTGAGACCTTGAGTTTTCTGTCAAAATTTGTGAACCCAAAACAAATACTTAATATAAAGTTTTTTGAACAATTCAAACAACTTAAATTTAAACCTGCAGTTTGCAAAGTCAAATATTTCAATGTTATTAAGTCTGTGGTATTTCTGAAGCGGTAAGGTAAACTTACAAGATTGACATTTTCAAAGGCTTTCTTTGCCTCTGCATATTAAAGGTTGAGATATATATATGAAAGGATAACATGCTTCATCTTTCCATCTACCAGAGAAACCTGTCGATCATTATGAAGACGACATGGTTCTGAAAGAGAAACTTCATATCTTCACTACACTGCCATATTTCCCCCTCACACACAAACATACAAACACTGTCTCAGGTACACTTCCTCTTCCAAACACTCTTTCATCATAATGGACTTGTAGCTATTTGCCTGATGCACTTTGTCATCATTCATAAATGTCAATGATTAAGAAGCAGAGATAAACCTCTCTGCCAAAGTTTTCCACTTTATAGTGCTCAGTTCAGAGCTTTGCCAATGCAGAGGAAAATTGTATATAATAATTACTAGGCCTTTCCTTCAAAGGTGCTTTGAGCGTTTGTGTGTGCGCGAGAAAAAGAGAAAAGATTGACAAAAAGATGCAATTATTTTGAAGGTCTCTGTATTATACATGAAAGGATGCTGTTTCAGAGGCCTCCCGAGAGCTTGATGCGGGTAACAGATTTGTCTTCTCTTCCGATTCTTCACAGCTCCTCTACGTGTACAAGAAAATCAGGCCACGCAGCAGCATGCGACTACACTTTCAATGAGAATTGATGTAAATGCTCCAGTTCACATGCATATGAGCCATTCATTCCCTCGCCTGGTGGGACTAAATTGTGATGACAACCCTGAGAGACACGATCATAAATGCTTCATCATCAGAAAAAAAAAAGGGAAACAAAAACCGGTATAACAAAATAAAAGATTGCCGTGAAGGATCGACGTCTGAGATATGGTTGTAAAAATTCAGGGCCTTCGAGGGAGGCTCGGGTTGCGACGGAATTGGCCTCATATCAAGTCAGTCTGTGCTGTTGTTTAACAAATTGACAGGGAACACGAGGCTTCTGAATATGGCCTGGTTAGACCGGTCCAAGTTTTAGAGGGTCGGTGTGAGTGCACGTATGTGTTGGTGTAAACCATTACAATCACACATACTGTGCGTTGTGGGTGGGTTTGGACGCGTTCCAGCTCTCGGCAGGGGAGCATCTCTGAAAAGGAGGATCAATGAGCTAGTCAAGCGGCATCGTATGGTGGTCTGAAAACGTTCCATGATTTACGAGATGCGAGGCCTTGCTTTAAGCAGCTTTATTCTGTCAGCAATCGAAGTTTTGCGTCACCTTCTGTTCAACTTTAACTACGCTCTGCCCTTCTCTTTCAATGCACCTGTTCCATATTTGCTCACAGGACACCGCTTTCAGAAATTAAGTAGGTCTTCGCAATTTAAGCTCTCTCAAGTTCCTCTAATTAAAAATGAACGGAAAGGCAATTCGGTCTGATTATGGCTGAGGACTCTTGAGCTTTCTGTTGCTAACAAACATAAAACTCTCGAGTTTTTTGCCGTGGGATTTTGAAAGGATTGCACCTGCTGCAAAGCCCTCTAGGGGGTACTCCAGGACTGGCCAAGGCTCTCCGTCACAGGTGCCCCTCGCTAAGCAAGAGGCATCATGGGAGGGGGGCGTCCATATGTGTGTCCACATGTTTCTTCCCAGAGCTCTCATCCCACTATCCAAGTCTCTCCATCTTCATTCTATCCTGCCCCTCTACCCCACCCTCCCTCATTCATCTTCTCCCACGCCCACGCCTCCTGCATCCTATCCTCCACCACCTCCTTCATCCATAGCTGAAGTCATGCTAGAGGTGGACTCTTCTCACCCCCCTCTTTCCTTATTCCCCTCTCCAACAACCCCACCACTCTTTCTCTCCCTCAGTAACTACGTGAGGCGCGGGGAGTGGATGGATTCTGGCAGCGTCTTTATTGGCTCAGTTTTTTCCACTGCATGCTCCCGTGCTCCCCTAAGAGGATGAGGGATGGGGGAGCAAGGGAGCACTGAAAGAGGGGAGTAGACGGGATGGGTTTGTGGGTGTTGGGGTGGGCGAGGAAAGAAAGAGGGAGAATGAGAAGGAAAGAAGCGTACTTTGTCTTTTTTTTTATTATTATTTGCATTCACCTTAGAGTTGCAGTCAGTGAACCTTTACACGTGCATGGTGAAAATCTGACACACACACACAGGCACACAGGCGAGGAGAAGATACAGTCAGTGCACTCGGCGAGTCCCTGCATCTTCGCTGCAGACAGACAGAGGAGTGGATTCTATTTCAAGCATGAGTGCCGATATAAATCAGTCAATCAATGAGGAAAGAGATAGCCACAAATGCTTATAGAGGGGCAGTCGCACAAAACAGAGTCCAGCACACAGCAGTGAATTAGTGTGAGGGACTCCTGTTTTGATAGTCATTAAAAGCCTCGGTACACTGGTGTGTACCAGTAAATTGGCTTAATACCCAACACTGGCTCTTGTTGACTGATAATGTAAGCGAGGCTTCAGCTCAGCATGAATAAAACAGTGTGTGTGTGTGTGAGTGTGTGTGTGTGTGTGTGTGTGTGTGTGTGTGTGTAGCTCCTCAGTTTGCTGGTCTGCATTATTGCTGCAATAAGCCATGGAATAAAGTCAAACTGCCAGGCGTTGAGCTGAAACACTCCCACTGCTGCAGCAAAGCGGCAACTTAAGTTACAACATTGGCACACAGAGAGCTCTCTTCGGATTTAAGAGCGGAGCAAGACGCCGCAATACGTCACTAAAGTCTAATTTGCCTGTCGTGACATCGAGGAGGGGGGAAGCACAAAATAGAGCACAATAAAGAGAGGGAATGGGATCCATAAAGAAAAGAGCGAAGGATAGTTACTGAGGGAGATGGGCAAGGAGGCTTGAGATGAAAAAAAAAAAAGATGAAAAGAGAGTAGATTACGTCTGCCACATCCTGCGCCGTGATGACAAGCATGTGGAGCCTATTTGGCCAACTGACACATATCCCAACAACAGGACTTCTATTTTTTTCCCCGTCCTCCCTCCTCTCAGTCTTTCCATCCAGAAGAAAGGTTGGAAAGGCAGAGGAGGGGGATGGGACCGTGGAATATGCTGACGCAGGCTAATGAGACAGAGGGAAAGAGGGGAGGGAAAACACAAAGAGACATGCACAAAGAGGGAGAGAGACCAAAAAAAAAAAAGTTGTGGAGAGGAAATACAGTAGCTGCAGCAGTAGTTTTCCATCAGAGGCTGGAAAGAGTTGGTGTACCCCTCTCACTTGGAGCATCTGTGGTCACATGATCACCAGGCCACGTTATTCAGAAGTTTATGGGAGCTCGCTTCTTCCAGGGCTTTGGAGAGAGAGAGAGAGAGAGAGAGAGAGAGGGAGAGAGAGAGAGGGAGAGAGAGGGGTTTTCTTGCTGCCAGGTTTTCCAACCATGTTGCATAAACTTAACATGTGTCTCACATCATGCCAAATGTATTTTCCACATTAAATGTAACACAGACAACTTTCTTGTTCAGATTATTTCCTAAATCAAAAATACTGGTGCTCTGCTTTCCTCTATGTAATCCACACATGTATCTCTTGTTTGCTCAACTTCTGAATACCCTGTTTCATGCACAGACATATGTTCAAATAAACTGTTTCATTCATGATGCGTTATGGTACCCCATCCAGATCACACCTGTGCAGCTGCTAAGCCAGCAAGCCTCTACCTGAATTTCTACAACACTGTGTCAACATGGCAGCGTCCAAAACACACAATTATCCGAAACTGAGCAGACTTATTGGCTCATTCATATTCCTGAGATATCACAATTACCACCACACTTGAAAGAACACACGCCGATGTTCCTCCTGACACAACAAAATAAAATAGGATTTCTTGTAATATTAGACAAATATTTCCATTCGGGTTTAGCATTTTAATGATTTCTAATTAGCACTAAACCTACAGCTGAGTACAGCTGAGCCTGATGGGGATTTCATTAGCACATATTTGGTTTTAACCTTAAGTATTGGAGAAACTGAAATTTGACCTGACGATGGCTTTAGATGAAATGTTGCATAAGCAGAATTATCACACTTGATGGCAAACTTTCCAATAGTTAAAGAGACATTTCACTCAAAACAACAAATGTAAACCTCATTTTGGTGCTCGATGAAAAGTCATCAGGATTCATTGTTTGAGAGCCGTGAATGCACAAAGTGCTGGATCTGCTGACCGACAGACCAACAGACAGACGGACTTTGTAATATCCAACTGCATAACTCAGGATTAATGTTTTCTTTTTCTATTTTTTTTCTTCCCACCTCCTTCTCATTTGGTCTAGTGCAGGAGAATATTAACTAATTCTGAGGAAACTGAAACAGGGGACGTGAATAATTATAGCTTTCAGCTGATTCACTCTTATATAAAATGGAGCTCATAAGAAATTGCTTTTCGTCAGTAATATTTCTCTTGGAACTGAACCGTTCTTATGCTCCTGTTTCTCCGTCCAGCGCTGGTCGGAAAGCATGTGTGGGCCAGTTCTGATTCAACAGAGCGAGACTGCTGTAGGTAGTTTCACTGTCATTAATACCTCTGCTGGTTCCTTGTCAAGTTGCAAACCAACGTCCCTTTGAGGAGGATTGCTTTCCATCAGTACTTGAAAATAATCAATTTATTATTACGGACATGCAAGGCAGCCAAGGAGCTTGGTTAAAAAAAAAAAAAAAGCCCTCTTCACTTCACTGTCTCTGAGGACTCAGGAAGTGATGTCGTTAGTTCAAGGGCTGGAGACGGCCAAAGGACCATTAAGACTTGGCCAAGGTCGACTGTTGACACTTGCCTTGTAATTGCCCTGAGGCTGCATGGGCATGCAATCTGCTTTCAAATGCAAAACTGCACTTTAAGAGATTACAGAGACACACCTGGAATACATATTACCATTTACCATCACCCGACACTTTTCTCTCTGTTCATCAGCTCGGATAGGTGATCTGGGCAGATGTGTGTCAGCACACATCTCTCTCTCTCTCTCTCTCTCTCACACACACACACACACACACACACACACACACACACACATACTGTAGTAACAGAGCATGCAGGTGAACACCTCAGCATGCATAAGCACACACTGACTTGCAAACTAATACAAAGAGCAAATAGAAGCACCTGCATATCCATCAGTGGCTTTGGAGCAAGTTACACTACGTCATAAAGTACATATGAAACACACAGCCTAACACAGCAAGTGTCTGACTCAATCAAAATTAGCATGCAGCATGTTCTTGCACACACACACACACACACACACACACACACACACACACACACACACACACACACACACACACACAGGCAGGGTGTTTATAATCAAATCAATATGAGCAATGTCAGCGTTGTGTATCTCCACTGTAACTGCAGTGCTGTGTCTGCTATATGCTTGTCTTTTATATCAGCTCTATTAATAACACTACAGGGAACGAAAACTGCTCTTGAATACCTACAAAATAAGTTCTACTGAAGAGTGCAGAGAGCAGCCGTTGGTGTGTCAGTGTAAGTCAAGGTGGGTAGATTTAGAGCCACAATCAGCAACTGTACATCTCTGAGAGGTGCGATCCTGGTCTACATCTCCAAAAAACAGACAGAGGAAATGTAAATCAGCCCTGAGTCGGAGGCTTTTAGGCTAATCGAACTGTCCGCCAGGTAAACGAAGCACACCAGGAGTTCAGGATACTTCTGACAGCCGATGGTGGCAGGTTTAATGAAAGTGCTGGCTCATTAACATAGGGCTCAGACGGTGGCCCGGTGCTGTCCCTTCCAGGCTCGTTATCTCAACAGCAATCCAGCACATCCATGGCTAATTGGCTTCAGCACGCACTAAAACTTCTAACATTTTGAGAGATCATTAGAACAGGTTTGTTTTTTTGGAGCTCGCTAGCATGTTATCAGCAGGTCCACCGATACAAAGCATCAGATGGCTGCAGGTTCACCTAATTTCTCCACCCTAATGATCTTGCACGAGGGCGAAAGTTTGAGTTGGAAAATGTTGGGGACACAAACAGTAGGGGGTATGGCTGTCCTCCTTTTTCAGAAAAACTGTACATTTTGTCCATGCCATTCTGTGACTGGAGCACAAGCAGAGCTAAACAACAATGTACTGTGCTCAGGTTACTGTGTTTAATAGGCTCTCACAATCACTTTTCTGTGTGGTCTGTATTAATACCTGCAATGAAAACAAGTCCTAATGTGACGTAACGTGACTGAAAATTGGCAACGCAACATAAACAGTATTTCATATTTATAGAACTTCAATGACCTGTGTGTGTATACTGGCAAATGTGTTCACAAGTAGGCTAAATTGCATCAGAGTAAGCTCCTTGTCAAACATTTATTTCGCTGCTTGCTGTTGTCAGAAAAGCAAAACTTATGTTGCCGTATCTTATGTTGCCATGTCTTTTCATTTCTGTCTGACTGCCGTGTGTGTCGGGGCATAACAGACAGGATTGGAAAGTGGGTTAGACAGACTGGCATGCCATATTTTCTCTCCTTTCCTTTCATTTTACAAGTAAATAATGGCCAAAATGAAAACTAGAGAGCTGCTGCGATTCATTTTTTTTTTTTTGTAACTGACAAATTGTTGACCAAATCTGCACCAGCACTGGCAAAGGGAGCCTGCCGGGCAGGAAAGCTGAAGTATCATGCTGCCTCTGCCTGAGGCTTTCAGAGTGTGTTCAGGTGGTCAGAGCAAAAACACAGATGTACAGTACCTGTGATTAGCCCTTTTATCTAACCTGCTAAATATGAGCCCTGTGTGGCAGGAGTTCCATGACATGACAGGGCCAGTTTAAAATTCTCATGATCAGTTATCTAAGCATTCTTAATGTTTTAAATGTAAACTAGAAAAGCACTCAGAGAGCGCAGACCTCTGCCAAGCAGCACAGTTACCCCAGCTTATTGTGACTTACACCCCAAATTATTAGTCCTACCTTTGATTTATCTATTTCAATGAATTCCTGGACCATAAAAACATACCTGATATCATTTTTGATATCATTTTTAGTTTAATAGTTATACCCAAAAATCGTTATTTCCGTAATGGCAGTTTTCCAGATCACCTCCAAAATGTAATCATTTGTTCCTTGTCCCAGAAAATTTCCTGAAAATTTCATCAAAATCTGTCCATAACTTTTTGAGTTATGTTGCAAACAAACAGACAAACAAACCAACAAACAAACAAAGACAAACAAACAAACAAACAGACAAACCAACGCCGACTGCATCTTCCACATGTTGGATGAATGGGAATGACTGGAGTTTGGGTCCCAGTGGGAAATCTCAGGAAAGTGCATCAATAATAATTATCCCATACTGTGACTGGTCATTAGCCCATCATCCTATATCTAATGCCAATTTAGTATTGAGATTAGTCCCAACTCCAGTTTTCCTTCAAACAAATGCCAGAGTCCACTCAACAAATAATCCAAACAAACCTAACAGACAGGATCCTCATCCTAAACTAAATGTAGAAGTAAAAGTCTGTAATGTGTCTTTTGTGTTTTCACTGCATCTCCAAGACCTTGAAGGTTAAGAAAACTGAAACCAAAAATGTGACACATTGCATCAGCAGCACTATTAGTGTCTCCACTCGAATTCATTCATAGTACCTCTGTGCACTCAGCAGAGGGTTGACTGTGCTCGCAGGCCAATGGAAAATTAAGTTACACCCACAAGTTGGAACAAAACAGACTGGGAGCCAAAAAGATGCTTCGGGTTGCAGCTATGTGGCTAAAGCACAAGTGAAATGCCAGCCATTATGCAACTGGTGTAGACAGATGTATGTGTTAACACTGAAGCGCATCTGTTCACAGAGGGCAGTGTAGACAGCGCGTTCACTTTCCGTGCAGGGAGACAACAACAATATGGCGCCCCCGAAAGGTCACAGTGGAAATTTTTTCAGAACTGCTTGCATTACTTTGCCATATATTTAACACTTTCTCTGCTTCGTAGTAGTCGTAGCAGACGCAGTGCAGCATGGATAGTTAGTAACAATACTATTTTGTATAATGCACTTACAGCTGCTAATTAACACAGATGCACCTTTAGCTGCCTGTATCATGGCAAATAATGTGAAGATAGAGACAGAGAGACAAAGACAGAGTCAGCTTTTTTTTTTTTTTTTTTTTTTACTTTAATGGATGTTAGTAGAAGCACAGAGGCAGAAAAGGAGATTAAAGACTTCAGTGCAGTAGGGGAGATGTTGGCTATAAAGCTATATAACATCAAAATAATATTAAACAATTTGCACTGGTTTCCTTGAATAAACATGATGTAGCAGTCCTCAGGTGTGTTTGACCAATCAAACGCAGGTAAAGTTCCTAAGTTCGGAAAACAGCTCCTGATGGTTCCTTTGGTGAAAAGCATCATTGTTGTCACATATTGCCTTACTCTTTTAGTAACTGTCAACACACTCCTTCACTCCTCATTTAGTTGAAAAGCATCGAGTGCTGGAGAATGTGCATTCAGTCTCTTCTTTCATCGAGGTGCAGGCGAGGAGCAGCAGCAGGAGACGGTGCCTTTCATTTGGCATCTGTCTGTGTGCACTCTCGCTCTCTCTTTCATATGCATCAGTGGTCCTTGCAATTAGTTTAGATTAACTGGACCCCGCTGTGGGGGAGGCCGGCCTCAGCCCAACCCTTTGCGGCAGTGAGGTCGGCGGCTGATATTTTCGACTCGAGGTCTTGCGATGGTGGCGAAAAGGAGGCTCGTGTCAACAAAGAGACGACGTGTCTTTTGGTGTGAGTAAAGCTCGCTCGTGCAGATTTGTCCAGGTTAGCTGACATGGAGACCTCTTATTCTCCGCCGCCCGTCTTCCATTGCATTGTCCTGGTCATTAGGAGTCTCAGAGGGTTTAGCGCTGACCTCTTCACCCCTACAGAGACGATACGCTCACTATCATCGCCCGAGATCAATGACGGTGTGAGACAGAGAACAGAGCGAGGGCAAATAGAGAAAGACAGACAGAGAAAAGAGAGAGATATAGAGAGAAAGAGACTGTTCCACATCAAGTCCTAAGCTGATCGATTCCCTCCTAACAGGGCCTAGTAGTATTGATCGTAGTGTAAGTAGCTGCTGCGCTGTGGCTTACACTGAAGCCCACACAGCACTGCTGCAATGGTCCACTGATACACAATAGAAGTCAGTGTTTTAACACTTACGCCGTTTCATTCGGGCCTTGTGAAAATTTTCAAATGTTTTAGATTGAAAAGCGATTTCACAGCCTTGATATGGCATGCATGCCCTCATATGTGCACTTTTCCCAAATTTACTGAGTAAATAATTTGCCACACCACATGGGAGTCTGCGCAGCACGGGGGGCCTATTATCATCGCAAGTGCTCACCCACTCACGCTTGTTTGTTGTTTTCATCTGAGGGCCGCGTGTTTGTGTGTGTGCGCGTGAATGCGTATGTCCTTTGAGCCGCACACTTGAAGGGATTTTCTTGGTTTATGATCTCAGCACAAAATCCAAACAAGCCAGACAGAAGGGAAGACAGACAGAGAGAGAGAGAGAGAGAGAGAGATGGAGAAATACAGAGGGAGATCTGTGACAGAGGAGACGGAGATGAGCGAAGGATGAGGAGGGAGGGAGGGAGGGGGGGTGAAAAAAAAACGAGGAGAAACAGAATGCAGGTCAGGCCCCGAAAGATTACTGCATGAAGGTGGTCTAGGCAGCACGGCTAATTATGCGTGACATTACTGAATAAGCTGTTCCGCTTGCTACATTTTATTAAAGGGAGTAAGAGGCTGCACGCCTTAATTCATTATTCATTGATTTTAATGGATATTTCACAGTGAAAAGACAGGACAGGAAAGAGCAGAGAAACTGTCCACTGGCTGAAAATATGGCCTCCAGGAAACTTGAATTTCCAGGTAATCAGCTATATGATTTTGAGGAAAACAAAAATCAGTATTTCTGGGGACTGAGGGGAGCACATTTGGAATCACACTATACAACACAAGGTGAGAAACGGCGGCATAGAGACATCAGGCTTTGACAAGATGTGAGCATCTATGGGCTTATGGGAGGTGCAAAGTGCGACACGTGACGTTTACAGGTGAGATCTCAAGGCAGCTATGCTCTATTCACCCAAACGCCGAGCCAATCCAGTTTTACAAATAGCTATAAATGCTGAGCGCAAGACAGCCTCCTGTGCCAGAGTTAGGAGGAATCAGTGAAGAGGGTTTTGTTCTGTACAAGGCATTGACTCAGACCTCCAGCTGAGTGAGTTGTGATTCTAATCCGTTCATTTGTTCTCCCTCCCTTGGCACTTGCCACTTGCCAGATATGTTAATCTACCCACATATGCCAACTTACTCTGCAGCGCTAGACTGTGATTTTTCTCAAGCAAAGACCCCTGACTTAGTCCAAGATGCTTGTGGAATGAAAAGCACTTTATATACTTATATACAAGCATGTGCATCACTAATACCAATGCACACATATACATGCTTGATCTTCATGCACACATCTAAATTCCCACATATGCTTATACGCATATACAGTACACGTATACACACATGAAGTGAAATCCCGTTGCAGGGTCGAGCTTTGGGAGCAGCTGTTTTTGTGCATCTCCGGGTTGCCAGTGTGAATTAGAGAAGGCTGCTCTGCCTCCTTTAAATGTTTCATGATGTTTACCAGGCTGTTTGTTCTGAGAGCAGATCAAGGGCGGACCACTCCCACCGGCAACCCACCAAAGGGGAGGGTGGAGGTAGGGGGGGGAGTGCAGGAGGAAACAGAGGTGGATGAATGAGTTTTTATAAAGCTGGATTGATGGGTAGATGAATGGATGGATTCAGTGATGGATGCTTAGATGGATGGATACGGACATACATTAGACCAGGATCGCACCAAATCTGTAATGCGTATGTGTTGCTGCCATTGAAGGTACAGGCTACTCAGACTTGTTGTTGCCCAAGCAAAATGAAATAACATTCATTAGATGTGGTTATCGATCACATCTTTTCATTATGAAAAACCTTGCTGGCAGCTGGCCACATGCAGGGCAAAACAATATTTAGTATGTGCATGCATTATCAGTGCATACGTTAAGACGAATTATCAGAACATGCGACGAATGTAAATTCAGTGCAATCAGTGTAAACACAGAGTGTTTGACAGGGTTAGTTTCGGAGTTATGCTCACTGCTGAGTGAAAGTGATTTGTCAAAGGATGAAGAACAATAAACCTTGATGAATAGAATGTAGGTGCAATGATGGAATAAAGGAAAGGGGGTGATTAAATAAAAAGGATGAAGGGAAAGATTATGAAATCTCACTCAACAAAAAATGAGTGGTGGAAGGTGGAGAGATGGTTGGATGGATTCAGAAATACACAAGATCTGTCTATTGCTGGAGGATAGTAAACATACATAGATTCAATTAATATGATTAGATAGAAATACAGATTCAAATTGTGCATACCCCCACAAGTCCAGTGGATTACTCGTGTTGATGGCAATTCTTCACTGGAATTCATACACAATGGCAACATAAGAGATACAGATTTGCATGCACAGTATTGCTATGGCTGAGAGATTCTCGGAAAGAACTACAGACACACATGCAAATGACCCTCCTTGCAGTGATGCCTGGCAATGCATACAACTGTACATAGGCCAGAACTACAGAAATGCTTCTGTTGACACTCCAACACACTTGTGACTGCTACGTGAGGTTGGTTTGAATTTTGCGTAGTCAGTTTCAGAAAATTTCATGTCAGTTCTAATGTCATAATGATGTGGGTTAAAGACACTTACTGATGAGGTACTGCTGCAAAACCAAAATACAGCATATAGCAAATCCAGTTGCCCTACAGGATATCAGTATTGGACAATTTTGTTCAGTTACTGTTCAGTTCCATATCCAGTTTTCTCTACTGGGTATGATATTGTCCAAGATAGGATATTGTTAAAGCGATAGTTCAGCATTTTGGGAAATATATTTATTTGTTCTCTCCAAGAGTTAGATGAGAAGATCCATACCATTCTAACCTCTGTAAGGTAAAAATATGAAGCTACAGCTAGTAGCTTAGCTCTGTACAAAGACTGGAAAAGAAATAGTAAGAAGCAGCCTGACCCTAACCCTGACCTTCACGTGCATATTTTCCTTCTCACCACTTAAAGAACATAGTACCTCCTGCATTGGCAGGTAACATTTGCATTGAGTGAGATTGACACGGTCGCAAATCATCCACCATGGATTAAATTCCAATGATACTGTGCTGCATACAGACCACGGGTTGCCCCCTTCACCTCGGCCTTAACTCACCTCTGCTGTGCCATGCATGGTGCAGTAGGTCCAAGATGATGGGACAGTGAAGTGAAGTGGCAGAGGGACTACACCTTGCTCTCCTTCCTTCTATCTCATATTAAACAATGAAGAGGAAGCCATTAGTATTCTAGCCTGTAGCCTTATCTTTCGTACGCTCCCTCCGCTTTTTCTTAAGCTGCGACATTGGGCAAATATTCCCACCCTAACTTGCCATTTTCCATCATTCTCAACCCCAGTCCCCCCCTCCCCTTCTCCTTCCCTTGCTCCTCAGACGGCATTTAAGACGATAATTGACATTCTCAGACAAGATCAGTGCTGACCTGGAAGCGAGCAGGGGGGCGTTTAGGCGGTGGCGAAGCTCACAATGCCTCCGCTGTTCTGCCGGTAATTACACCCGGGGCACGGAGATTGGCCGCTGCTTATTGAATTCATATCAAATAAAAGTTGGAAGAAAGCGCCGGCTGATGGTGCGGTGTGGCAATCCCACCATCCGACCACCCTCCCCACCGTCATCCGTCCTCCCTCTCTCCATACACGCCCCCAACAGCTCATCTACAGCCCAGTTTCTCCTAATTCACTTATTCTGTCATATCTGCTCCCTCTCTCTTATTTGCCTCTCTCTTTTTTTCTTTCGCCCCTCCCTGCCCTTTCCACTCACTGGAAGCCTAGCACTCTCTCTCTCTCTCTCTCTCTCTCTCTCTCTCTCTCTCTCACTGTTTCCCCCTTCATCCTTTTCACTTGGTCAAACCTCTGGAGTTCTGTTTCAATTTCGTTATCGGATTCTCTGGCTGCTTTACTCCCCCAAAAAGCTGGGGTCTCGTCTCACTCTCTCGCGTATACCACTCGCTTTTTCCTCCACCTCTGCTTCAGCTCTGCCACGTCTTTGCATTTGTCCTCACCTGGCCTCTCGCTCTGCCGCTTGCTATTTTCCTCACATGACATTCTCTGCTTGGTTCTGTAATCATCTCTATGCATTCAACAGTCTAATCAACTCTTTGCAGATTTTTAGTATTCCTTTCAAAGGTCACGATCGAAAGCGAGGAGAATACAGATTACCTTATAATTCTCTGCCCACGTAATACCGAGTTATTTCAAACATACTGGCATTCTTGCTTGACTCTATCTCCAGCACCTCAAGAATACACGCTGTTATTTTGTCTGTTGCACTGCCGCAGTTTGTCCCTGCTCCAAGAGTTCCGCTGCCTGCCACTTGGGGGCGACATGACCATATGCTTCCCCTTTATTAACTGATCTGCAACTGCAGGTCCACAGCCCCTGCTGCGCCTTACACACAGTCCACAGTCTCTGGGTAGCTGCACCATCCCATGGGCTCCCTCCTCCTTTTGCCTTCTCTCCATCCCTCCTTTCATCCCTCCATTACCCCCTCACGCACCCCCGCACTTCTTAAATCAGCCGCGATAAAAACAGATGCCGGATTGAAATGTCACAAGTGTATCTCAAACTGCCAGAACATTAACCTGTTCACCCTTAGGTGCCTTGCTTTTTTCTCAGAGTGAGGGAGTGGGTTAAAATAGGGCGGGGGCTGAAGGGGCTGGAGGAGGAGGAGGAGGAGGTAGGGTGAGGTAGGATAAGAGAGGGAGGTAGAGTGAGCTGCCATTTATTAAGAGCCCTCGCGGGTTAGGGAGAGCAGGCAGATATACAGGCAAGGCTGTGGGGGGAAAACAGACGGCGTAAGCAAAGTAGACAGAAAATACTCCAGCGGCGAGGGGAGGGAGGGGAGAGGAGAGGAGAGGTGAGGCAGTGAGAGCAATAAAGCAGAGAGACAGGAAGGAGCTCGAGAAGAAGAGGGTCGACCGAACGAGAGACACAAAGTCAAAGGGATGAGGAGGAAGAAGAGGGGAAAGGTGGGAGGTGAGTAAATACTGGAGGAGAGGTAAAAGAGTGAACGGGTAAAAGGTAAGGTCGGGAGAGTCGGGTCATGTGCGGCGACGGCGGCAGAGGGGGAGCATTGATCTGGAAAGAGAGCGAGTGGGGATACAGAACAGAGAGAGTGCAGAACAGAGTAGATATGTGCTACATCACAGTGGAGGCGATTTGGTTGATAATAGGCTGATAAAACCACCGCCTGCTCTCAATGCCTGTCATAAATCTTTCATTGTTACGCTCGTATCCTCCATCTCTCCCCCCCCCCCCTTTTTTTTCCCTTTTCATTTTCACTTGTATAGCCATCTCATCGGCCTTCAGCCGTACAATACAAGCGCCACGGTTGAAACGGGCCGGTGATGCATTTCAAAATAAGCACTGTGGGGGGCGTGTGGGAAAACAATGGGTGATGCTACGTCTTCCTGCCAGCGACGGCGAAATATAAAAAAAAAAGCCCGCTGTCTTGGAGAAGTCAGAGAGGATATGACTCTGAAATGAGAAGTGCGAAGCCGTGAGGAATTCTTCGCAAATAGTTCGAGAGGGACACAAATGAAAAAGGTGGCGAGGAGAAATCCTTGACTTTGACATGCAGAACTAGTATTAATATTGTCTAACCCGAGGATTTGTTGAGCCGCATCACGACTTGGATGTCTCATATTTCTTGGTGCCCGTTGTGCTCTCACCTGTCCTCTTAGAAAATCCTCTTCTATATTTCCACCCACTGCACTTGTCTCACCTCCCTCCCTCATCCTCTCCCCCTCTCACACCTATCTCTTCCTTGTTTCCTTGTCTCCTCTCCCTTGACACGACAATAAATCACGGGGACTGAGAGGGTCTTGTTTGCGTTGGGGGGTAATTATATGTACCATATGTAAGCTCTCAGGCCATGATGAATTAGCTGCCCTAAATAGGCCACTCCTGACTGACACAGATGGTGGCACGAGCATCAGCCACCACTCGACGAACTGCGACTCATAGAAACAGGTAAACAGGTGAGGAGGAGACGAGAGAATGCATTGAAAATGGGAATATGGAGAGCAGAGAGGAGAGGCAGGTGTGATCCTGGAGTTCTCTTCATATGGGGCAAAATTAGAGTCTGAAAATCTGAGGTGTTGCTACAGCTCTACAGACCATTACAGTGATTTCTAGTTTAGTGCCACGAGTACCAAACAGCAGTCAAAGTTAGGAGCTGGTTGGTTTATATTTAGCAGCTAACAAGTGAGGTATCCTCCCCTGGGTTTGGTGCAGACCAAAGCAGAGCTAAAAGGAGAGTGAATGTTTGCCAGGTTGCCACAAACACAACTCCAAACGTTTGCTGATGTTGCCAGATGTGTAAACACGCAGCAGTTTCATAACATGCCAGTGAGGTCAACTTTCTAAAGCTATTGTCACATGTGTGATTATATGATCTGCCAAAAGGACAAAAAAAGATCATGAAAGAGATGACACACAGTAGGACATTAAATAAAATTTACATTGGTCCTGGTAATATTTTATACTGTCATGGTTCACACTTGAATAGAATGGAACCAGCATTAATGTGCTTTTCTTTCTATGACAAGCCTGTAAGATGAGAAAACTATGCACCCAGCAACAAGAGCAATTCACGGCTGCTGTTTATTATTTGTCAAACAAACTGGCAACAGTGAAAAGAACAAATTGGCATAATGAGATTAAAATTGATGTTTTATTGAGCAGCCTTCAGTCATGTACTGCACTTTCATGTGACTAACCAAAGCCTTGTGAAATAAACATGTCTTTTTAATAAGAAAAGGTTTATTATTTCATATAGCGTGGGCCTTCATGTCTTTCAGTCATGAGAGCATTTTCATCATTATGTCAATTGTTTTTTTTAATAACCAACTGATGTGCTGAGATTTAAGGGTCAGACAGATTGTGTCCCACTTTATCCTATTGTGCTGTGTTTCCACTGTGTGGTACAGCCCGGCTCAACTCAACATTTGGTACCATGTACTTTTCTCGATTTCCCACTGCAGCCGCTTCTCCCTCAGCGTGGCCGGATTCTTGAGCTGATCATCAGAGCGATGCGTGGCGAAACCGCCGTGACATCATCTTTAACGTGACACAAACACACAGGAACAAAAGTGGATATCCTCTCTTGAAATCCTCTCATCGGCGACCAAACACAAGAAAATCTGCGCTGCTGTGAACTGACCACAGCAGGGTTTTGCAGGCTGCCACTTTGAAAATTTGGGTCAAGTGAATAAAAAAAATTGCGGTTGCAATTTGCGGTCCGTGACTGTGACGAATCTCTGTCAAATCAGTGGTCTGCAGTGTTTTCACTCCACCCTTTAGTTTCTGTTCAGCTGGTTAGGAACCTCTAAAAAAAAGTACCAGGTTCCATCCACAACTTTACACAATAGAAAAACAAGAAAGGGCTGAGTGGAATCGAGTGATGCTGAGTCATTTTTCAGTGGAAACACAGCATTGTTGAAACCACTTTTTACAGAGGTGAAAAATGTTTGTTGAATATACTTGAATATATTGGTTATATTCATGGAACACATTTTATATATACACAGCATATCTGGATATGTCACAGTGCAGCCGCTATCTAGACAATAAACATTACACAGATTAGTTAAAGCAAACTTTGTAGACGACCTAAGCTGTCAAACTAATGTGTCACCATCTTCTGTATTTTACGTTTAAACCGGGGACAACATTCACAGAGATGCATTAAAGACCAATAAAATATTTCATATTAGAGAAGCGTTCACAATCAGTCTAAACTATATTAGTTTTTGAACTGCATTGATAATTTTTCTTTCTCTGGAAAGAAAAATAATATCTTGTCACCTCTTTGCTTGCATGCAGAATTAATCGATGTAAGTAGCTTTTCTAAGAGGCTTTTGGGAGTTTTTTTGTGCCAAACAATATTGGATGCATTTGTTGCTTTTTAATAGCGGAGACTTTAGTGAATTAGCATCCCTGGCCTCTCGCGGAGAAACACTTTGAACACAAAGTGAGACGCTCATTGACTTCCAGCCAAGAAAATAAGAGTCCTGTCTGCCTATAATGGGATTTAAACAAAGACGGAAGTGGGGCTGCGGGAGAACGTCTCGCTTTGCCCACGTACCCCTCCGCTCCGTGCCAGCCATTGTCGTCCCTCGGCTGACAAGTGATGTTCAGTGGCTTCCAAACACCATGACAGAATGCACTATCGTTCGGTGTCAGCCGGCCAGACAGCGGCAAGGAGGAGAGGGAGCAGGAATAATGCGGCCAGACTGAGGAATATGAAATGAGGGACGAGGGAGAGATGGAAGAAGGGCTGCGACGGAGGGCAGGGGAATGAGGCGAGCAGAGAAAATACATTTATCTTCTGGCATGTGAATAATCTTTTTCTTCATCACTTGCAAAGGTGACTGCGAAAAAGCTGCGCGTACGAGGGGAGGAAGGGTGAGAGAAAATGCCTCGCAGACATAGATGGCAGCCTCAATACGTCTCGGAGATACAGTAGAAGTGCAAACACACACACACATACATGCACACACACACAGCTGGACATCCCCTAATGCAGCAGATCACAGTTGTATTTATGGCTCTTCTGATGGTCACCATGACAATATGACACATGGTGAAAAATTTTCTCCCTTGGAGCTGCCCACCTACAGACACACACACATGCACAAACACACACGATTTGTCACATGTGCATGCATACACCCAATCTGACATTGAGGTCAGGATAATATATTTGTGAGTGTCATTATGTGTGTGTGTGTGTGTTCGGGGGGTTTGCCGGTGTTGGTGACTTTGTCGGTGTCATTCGTACAGTGTTAAATCGGTTCCATCCTTACCTTGAGGATGGATCTCTCCCCTCCTCCGTCTCCTTGGCTGTGGCACCTCTGTCCCTCATTGTCTCTTGCTCTCCTTCCTCCGTCCCCTCTCTCTCCTTTCTCGCTTCCTCCCCTTCTCCTTGTCTCATTGGCACAGGCCTCGTCTCTCAGTGGAGGTGTGTGCAGATCCAGCTGGTGTGTGTCATGCTCTGCTGCTTGGTACTGCTCAGTAATGGCCGCAGTGGCCAAGAGAGCAGCTGGACACACACACACAGACACACACACAGACACACACACACACACACAGACACACACACACACACACACACAGACAAGAGGAAAGTCTTCCCAGAGAATCACTATTCATTCCCCTCATTACCATATTGTCTGTCTCTCAGAGAGAGAGAGAGAGAGAGAGAGAGAACAGGGCCAGGTGGGGGGGTTGGTGGGGTGGAATATGTGCTGTTGTTTCACCCTGGAGCGCCATCCAAGCGCCTTGGAATAGCTTTCACTGTGATGACCAATGGCACGTTTCCATTTCCATCACACCAGAAAATGCCTCGGGACTAAAGGTTTAAGCCTGAACTATTGTAATGAAACAGTACCAATCGCAAGGGCTCTGTAAACAAATCCATCTTAGTTACAAGTCTCCCAGTTTTTTTTTCTCCTCTCCCCGCAAGCTGATAACCACTCGGTGCAGGCTATCTCACGTCAGTCAGGTTGGGGGCTTGCTCAGAAGAAAGTAGCGCTACAAAGCCACATACATTTCAATGTGTAGGTCACGGTGGGTAATATATATTTTTCTACCAGAGGGCCCATACTGACTTAGATAAAGTAAGCGAAGGACCACACATTGGACAATTGAATTGAAACATGAAACACATAGTGCTGAATTATATTAAACTATATATATTTGGTTGACATGACAGATTGCTTTACAAGACGCCATTTGCCAGCCCAGAAGGCCTGAGGTCTTGTTTCAAGAACCAAGAGCTTTCTGGTGGAAAATGTTGAATGATGCTGATGAAACAAAGAGCATTATATCATTAATATGTATTCACGACAGACTGTTTTACAAGAATCTAAATTTTACCATTAGAGCACATACCTGCATCAATGAATGAAGACAATATTAGTATTCCCTGAGAATAGTTATGAACAAACACATGGCTATATTCATGAATATATTAATTAACTGTGCTGAAATCATCTTCTTTCACTTCCTATCATTGCAGTACAGAACTGCATCACTGAGAGAATAAAAGCTTTGACTAATATTTACTATTTAAGAACATGCTGTCTTACACATGAATACACTGATTCATTTTCTGCTGTTTTACTCGTGTCACTGGAACTAACCAATGAAACTATAATCGTGAAATATTCATGAATGCAAACATGAAAAGCATCGTCTGCAAATGTAATTTAGCCAAATGGGAACAATTGAGATGGTTACCTTGTTTTTTTGCAAGACCATCAAAGTCTGGCGTCTCGTCTGATGTTGAAATACGCAGCACACAGGACAGATGTTTGTCCGTCAGCTGTCACCTGTTGTATTTCATCACAGAAAGTCTGTTCGCATACATACGTGGAGTTTCCACTATGGAGTTTGTCCAGAGTGGATGTGGTGAACTTGTCTTTGAGAGCAGGGTCACACTGGACCACAGTCAGGTCTGGCTGCACATCTGGGGGTGCTTTCCTGCTGTCAAATGAAAAGCTACATGACACCAGCTCCAGTTGTCCTTCAATTTTAGTAATGTCATTTGAACACGGTGTGGACGTCTGTGAGAGCAGTGGTGCCTCTGCTGGTGTGGTAGAGTGGCTCATCATTATGAGACTTGTGAAGCATGTGTATATTTATATGCCTACTGTTAAAAATGTGACATTCAGAGTCAACTCTGACATTTTTTGAAACATGCATTCTAACTCATGATTTTGTCATCAACTAACTTGTCAACAAACTTGTCCTTGGCTTAAGCAAGAGTGAACTTTGGCTTTTAGACCAATGGGGACAGCGCCCTCTGTTGGAATCGACTTAAAAAGCAGTACAAACTTACAGTACAGTACAAAAAAGATTCATTAACATGATGCCGCATTTATTTTATTTTTTGGGGATTGTTTTGTTTTGAGGACATTAGGGGTCGGTTCGAAATGGTCCACAGGCCAGATCCAGGCATGGGGGGGTCAATAGATAAACTCAGAAATTTCAGTTCTTCTCTGATGGTCCTGCAGGTTCAAATGTGAGATTTCTTACATCTAAATTGCATCATAAATCTGACTCCAGTGATTCTAAAACCCTACAGTTTTTTGGCTCTCGTCTGGCTCCATTCCTCCTTTTCAAGGGTAGTGGGTGTTCTGCTATGGGAGTGCAGCAAAAACAGTAATGGCACTATTTAGCTAATGTTGTGGAAGGCAGCATTTTCAGTCCCATTTCATCTGAGTTTTACACACTGTGTAGGCATCCGTGCCTACACAGATTGAGATTTCATGCAGCAACAGCTGGGTCCATCTCAGTTTCTCATTGAATCTCTGGATAAAATTGCATTTTATCATGTAACATTTCACTTTTCGTACACACACACGACTAACTGGGATAGAGAGAAACACACCTGTTGGAGTGAGTAAAAAGCCAGTTAAGACATATTCAATTCATTTATTTGTTCAAGATGTTGCTCAGGTTTTAAGAGTCTGTACATGGGTTCTATTTGCTTCAATCAAAATTTGGCACAGACCAAAAAAGTCATGTAGGCTGGAACGTTTACCGGTTCAGGTCGGGTAGAGTCCTTTGTTAAAGCGCTCAGGTCTGCACAAACACAGACTTTGTTCCAGATCAAAGCAGACACAGATTTGTTAGGGATCGTTTCATATGCTAGTCCGATTGTGCCTGGACAGCTTGTATCTGTCCGTCTCCCTTTATCTTTTCTGTAACTTTAATATCTCCCAACTATCAAGTCATATTTATTTGAGTGATAATTCAAAACCCGGTGACAAATATTCAGCCTGCATTTTCCTGAAAGGGACAAACAGACACACTAAGAGGAAAAGTGAGAGGTTTTCTTTCAGAGGACAGAATAGATGTCACTGGGGGGATCACAAGTTATTTCAATGTGATAACCCATCAAAACAGTGACTACACACACTGCACCGATTAACTGAGCAGCTACATACATCTGAGTTTCTATATAGCTGTGGAAATTATCGCGTGTAATTCAGCTGCTAAAGCATCAGGCTGCTGATTAAAATCGACGAGTCATTATTTGCACTAAGCTTCTTAGACAATGATACTCACATCTATGGGGCTAGTCTGCATTGGTTTCATTGACAGATACATGCTTATTTGTTTTTTCGGTTCTCCCATTTTCCTGATTTACTGGACCATTAACACAGATAACTGGGGGATAAAACTCCAACTTCTCTCTTAAAAGACAGGTTAAAAAAAAACAAGCTGAGGTCTCAATAGAAATATCTAAAATATCTAATCTAATTTATTTGATTGGCAGGTGTCAGCTTATCACACTAACTCCACTGCTTGCTTGTCAGACACCTTTGGGTATTTCATCATCATTTCTGCCATCTCTGAGAGAGAGAGAGAGAGAGACAGAGAGAGAGACAGAGAGAGAGAGAGCATCCTTTGATTTGACACATATCTATAATTATTCATTTATTGCCTACAAATAAAAATACTGATTGCCCTTACAACATCAATTTCAGCATCTAACACTGAGAGAATGTGACTGAACTAAATGGGAGGAAATTTACAAACGAGAAATAACCCAACTGCACAAGTGAATATTAAAAGAGCGGAGCAGAAGCGAGCACAGAATTCAATCTTTATTTTGACAAACTTCAAACACATCTGACTTTGCAAATGATTGACGAGCCCAAGATCAAGATCAGATTTTATAGAGGATATTCATGGGCACACACACACGCACACAGAGATGCAAATTTGTGAAGTCTCATTTGCAGCCATAGCTACAAGGTTCAGCAGGGTTTCAAAGGAGTGCAATCAAAAGGGGGGGAAAGAGAGATAGTGTGAAAAGCGAGTTTGAAGAGGACAAGAAATATACAATAAAGCAAGTAAAATGTAAGAAAATAGATGCACTGATGGGAGGAGAGCGTTAAGATGAGAGGTGAGGAATTGAGATGAAGACGGAGAAAGGAGTGGGGAAAGCAATGGAATAATTGATTAGTAATTGAATTATTTAATCAATGTATGTAATGTAATATCTGGCACATTGTTGCATTTCAAACAGAAACGTGTGAACGTACTGTAAGCTCTCATACAGAGATCTCTCTCTAAACACTCTTACCCAGAGAGCAACTGTCACTCACACGGGCTCTTACTGAGGGATTATTCCCTTTTCCCTGCTTCTCCACTGTAAAACTCACTTTGCAGACAGTGCTTCTGTCTCCTATAATCCATTTTCTTCAGGTCTATCTTATTACAATGCTCACATGCCACATGTACTGTACGCTGACAGGTCGGTGTAATAACTCCTCCTCTCCATACTTGCAATGATTCCTGCATAGTGAGTCTACGCCAGAGCAGTGAAGACCCATTTTCTTTGGAATGCAAGCAAATTACTTTGCTAGGCATTGTGGGATTGCAGGTGATGAGAGAATGACGACCGACAATAAAACAGAGGAGGCGATAGTTAAAACATTTTAATTGTATGCAAATGAGGGCAAAATTTACCTGCAGCAGTTTTATGAAAAAGAGGCAACACAGTGGTGAGACAAAAAGACAACAAAGGGATGCAGTGAAGAGACAAGAAGACGAGTCTTCTATTGCTTTGGATGCAGGTTTGAAAATCATTATTGGTGGTATCTATGTATTTTTTTTTTGTCCCTTCCCTTTATGTTCCTTATCTCCTGCATTACAGATACAAACAAAAACAAAGTGCTGCTTTGAACAAAGTCATGTAACCTGTCGTAGGTTGAACATCATATGTTGCTTATTCATACCATGTGTGCAAATGAGTAAGCTATTTGTTAACTTCTGAGTGCTGACACGCCTGTAGTGATGAGCAGGAAGTGTGGTCAAAGTCAGTGTTGCACTATAGTTGGTTGATTGTTGCTGGTTTTCAAGCTACATAATATATAAAATAATGATAATTAGATTCAAGTATTTCTGCTCAATGAATGAATTGAGAGTCCTCTGCAGGTGCACTGAATAGGTGTAGTGTTGCGTCCCAGCAATGCAACTGTGTGGAAGCTTAATTTGACTCATATGATTGAACCCTCATAGGAAAAGACCTATAGATTTTGTCCCTCATTTCTTACAGTGCAGTTGTGCAGTAATGGCGTCACTTCATGGCCTGTATGGAGAGGAGGAATGATTACAGTGACCAATAACTGTCAATATGGCATGCATGTATGGGTAAACTACTCCTTATCAGCCATTTAAAGGCATGATAAACATTTATGTTAGGCTCTATCATAGACTCTATAAGCTGGGAGCCACACACACACGCCAAGCACACATACAATAATGCACTATTTATCTCGAGCTTTCCCTCTGTCACTATGATATAAATGTTTAATCTGGACCATTTTAAGGCACAAAATTCAAAATCAGATGCAGTAATAGTAGAATCTGTGCTGGGCCTGATCAATGGGTGCTTCTCATGTCATCCACAACAACATCAAGGATATATGAGGTCCCTCCCTTTCAGCTGATTAAATCTCTGTAGCTATTATACAGCAGCGGCGCTGATGTGTGTGTTCCATCTGCAGTCTCTAATTTGAGGGATGTACTGCATACTCCTAAAGTGCTGCACAATTATGCAAACTTTAAACAGTGGGGATAACTTTATTACAGTACATCATTTGAAATGGCATTGAGCTCAGGCAAAAGATGTACACAGCCTTCTGTGCTCTTGGATTGGTAGGCTATTCCTCACAGATTGTAATGTAGAAAATGTCTTCTAGATGCATCCAGAGCTCCAAGATTTCATCAAAGTGAACACGAAAAGCCACAATGCCATTCCGTCTTGGCCTAATTACATGAAAACTTCTATAATTTTTCCTGCTCCAGCATCGAACTTTACACAAAGTTTTGAGCAGAGCAAGCTTTTCAGATACCCCGCCAGCCTGCAAACAAACAAACAGGAAAAATAAGGCGAAAAACATGACCCAACCAACTCTGGAGGCGAAGGTAATAAAGCCCAGACTGAAAATAAGCAGAATTAACCTTTAACTGAAGGTTAAGTCCTAGAAATCCTCCTCTTCGATGACTGATGCTTGTGTGTGCATGGCTGTGTGTATGTTTGTTTGGTTCAGGATTTTTACCCTCAGATCTTTTGGATGTTTGGCTTTTACCAATTGAAAAAGTAATTACATTACTATACCAACCACTCAACAACAAAAGTAACTGTTTCCTGGTCACTTAACTACAAATACTCTGCACCCATAAGTCACCTATTCTGTATTCTGTAAGTCCCGTCTTAACAGTGAAGTAGAGGTGTTCAGTCAGTGTGTGAACAAATCTTTATCAGTGAAAGTTCAGAGTGGACTGTCGACACTAAATCACCACTGTCACTGACAGAATCAGTAGCTTTAAGCAGTGGAGCTCCCTTCACCGGTGTCAGCTCAGCTGTAGTACACAATACATTGCTTCCTCCTTAAATGCTTATTGAAAGCATCTAAAGCTACACACACAATCATAATGTGATAACTCAAATGGAGGATTGATGAGCTGGTTATGCACAGCGCTCGTGTAGACTAGTACTCTGTCTGTTCTGTACCGAACTGAACGTAAAACTCAACTGACTGTTGAACTGCTTTGAACAGTGCTGAACGTTGGGCCACTATGAACAGTAATATGTTGATCTCCTGTCGTTCGTACTGAGGTGCTACGTAGTTACTATGACTCTTTAAACTCAACTGAATTACGCAATTCGTATCAGCAAAGTGATTTGTGATGTCCACCTCTGCAGTGAAGCTCCAAGATTCACATACCCTCCAACTCTGACAGGTGCTTCCTGAATGTAGGCTCACCAGAGGGTAATATCAGTAAACTAGATCAGAATATCACATATCAAATGTAATGCAACAACTTTGCATGGGTCTTTTGGTAGGAGCTAGCTGCCTCGCCTCACCTCCAGTCCATGCAGCCAAGCGAGCATGTACTGGACAGGCCTGTCAAACAGAGACCGAACTGTGTCTTTCAGTCCTCTATCTCACACACATCTGTTGGAATACATGCTACTTTAATCAGTACAGCTTTCTAGATAGGCGGCATAATGACTCACGTTCACTTCTACTACAGGCAGGCAAATGTGTCCTGAAGTTTCCAGGCTTCACATCTATTTTGTTTTCTGAGCCTAAACCACTACTTGTTGCTGAAAAAGTAATCACATTACTTCGATGTGTTATTTTACCGCCCACACTGCAGATCAAGATTCCTATTCTTGGGTGTTTGCGTGTGCCATGATGCAACTCAGTGACATTAATAATAAACCTTGAATGTACAACTATATTAAGGGAAAGTGTACAACGTGTAGGTTTGACATTTGGAACATCATTACCGCACATACGAATGCAGTAAATCGGGGATGACAGGATAATTGCAACACTTCTCATCCTACAATGTACAGGAAGGGTTTTCTTCTCCGCTTCACCATTACCATAGTCACAGCAAAGCTCGCCTCACATGTCAAACTCCCATTCTTGCTGCGAGACCTCATCTGGTTGCCGATGTCTCATCAGAGAGCTCGATGATGAAGAACAATAGCTGAATAACCCCGTCATTCTCGAGTTAATGAGTGAAACACCTCTTGTAATACAGTCGAGGAGATGAAGGATATTTGAAATACGAAAGTCAGCGAGATAGATTTAGGTCCTTAAGATATTGTTGGGAGATATAAGAGGCCGTTTAATTTGAAGGGAAGAAAAAAAAAAAAGAGTCTCAACTGAATAGATTGAAGAGAGTGCAATTCATTCTAACCCATTATCTCTCGCTTTTCTATTCCCAGCCATCCCAACCGGCTTTGTCCATCTCACCAGCTCTGTATTTACTAAAAAGTCACAACTGCCTCTTTCTTCACCTCCGATTTTTCCACCAAAAAGTTCTCTCTGCTTCTTAATAATCATCAGCCATGCATGGGAAATAAATTGACTTGTCAGTGGACGATTGCTTACGTCTGGCTTCCCATCTCATCTTTTTCCGTTCCTTCCCTCTGCTCTTTCCACCGACCACCTCTCTTCCCTCCTTTCCTTCCCAAACATGTCCCTGTAATCGCGCCTCTCTCTTTCGCCCTCCTATTATTTACTTTCTCCTCCTATCATTTTGGTTATCATTTTCTTTCCTGAATGTGCTCCTTGCTTCTCTATTACCCCCCCCTTCCCTCTTCTTCTTTCTCTCTTTACCCTTTCCTCCTCTCTCCCTGGCTGTAGGGTGATGTATGGTCCCTGTCAGCGCTGGAATCAATGGGACGCCGGTTGTTTTAATTTAGCCTGGGAGCCCAGCGGATCCAGATCCTCAGCGTCATGGAAGAGCGATGGCAGTGGCCTTTCTCTCCTCTGTTTGTACTCCCCTCCCTCTGTCCTCCCTCGCTCGCTGCATTGATCAACACTTAGCTCCCGCTGGACGGCGCTCGGCGGAGGCCCACGCCGTTTGAAGGCCTCAGAGAAAGAGCGAACTCACCTCTCGTCTGTTAACACGCTCGGGATCCACGTCCGGCGCCGATCGATGAGGTGCCTCACGATCCGAGATAACTACAGCTAAAGCATGTTAGCGTTCCAGTGTGTTGAAATGCAGATGGACGGATGGGTGAAAGCTGCACTGATGTATTACAAGCCGACACGTTCACAGTTAGCGTTTACTTTGGAAAAACCTCACACCTTCCTCGACTCAATATTTCAGGTTAACTCACAGCATATGCACCAAGACATGACGATGGAGCTTTGAGGATGCGGCTCAAACATGCAAAAAAAAAAAAATCACCCTGATGGACAGATAAACATTCGATAATGGGCTGAAAGGTAAAAGGTTGGATGAGCTTCATTTGAGCCATGATCTGGGGCTCATCAGCCATATTTCTCCTGACAGCTCCTCCTCTCCTTCTGTCTCATATCATTTTCCTCCCTTTCGTCATCTCCCCTTCATCGCCAACCCATCATTAATACAAATCATCTCTCCCCATATTCCCCAATGGCGGACTTGAGTGAAAGCCATCATGCAAAGCTCACATCACGGACTAAAGTAATTAAAGCGGCTGCTTTGAAACAAAAGGCTGAATAGAGGAGAGCTTTGGAGAAAATGAAAGAAATGTGCACAGAAAGAAGGGGAAGCAATCAGAGAGGTGGGTTCCACCACAGTGGCTCTGTTGATGAGAAATGTGCTGTACACACGGGTCATGTATTATTGGGTTTTTAACAGATGTATGCATGACATGACACAAAAGGTTGGAGGGGTTCGGTTTTTGTTTGAGCGGAACATTCAGGAAATACAGAAATAATGGAAGAGTTTTTTTTTAATAGAGAAGATTACTGTGACGGATGTAAGGCAATGTAATTGTTTAGTTTTCTCTGGATTTTTTTTTCACGCCAAGTGAAAATTTTAATATTTTCCATGACTAAAAGCAACAACAAAAACATACCGCACATAGAAAAAAGGTAGCACAAAGCTACACCTAAGCTGTTTCCTTTAGCCTCAATGCCTTTGAGAAGACGGGCCAATGTTTGATTGACAGCTGAGCCACAGAACCAACTTCCTCTGGTAACTGTAGGCTTACAAACTGAGGACAGACAGTGCTATTGGAGAAGGACTATTTGATACCAGAAACCACTGATCTTGACATTTTTGGGTAGGTTTTTAAGTTGTTTGAAGTGCTACAGCTAAAGCAAACTGAGGTTAGCAATGCACTTTTCATTGTTTACTGGATTGTACAACAAGCCAAGGTTCAGGTCTGCAGGGAAACTTTTCTGCCTTGATGCATGGGATTCATAAGAAGGTGGCTGGGTTCAGAGAAGGACTTTGACTTCTGGAGACCAGGTTTTGCATCTACACATGACTAGATTTGTAGGCAACAGAATGATTTAGGTTAAATCTTGAACACAGTAATTACACTGCAAAACAAGTGTTGCACTCACGCAAGTCGGGTAGCAGGAACATTCGTAATTGGACCCAAAAGCAGACAGGCAGATCTGGTGCAGTTCAATGATTTTTTTCCTCAAAACAAAACAAAAAAAATCAAAATACTTACAGGATGGTCAGGCAGGCCAGGGTCAAAAACAGATAAGGCAATCCAAACAGGCAAACAAATCCAAAGGGAAGCAGGTTAGAAATCCAAAAAAACAGGTGAGCTCCGGGAAAACTAAGCATAAAAATTCCCAGAACACTAGGAATAAACACTGGGAACAAACACTGGGATTGAGCTAGAATGCTTTACACATAGTACAAAGACAAACTGGCATGGAAAGAGGGGAACACATGGACGAAATACACCAGGGAGGGCAAGCTAACGAGGAACAGGTGAAGCTAATAAGCAATCTCAAAATCAGGAAACACAAAGGCAGGAAGTAAAGTTAAGAAACACATCTGTGCAGACCCTTTCAATATAAAACAGGAAACAGGACATTTTTGCAGCTTTGCATAATAATAATAATGATAATAATAATAAGGATGCAAAATTCATTGACCGGTATATAAAGCTGCCCAGGAAACGTGAGAAAAAATATGACAAGTCATGGCAGAAAGATGACAGTAAAGAAGGTGGCAGGTGCCATCGGGTGGAAATTAACATGGCGGAAAAGCGGAAGGTCGGCGAGAAAGTAGGATTGATGGTCGTAGGATAGAGGCTTTGAGGTGAAGTCGGCGTGGTGTCAGAGAGCACCTGCGCTGCTCCCTGGTCTGCACTACACTCCATTTAACATTACAGCAGTGTGAATGTGTCAGAGGGAACCAGGCAGAAGAACTGTTAACTGTTATTTCAAGCTGTCAGCTCGGATCTGTGTCACACAATGCCTCATAGGGCTCCTCCGTTTATGACACAAGAATAGAAGAGTGTAGGTGGCATATAAGGAGCTGGAGACATACAGGAAGACAGATCCGGCATTATTTTGAATAAGGAAAATGCTTTGCACCTGTCACTTATGACAAAAGAGGAAGAGATAGTATTCATGTGAGGCTCAAAGAGTTTGAGTTGAAAAGAAGACAATCATCACTGAATGTGAACCCACACAAAACAAAGTACATAAAGGTGCTATTATGAACTACAATATCTGTTCTTTATTATAACTTACTTTAGAAATGATTTGAATCAATTGTCTGAGAATGAACTGAAATGGAGCTGAAGATTGATAATCACGAACAAATGCACATAAACAGTAAAACAGATTTTACACGAGCCAGGTTCTTCCACCTTCCCTCCTTTCTATTTAGGTCTGCAAAGACGTGCCGTCTCCTCCCTGCAGCCACCGTTTGCGACAAAAATGGCACTAACTTTAAAAGCGCATAGGAACAGTTAACAAAATGTCAGGAGCTGCAGGGCCAGACATTGTGCCTGAAAATACGCTACTGTGAAAAACTGTGTGCTAAATTCCTCCAAACAGAACGATCTTAGTCTAAAGCTTTTTTTCCCCTCCTCCAACTGGATTATCATAGAGTTTTTATTTAGGTACCAAATACTTAAAAATACTGTGCACATTTTATTTTAGTCAACACACTAAAACCTACATGCAGCATCAATTTAAGAAAGTTTTATCAATAGTAAAAAATTATAAATCACTTAATGTTGATTTTGATGTGTTTGTGTAAGACATAAAGAATGACATATGCTTAAAATAATCTACTTTTGAGTAAGTCTCATCTTCACATTTCTTCAGGCAGACGATTCAATGTGAGTGCTTTAGTATTTTCAGCATAGCTTTTATTTCTGCTAGTTGTTTACACTCTTGGGAAATTAGCATACAGCTGAACACTTTAAGACGACGTTTTCGTTCTATATTGTGTCTTTGGATGCAAGCGCTGACATTTTCTTGCTGAGTGGTTTGAGTCATCATGGTTGATTTGTGTCATTTCCTCTGTTATATCAGCTCTGAGTTTGGTGAGGTAGTTTTACAGTTTTCTCAGAACAACATCAGGCCCGAAATGAAGCATCTTGGAGCACAAAATGCATCCTTCCCTGCCCAAAATGATGAGAGTGACGCACACTTGATCCTTTTTCAGGGATGAAAGTAAAAGCATTTTATCATTGTTCTCAAGGTTTGTTATCCCTTCTGCGACAAGATGTAAGAGGATCTGGATTAAACAAAACAAGGCTGGTGAGCCCTGTGTTGTTTAATCCAAGATGGTCACAGCTTCTGGAATGACGTGGAAAATCACTCTTAAAGATCAAAGTCAAAGCTATATGTAGAGCGAGAACGTCTCAGCTGAGAGCACAGATCAGCGCTGCAGCCGACACACGAAAACACAAGTCAATACAAAGAAGTCAAGGAAATCTGACGGGAGACAACTGTAAACAAATTCAAAATCAATACCCAACTGAAGCAAGCTCACATTTGTCATAGCAATTGTTCTGCAGAGACTATAGATGGAGTGAGAGTGGAGAGTGTGATTTGGGAAGAAGGCGAAATTAATTGAAACACTTTCTCTTTATTAACCTGCTCTGTTAACAGAGTGAATGCAATCTCCAGCAGCACTCAGCATCAAAATGAAAAACTTTGTTAAATGCCTTTTTCTTATCAAACCTGGGTTGACGGACAATGACAATACCTAAAGTGACGGTCGACGCTGTGTTGAAAAGACGTATCAAACACAGGCTTTGACAAGCTGTCACGAGAATAAAAAAAACAGCAAAGAGAAAGAGAAAGCCAAGACAGAAAAGCGTGTGGAGAAAATCCTAGCTTTTCTGTGACGGGGGTACCTGACTTTCCACTCTGCTGTTACCTTGGAGACAGGAGCCAGGGACGTACAGACCCACAGGTATGTGCACAGGTACAAGCTTGACGAGTCGCATGAGAGAAAGTGCACCAAAAGTGGAAGGGGGGGTGCAGAGGGAGGGGGGTATTGGGCAGTCTGACATTTCAAGTTGAGTTCTCGCTCCAGTGTGGAAATGTCATATTATTCGGCCAGACACATCTATCAAAGTCAGGAAGAGTTTCCTAACAGCGGGACAGTAAAAGAATTATCACTTCATTACATCACCTTTTGTGTCTGGCTCTCTCTGCAACTACCACTTCCTTTCCTCTTTCTCCCCACATGTAGAAATGCCCTAGTGTGTAAATGGGTATATATTTGCACACAATTTTTAGCTTTGAATCACTGGACCTCAGCGTCACAAAGGTGGGAAATGCTGCCAAGCACTGTTTCCTCCCAGTTTGAAAAGTGCATTTGGTGAATGGAGTTCCCTTGTGAAACATATAAAAGCCATTTAAGAGACCCGAAAGAGTCACTGGTACTTTTGTTTAAAAAAAATAAAACACTGCTGTCTGGGGTGAAGGAGAAGTGGAAAAAAGATGGAAAAGCAGTGGGCTGCTAGATAGTGGTCAGATGCACACAGACACACACATTTGCCCTCCGGGTAGTCAGAAATGTCAAGAAACACATCACGCTGTCAGTCACCGACTCAAAATGGAAATGGTACAGTATGAAACTGGAGCCCTCTCTCTGCAAGATGTGCCGCCACAGGACACGGCATCCAGAGCACAGCAGTGGCCCTACGGCTAGCAAACAGTCATCACAAACCGAGGCTGCAGGACGTGAGCGCTCCTCCACCACCCCCTCCCTCCCCCTCCCTCCCTGCTTCCAGCCATCATTATGTCCGGGCTAGTTGCTGAAAGGCCATGCGCTCCGTTTGGAAGGGACAAAAGTGCTTGCTCGGACACAATGCGGGATTGTTGCAGAGGAAACGTTGGGCCCGCTGCTTTGCCCAAAGGCATGGACATGTTTGTCTGCAGCGGAGCGGACCACCTCGAGCAATGGAAGAGAGACTTGTGAGGATAATGACACAATCTGCATCCCCCAAATTTAGTGCTTGAAGAAAATAATGTGCAATGACTCAGCAACATTCCACTATATTTTTGATGGGATTCTGAAGGAAGTCTTTTCCGACACATAGGACAGAGCCTACACTCAAAACGCTACAAGGGGTGACCCACATTTTGCCTGTTAAAAATAATGTTCCCGCTCCACAAAAATATCTGTAGAAAATAGCAGTATTCAAGAACTATAATCTGCCTACAGAGGTATAGTGTACTTAAGTTAAAAGTGTTTTGAAAAAGATTCAAGCATTTTCCAACAAGGAAAATTGTGCACATTGTCTTCTAGTTTTAGGAAATATGAAGCACACCAACCATTTGCCCAAGATTGTTGGCAGAGGCAGCGCAAATCACAGCATACAAAGAGTGCCCATTAAGTTGTTTGGAGGTGTATTTTTCTTTTTTTAAAAAGTAGGTAAAAACAAAGATGATGCAAGGCCACATCAAGATCGTTTGGCAATGTGGTTTTTACAGTTTCCCGAAACAACATCACGTCCAAAATAAAGCATCTCAGAGTACAAAATGCATCCTGCCCAAAATGATCAGAGTGACGCACTTGGTCCTTGTTCAGGGATGAGGGTAAAAGCATTTTATTGCATTGTTCTCAAGGTTTGTTATCCTTTCTGAAAACAAGATGTAAGAGCAGCATCCTGTCTTAGCCAAATGTACCCACTATATCCACTAAATGAAAGTGTATTTGTAGGAAAATGTCATCACACACTTTTTTGAGCCATCAAGGGACGGCAATGTCAGCCACTTTGGTCCAAAACATCTCAGCAGCTACTGGATGGACAGCAATGGTTGTACTGACATTCATGGTCCACATTTTTATTTTTTAGTGCAATGCCCCGACAGCTATTGAATGGGCTACCATGTAATTTGTTACAGATATCCATGCTGCCCCTGAAGATGAATTGCAATAATATCTGTAGCTCCCTTAAAAAAAACAAATGGCTCAAGATGACTCTTCTTCAACAGCGGTGTTATAAAAGTGCGTGTGTGAAGATTCCAGCAAGTAGGGAGGCATTAACAAGGACACCATCGACCAAACAGCTGGATATATTATAGAAAACCCAGGTGGGCGTCGGGTCAAGAGCAGATGTTGCAGGACATCACATCGCAATGATTTGCAAATCCTTCTCATCTTATATTCAATTAAATACAGCATTAAGACATTTAATGATCAAACTTCTAAAAGATATACAAAACAATATGAAGCTGAAACAGGTCCTCAGAAAGAAATTCCACAATTGCACAAACAAACGTGTTGTCAAATACTTATGAGGATCAATCAGTGGAAACTTAACACAACCAACTGTAGTTTGCAGCAGACGGTTGAGAAGCAAGAGAAAATGATGGACAGATGGCAGAAATAAGTAAAGCTCTTACTCAGTACATTGGTCTTGATGACCAGCCATTGTTACCAAAGCTGCATGACTCTGTGAAAACAACCTGTCACAGGATGTTTTGGCCACCAGTTTAAACAGAATTTGGACTAGCGGTGTCAGCCCAGTGTCCCCCCATCAGTGGATTGATGAGGATCATTAAAAAGGCTTAGCACTGCAGAATCAGTTTAGTCCTCACACAGAGCACGAACATATGATCATACCACTGCAGCTGTTCTGCTGCAGTTGTATGTTGTGTGGTACTGAAATCCTCTGAAAGTATTACAGGTTGAGTGAAACGTGTTTGTTCAGGAAAACGTGAGGCAGAATCTTAAATTAATTTACTGATTAAAATGGAACATGTTTTCAAAGTCATCTTAGAACTGCACATCGGTACTCTGTGTTGGCAAGTACCCATGTGATACCACCACCACAGCAGGATGTTTAGTATATGTCACTTAGGGACTTAATGAATTAAGGTCAAGCATAAAGCTGTATAAGGAAGCGTTTAGATCATTCAAAGTGTTTGTTACACCCGGGTCAATATGGGCTCTTATGGGTTAAGAAGGAAATGTTCACACCTGGATGCAACAAGTTTAAACGTCTCTTTTAAGATTGCTGAAAGTAAGAAACACACAAAATCATTATCTGGAGCACACCTGACAGGTGGGTATAGAAAGTGGATTGGAGAGTACACACAATGACCCTTGGCACACAAGGATCTGAAGGTAGATCTTTCCTGCAAGGCACCGGTGAAGGACAGATGCACACCTGGCCGATCGGGAGTCGAAATCCCAGATAAATTCTTAACTTGTCTGCAGATGGCCCTGCCAGTGTAATCCCCAGCGCCAGGAGCTTGGTGCTGTGGTTTAAACATGGCTGAGAGGACTCTCCCCAGCTAGCCATAAATCCATGACTTCAGCCTGCGAGAGAGCCGACGGGCGCCTCTCTCTCTGCCTTGTTATCTTTATGTCCCCCATTGTGAGAGCGCTGATGAAAAGGTGCTTGATTAAAAGTGGCTCTCCCTCGCCTCTCCTCGTTTTGCATTTTTCTCTCGCTCATTCTCATTCAGTCCCCCCCCCCCACCCCCCCCAATTCTGTCTCTCTCTTGCCGGCGTAACGCTTCACTTCCTCAAGAGCGTCCAATCACGGCCTCGCGCGGTCACGCACAGATGAGCCACGCACACACAGACACACAACATATAGGAGAGGGAGCTGGCTGCTATTTATATGGCTGTGTTATAATTATAGAGGCAGTTTTGGGGAATTCATCTGCCTGTTGCTCCTTGAAAAAAAAAGAAAGAAATAATGCATGAGAGGACATTCATGTAAGATAGATGTACACTCATGGTAAATTATATTAATCTGATACCTTTTCATTCTATTTCTTTTTAATCATGATTACGAAGCAAATATGGTTATTGGCACAATCATTATTCTAATTTAAATAGCTGGACCTATAGATGGAGAACTGGGGTGGCAGTAAAGAAAATACATATCAGATCAGTCATGGTGCAATGTGAGCGTTGAGTGATAAATGGGGAATATTGATTCTATCATGCGTGTTAAAAACGCCAAGACGCTCTTTAATTTCAGGAGAAACGTCTGAGAATCACATTACCCCCCCCTCCCCTTAATCCATTTCAGAAACTCCGGGGGTCATGTTTCCAAATTAGTTGAGACTTTCTGCAATGGCCCCCTGCGGTTGTACCCTGTCCACTCTGTTATATTATATAGTGTGTATGAGAGGAACATCTCAATTTAGAATATGTCAAAATCAGACAGTGATCACAAGAAAAAGACATTGGTTCAAATGCACAGCAGGAGACTGTTCTTTGTATTATGTTTGTATCAGTCAGGGTTGTTTTCATTTGACCATGATGTTAACACAACATAACCAAATAGTTATCTAACCTAAATCACAAGCTTTCCCCATTCTTAAAATAGTCTTCCTTAAGATCTCACCTGGTTGACATGGTGACATCCCATTATACTTAGATATAAGCATCTTAATACTTAATTGATGAGGAGATTCCCCAAGATCAATGTATCTTAAATAAAGATTGAATGGTCTCCAGATTTCTTCAGAAACACTTGCTTTGCCACTTAAAGCGATGGTATTTTCTTTCAATCCAAGACAATGCCCCATGTTTGTAACCTATGAACATTTTACAGATACAGTAAGCAAAGCTACCTGTTGCTCTGAACAGAAAGTGATATGTTCCAGTTTTTTTTTTTTTAAAGGCACGTATTGATGCAACACTTGTTTCCTCCTCAAAATTTGATTACGTCATTATCTGATGTTCATGTGCACAAACTACATACAATGCGTGCATGTGCAAGGAATGGCAGATTCCAGCTAGTGGAAAGAGAGATATCTATTCAGTGTAAATAGATTTAATGGCTATACTGGAGTAAATTCCAGTCATAGATATTATCAAAAGTTGGGTTAGATATGATAAAACTATTAATGATTACAAGTTTATCCATGTAGTTTTGCGCCTAAACATAATTAAAACTAAATCATAGTGGTGATCAGAAAAAAAACAAACTTACATCTATAGACAATTTAAATGACACAAAATTATATTTATATTATATTTGTGCATCTAGTTTGCTCCTGAAACATTTTGAAAAGCTAAAAACCGATGTGTTAAATAAAGGTACTGTGTCAGTCACCTGTGTGTGAAATGTAATTCAAAAGTCTGAAATGCTTTTGTGCACAACCTATATGACTTCCTTGTTTTCAATGGAGTAGAGTACATTTGTTTGCCAGCACCATCAACAACCACATCACTCTGCATCACCCGATTCCCTTTCTGCCCTCTCTCCATCTCTTTCTCTCTGTATCCATCTCCACCATGAGCCCAGCTTGCACCACGCCGTCTCGCCCGGGCCAAAGATAGTTCCCCTCTCTCTCAGTGTCTGCCTGGCTGCTCTGCTCCAGACCCCAGGGCTCTCTCTCCTAACTGGCCGGGCATTGCTCCACATGACATGTCCATTTGCGAGACTTGCCCTTCCCCTGCTTGTGAAAACAGCAGCCCCTCTAACCACAGAACACACTGGCAGACACCACAAAGGCAGGGAGGGAGAAAGAAAGGGAGACAGTGAGGAAAGGCTAGATAGAGAAAAATAAATGAGGGTGCTGACAAGGTGATGGTCATAAAGACATTTTAAAGAAAGATGCACATCTGGAGTATATCCTAAATAACGTGAAAAATAATATATTTTCACAGCCAGTGTGGAGTTTTGGCCTTCTTTGAAATCCCTCAAATCCATGAGCCTTTCTAGGTTTTATGGTCGAAGCGCCTCATAACATTCATGAGTGTTTACAGCTCTCTGACCTGAGGGACAACTTAACGATTAATATGCCACTGGAGAGGCGTGAGATGTATTTGCCACGTATTCCCTGCTCACAACAAGTCCGTCCACTGAACCACCCAGCGCATTCTGCAGGAGTCAAGGGAGGAAGGAGATGATGCATTATCAAGGTAGCTTACATGAAAACAGACCAATTAACACACCAGAGAAACACAAAAACTAGAATGCAATTTCACAGCATTGTGAATTCGGAGGCCTTAACGTCGTCCAATGGTTTCAGTTTAGTTCCCGCTCGGGTCGAATCATTGTGTCATTCACCTGTCATTGGACATGTTATAAAAAGAGGCATCATTTAACGGTGGCCTCTGAAGCATTTCATCACTTCTTATGACCTACATCAGGCCCCACAGGAGCCCCATATATCACACATCATGAGGGCCCGGAGGACGGTCAAGCTGCATGTGCCCGTCTCCATCTTTAGAATAAGAGTGAGGGACAAAATGAGGTTTTCTGTTTGCACATAACATGACATTACAACTCTGAATAAGATAACTTTAGTTGTATTATTTTCTAAAGTTAATCAGTCTGTCACATGGCACTGGAAATTCATGTAACCATAATTAACTCAATCAACCAAACTAATGACAACATATTAAAAGTAGGTTAGTGGGGGAGTGTACAGCTATGTCAGCAGCTCTGTTCGGTTAGATGGAAAGTCAGCATAGTTATTAAAAGTTCATCCTGAGCAGTGACTCTAATCTGAGCCCTTTTTTCAGTAGCGAGTAATCTAATACGTTACTATTTCCAAACCAGTAATCAGATTAAAGTTACTTATATCAAAGTCACTGTGCGTTACTATTTTTGCCATTTTCCTTAGTAAATATTTATATTTTTGCTTTCTTCTTGCGTCTCGGGGAGTAGCATCACGTAGTACGCGACAAGTCACGTTTTCAGCATGAGGACAAGTCACGTGTAATCAGAAGCAGCGACACAAACGCAAACAACAATGGAGGGAGGAGAAAGATGCGCCTTTTCTACCTGGAAATACAGCCATTATTTTGAGTTCGTGTCAATTTAAGACAATAATATTAAGGTTCGTTGTACACTCTGCACAATGAAACATTTAGAGTTGCAGCACTTCACAGTCAAATGTCAGGAGATACATTGTTTACTTGACGTTACTGATAAAATTGCACTTCCAATAAAGTGAGTATTGACAAAACCGGTTGTCATTTTTATATTGAGGCGGGGGGTTGTCGGCAGTTGCTGAATGTAACTTACGAAGTAACTAGTAATCTAACTTAGTTACTTTTAAAATTAAGTAATCAGTAAAGTAACTAAGTTACTTTTTAAAGGAGTAATCAGTAGTCAATAATCAGATTACTTTTTCAAGGTAACTGTGGCAACACTGATCCTGAGGGAAACATGAATATCTGACATAAGCCTCATCGTGGAGTCAGGAAAAAAGTCACAGGTTGACCAAAGTCAGTTTCATCCTCTGGGGACCATGAGTGTCTGTACAAAATCACTCCATCTAATAGCAGCTAATATAGTTAAGATAATAGGTCTTGACCGATGAACACGCCGCCACCCCGCAGCGGCGCAGGTTGCTCGCCTACAAAATGATCTAGATTCTCACATTGCGCTGCAGAAAAATGGAGCCTCTCATACGACTGCATGCATGGGCCCCCTTCACATGCGGCAACGCTCACATAGTTTCAAATTATAGATTGGGTACGTCAGGACAGCAGTCGCCTCCGCAAGCTGTTTAAAGCGCAATTTTGAAAACAATGGGCGCCTATGACATCAGGGGGATGGGGCAAGTCTCCAGCAGGCGTAATAGCTGGCAGTAGGAGCTCCTTGCTGTGAAAAGTAAAAAGGTGATTTGAGATTTCACGTGGCCATTATTGGCTATGTATAAAAAAAAAATTACTAGTCACGGCTTAACCTCATTCAGTGATCTGCTTTCAGTGGAACAGTATGTGACACCACTATTACACGTTTATTTTCTCGCATTTTATTTGCTGTGGTTGGCTGTCAGTGTCGATTTGCCTTTCATGCAAACCACATTTTGAACAATCATTATCTTTAGAAGTGTTTTTTTTTTTCCAAGCAGGGCAGAGCAACCAATATAACTTCAAGATGAGGACGCTTATCGTGATGTCCATGTTGATTTAAAAGCATTATCTCTTACAACTGTGCTGGTTAAAACGAATGTGAGGCAAGAATGTTGTTGGTACTAAATTTGCAACCAGGTGACAAACGTGTCCACACTCCAGCATGGATAATGATGCTTGAACATGAGCTGAGGAAAAAAATGCACAATAAAAACACGATTTTTATTGTTTGAGGAAATTCCTACAAAATCCCAAATAAGCATCAAATATGATTCTTTGCTTTACAACATTTGATGTCATGCTAAGAAAATCTGATGTTGAATCTCAACAGTGCAAAACACTGAAGACAAAGCTATGATATGATACTGCTGCCACATTCTCTGTTTGGAAATACACAAACCCCACTGAGTTAATTGAAGAGGAAGAAAAAAAAAATAGACCTTTTAGTGAATGTGCTGTCCATTTGACTAAACTTTAATGCACACCATAATGGCTGCTATTAGAAACACATCCAATTCTTCTCCACAGAGGATTGCAAAAGAAGCATGAGGTACTTTGTTTTTGCTGGGTGAGCTAATGTGTCATTTTCAGGAAAGCGTTTTGGAAAAAAAAGGGAAAAAAAGGATGTTTAGGTATTTTTAATGATGCGCTATTTGGTCTTATATAAAACAGCAAACTTTGAAAAATTGTTACAACAACGGGCTTGTCTGAGAGTTACATCCCCATATCAGGCTGTTGAGTGCTTCCTGTTCACGACGTACCAATTATGCTGACTAAGAGTTTCACATAAAAACCTAAGTGGACACTGTTATTTTGGAACATCCTGCTCAACACAGGCAGTTTATAAAATAATGGTTTCTCCTCAAATATGGCTGAAGGACGACAGTGCAGCTTCTCTCGCATGAATCATTTCATTTGTGGCCTTTTCATTTTCTGACAAGACGTGAGGGTTTTGGCCGATTAAAGCAAACTGTGGTGTTATTAAAGGAGCTAATCCGATCGTGTAGCAGCCTATTGTACATGCAAAAGTCTACAGACCTGCTGGGAACCCAAATATTACATCAAACCGCTGGGCTCAGCCTCATAGAAGAAGCGCCTAATTGGTTCCTCTAGTGCAATTTCTGCGCTCGAAGAGTGGGACCCTCCTCTTTGGTTTTGTCTTTCAAAAGAACCTGATGAGCATCCCAGTGTGGCAAAGGCAGGACGACGTCCCTGCTGACATTGGCACTGAAAGCATGAACAGCTGGCTGGTGTGCAGTGCAAGGCAGGGTAAAAAATATTTAGTGCCTCAATGCCGAATGTGTCATCCTAATGGTGCAACACTCAAATAAGTTATGTTGTGTTTTTTTATTTCACATTTATTGGCTGCTCCTTATTCTTTACTGCTTGCCAATTTTTTAAGTAATTACAATGTGGATAGTTGCTATAAGATAATAATTATTAACGTCCGTGAGCATGAGCAACATTCACATCAAATCATCTCTGTCTTTACTCTCCATCGTAATTATCTAACCTTGATTTAGCGTATCTATTAGCGACAGCATGAGCATAAAATCTTTTTTAAAAAACCCCAATAACAGGTGTAGCACACTCTGCCCCTTCTGTTAAAAATCTGTATGAGTTAACCGCCCAAAAAATGCTCTTCAGTATAATGTATCAGAACTCTGGACCCCGCAACCGAAGCCCTTCAGCTCAGTATTACTGTGATGCTTGTGATAACCCTGAGGGTCGGGCAGACAGACAGGAGCAGCATTAGGCTCACAGGAGAGATCACATTAATGGCAAATGGCCTCTAAGCTTATACAGTTTACATTTTAAGGTATATGAGCTCATAGTATACTTCCTATATTTGGATGCAGACTGTATGTTGATGCCACCCTATACTTTAGCTAGTGAAGAAAAAACAAGCTATAACTCCAACCTACAATTTTCAAGACTGAACACTACTTGAATGCATATAGATTTTCAGCTCTGCATGTATAGCTGCACACATCCCAGTGTAGCTGGCGCAGCAAGTATTGCCAGTGTAAGCGATGCATAAGGAAAATAAGTGAATAATAAAAATCTTACCTTTCTTACCGCTACAGGATCTGGGCTCCATTATTGGCTACTGTGGCGTTGGCATATCTCAGAACCACTGAGGCAGTAGAGCGTTGTCACTGGGCTTCTCCCTAATAAATCTAATGAATATCGCAAATGACAAATTACATGCTTTGTATTATTTGCATTGACACACATGGGACAAGGTCAACACAGAGCGCGATAAATTGTGTTCATTTTTACACACATATAAATATATGATAAAAACCACTGTTGCTTAGTTGACAATAGATTCTCACCGATCCATTAATTCGCTGTTCTGGATCTTTTGACTGCATCACTTTACACATCTGGAACACACGTTGTACCTTTTTTTCAGCTTGCTTATTGATCCAGTGACCAGATTTTCCTTTGAAAATATCCCTCTTTAATTGCAAGTTGGGACAAGAAGTAAAAGCTGCTTCTGCTTTCATTAGCTTTTGCAGGTCTGTGGAAAAAGAAAAGAAAAGAAAAGAAAAAAAAACCCACTCGTTTTTGACAGGTTACTTGAGGAAACTAATTAAAGGGCTGTTTAAATGCATATCAGCTAATTGCTTTATGAGGTGCCAGCAACGTGAAATGCTGACATTTAGCCCAACGCATTAGTGACAAGTCTCGTGTTTTATTTTATGGGCTCATGTATAAAATAAGAGAAACCTTTAAATAAATTGAAAAAAAAAAGAAGTTAAAATCAGTTGTTATAAAATTATTTACTACAATTTAGTGACGCTCCCTTGTCCATGAAACACATCAGCCATAATAACACAGGATGATGGTCTGTGTCTGCTGAATGTGTACGTGGGCAATTATTTGCTAATTATTCGCCACAGCAAATGTCTGCTTGCTTTTTTTTTGGCCCCTAGTAACCAAGAATCCATTAAAGCAGCTTTAAGATTTCCCCTCAATCCCTCGCAGACGTTGCTCCCAGTATAGTATTTAGAAGGAAATTTAGCTTGAACGTTTTATTGCCATTTAGAAGACCCCAGTAAGTGGCAAGATAAAATACAGCCACAGGTCTTTTTTTTTTATGTTTTAGATAATATAGACCATTAAGCAGAAGGCTGAGACGTGAGAGTTGGCTTTTATTGGACTGTACTGAGGTGGTCAGACTGCTCCTACCTCTGTGACTCCAAGAATGCTCCTGGATTTATGTTATAGAATAAGGTGGTTTATAAAAAGATGCATTATATCACAGTAAATTCTAAATCTGCAAAATAATTGATTCAGCAATGTGAACTGACGAATTACACTAAACATGTTCCCAGTAATTCAGCTGTGATGTTGGGTCATTTTCAGTCGGCCTGAACGGGAAAGCGTCCTTTCTTTTTTCAGCAGAATGATTTGAGCTTCAACAGGCTGTTCTTTTCTCCACTCTTTAAAGATTAATGAGGTCCTTGGAACAAGTTTCTTTTAGTGAGGAAGCAGAATCTAATAAGAACAGATCCCCGCGCATTAATCACAACATTAATCACTTCTGTACAAATGACTGTCAGCGCAGGTGCCGTGTTTTACATTCGCCATAGAAGCCGCCACACCTCCGCCAGTTGCGGGAGCCGGATGATTATGTCGAAGAAAGGATGTTTTTCTTTTCATGCTCGTTTTTTTTAATAACACTTCGCGGGAATCGCTAAAGAAGGCGTCGCGCCCGAGTTTTAAGACGATGTTCAGGGTCACTTTTAAAAGAAGAGACTTTGTTCAGACGCTGCTAATGCATGTTTTTCTTTTTCAGTGATTCATCTGTTATACACAAGGGTTGAGGAAAGGGGCGTGTATTTTAAGGCTTAATGGCGTGCATGAACAATGTTCTCCAGTAAGGCAAATGGGAAAACTGTGTGATGCTGCTGAAAACAGTCAACCCGCCTCGCTTGTAATGTTTGACCTTTGATGTTTCTTGTGAAGAAATAGTTTGAATTCTTTTATCTTTAAAAACACAATTCACATCCATCCATCTATCTATCTATCTATCTATCTATCTATCTACCTATAAATCTTAGCAAACAGTTCAAAACTGTGATTTTAATTACAAATGTTGAGCATCAGAACCAACTCAGTCATTTTAACTTGAGTGTTCATTTAAACAGCTTGTGTCCATAATGTCGAAAAAAATGGATTTAAATTATCGAAAAAAAAAAATGTTACAATAAGGAGTGAGACAAGTAAAGCAAATAAGGACAAGCTCCACTCACACACACGCGTTACAGATCGACGTATGTACGTGTTCATGTTTGTGACGTATCGACTGTGAGAGGCGTCCGTGCTACGACATGCGTGCAAATCCAAACCAATTTTCCCAGTTGGGATGGTTGACTGAGAGGGAGGGCAGATAGGGGGGCAGGGAAGGAGATGGCGGAATCTATTCCTGTATTGCCGTGGGTTGGCTTGACTTGGCACAGAGAGGCTCTTTGAGTGGGATCAAATAATATTTCCACTCCCCCCAGGGGTGAGACGGGGTCCCTGAACGCATCCTCCTTTTATCTCGGGCCACTGTTCAAGGCCTTATCTGAGAGAATAGAGGGATGAAAAGGAGGTGAAGTGAGATTGAGGCACCCGACGTATGTTGTCTGTATGTTGGCGATAGTATTTATGTGGCGTATCTGCTTCCCAATAGTTTTGTTTGAAGGTTAAGAAGAGGGCCGTGTGTTCTGTTATGTACTTACATGAACGCACAGAGAGAGGGAGAGAGATGATAAAGGATATGGGGGTAGATATCTTGAGCAGGCATGAAATGACATGCACACACACTCCTGCCACATACACACACACTGTAATATAAAAGGAAGATACTCACATGCTGCCTGACACTCAGTACAGTTCTCAGAAATACCTACTCCAAGTTCCAGAGGGAGTGCTGCCGATACAGAATGTCAAAAAACTGTTAAATTAGTTTTCAATTTCTTTTGCTTCAAAGCCCCAGACACCACGTATTGTTGTGGAGGCGACATCTCCAGCATCACTTCTCCGGCTCTAATAATTAGCTGCAGAGGATGCAGAACCTGAAGGCGCCCTGTGGAGTTTGCAGCTGTATGCAATGTTTTCACGAGTGTGCACCTGTTATGTTCGTACGCATTCGTGTTTGTAGGTAATATCAATTATATTAGATATGAAATTTACGAAAAAATGAAATATGCAAAATAGTTCAGATACCTCTAATTTTGCTGTGCAACAGAGACTCATTTTTTTGTTTTGTAGATTAGTTTAACTGTGAAGACACAAGATACTTGCAGATATTTGTGTGTGTGTGTGTGTAAATTTTGTGAGTTGAGTGTCAGTGAGTTGCCAACAGTTATAATGTATTATAATACCTGACCTTATAAGTGATGATAAAATGCTTTATAGTGTGTTATGATTATTGCTATAAAGCATTATGATCATTTATGGGTGTTTATAACTATAGTTATACAGTGCTATAATGTCATTATAACGCATTATAAACACATTTATAATGCGTTATAGAGATAGGCGTCAAATAAAGTGTTACCAAAATTTTCTTTTCACTTTTTAGTCAACATGCATAAGCACTCATTATAATATCATGTGAAATCACTGCAGCTTACATATTCAGGTAGTAGCCCACATTCTGCTGATAAAAATATCAAATACTTTCTTTTGCCTTACAGTACTGACTTTATACAAATCTTTATTAAGACATCAACAATGGGGAAAAACTCTCGAGCTCTGGCTCAACTTGCCCTGACTACAGCTCTGTTCTTAGCGCACACACACCTGAAATATCAACACATTCATCTCACTCTCAGAAAGAATCTTAAACTACAATGTTCAACTTCTCCTTTAAGAAGCTCTCCTTGACTCCCAATCCAGCTGAAATAGATGTCAGGATATGTAGCCAACTGAGCATCGACCTCCAGCACACACACACACACACTTGCACAGCTGAAAGAATGACTAAGGTGCATGTGGGAGACATGGAGGTGGTCGCCCTCATTTGGACTCCTCACGACTGACCGCTATTGGACAGTTGGAGTTCGAAAAGGGCCGGCTCGGCTGTCTCATTACGCTCGCCAGCAGACGTGTGTGGGGGGGGCACATCACGACTCCTCACCTCCCTGTCCCTGTCAGCGTATCTCCTACACCCCGTCCTCTGACAAACAGCCCGGAGGGTTTAAAGCCGCCCGCACAGCCTCATCCTTGATGTTCTTTTCTTGGCATTCTCGCCTTACTGTAGGACACGAGGAGGCTAAGTCGCTGTTAAACATCTAGCGAGTCCCAGGCGTTGCATTCCTCGGCACGTCGGAGAGGCATGTGGTAGATTGCATTAGCCTAAGCCTACCTCTAAATTATGCCAGTGTTTCGAGAAGCCCTTGGCAGCGTGGAGAGGCAATTCATCCTGACTAAATGTAGGTTGCCATGATATGTGAAGAGTGCTTTGTGGAGAGAGCTTGGTGGAGCCAAAGGAAGCTTCAATGAGTCCTTTACCTCAGCTCTGAATAAATCACCCCTCAAAGTGTCAAAGACCACTTGTGCTTCATCCCGGTCTGTATGATGGGGGACCGAGACACTCAATGGATTAGCAGGGCCAGAATTTGGATTCGAGACAGCGAGGGCATTTCATATGGACAGCCATCTAACGCCATTGTGGAAAGGCAGCCTCAAAGGAGCGGTCTGGCTGAGACACCAGCACCAATGAACTGGGCCAAAACTGAAATGTTGGCATTCCGCAGCATTGAGGGATCTGATCCATAACAGCACAGATGAGAATGAGCTGTTTAGTCAAACAGTAGAAAAGGAGACATCTACGGTCTTGTCCAAAAAGGTTATTGACTCTTTTAACTTGGCTTGAGAAGTTTTAAACTACTTTAACAATGCGATCTTCCACTTCCTGTCTTCAAGACTCAACTAGTCTCAGCATCTGCTTTCATCAGCGCTCCTGTCCACGACGGCCCTGTCCACTCCATCCTCCCATCTAATCCTTCAGTCTGATCCGTTCTCAGTGTCCTCTCTGAGCAGCACGGCACCGGAGCCTGTGGGACACAACCATCTGTCAGCTACCGGAGGAAGGGACAGCCAGACATGCTACAACCATTAGAGCGATGGATTTTCACTGTTCTCTGTCTCAGGACTGAAAACTTCATCCTTGCATGTCCTGAACGCTTGCACTTTATTGCGGTGTCAAAGTGAGACATGTCATTCCACTCACAAGCTGCTGCACACTCCCATGGTACCTCACACTGTCACTTTGCCCAATTTCCTCACTGTTCCAGGGGTGTTTCTTGCCCCCCCCACAGTACTTGTTTTGCTTGTTTTCTGACTTTGCTTGTCAATCTTAGTCGTTCTCACTCTCCATCTCCCCTCGCTCTCACTTGAAATGTCTTTTTTTTTTGGTTTTCAACAGTTTTCCTGTATAAATTGTTGTGTTGAAAAGGAATTAAGGCAAGACAACAGCTTGATTTTAACAGTCTTCTTCCATCAGAAATCACACATTAGTTGAGCTATAGAAATTTGTACTTACATTCCAAATGCTTTGGTTGAATCTTTGATGAACCTGTTGAATGCATTTTTATGACAATATAACACATATACAAATTTAACATTTGAAATTGTGCATTATTAACATCATTGTTTACTTGTTATCATATTTCTTCTGTGCCATTTTCTTTGTATTGTATTGTATTGTTCAGATTGCGTTTTCATTAGTGCCACCAATTTTACCTACATAAAAAGTAGCCACAGATATGCATCAGTGCTTATCATTTAAAGTATGGCTGTAACCTTTTATGTAGTCTATGATTTTTCCCTGACCTGGGTCTTAAAGGCAGCGTCTATTCTCTGGAAACGTAACCCCCCCCCCCCCCAGATAAAATGGCACCATGCCTGGAAACGAACACCATCCTATGGACAAGGATCTCCAGAAAGACACAATCAGGCAGAACGTTACATAATGACATTACACAGACGACTGGGTGTGTGCTGTTAAGTGCTGGAGGAAATGTGCAGAAGGCACAGAAACTATTCTATTACTTATTAAGAGAACTGAGCATTTTAAGTTATTCATGTATTTGTATGGTTGCAAAAAGTAGTGCAACAGTAGTGAAGTGAAAGTAGTAACTGAACACAGCCCAGTTAGCCACTTTGGTAGCACCACCTCCAGCTCTCTTTAAATTTTCTATGCCTTCTGTTATTGTTAAGTACAATGCACACAACAGCTGTACTGAATAACGCCTCATGTCCAAGTTTTTTGTGTGTCAGTTAAATTTGTAATAATATGCAGAGACACAGCCTTATTTTGAAATGTGCACCTCTGAAATACAATATAAACATAAAAATGTCTTAGAGCTAGATTTGGACACAAGGCTCCTCTGCAAGACCATATCATTAGGCCTAAAACTAATAGGCACACAGTAATAATGCAGCCTTGTAATAATATCACATTGATCATTTTTTTGTTTCCTGTCCTCTGTTCTCTGTAGAACAGCCTGTGCTTGCTTGTTCAGACGCTGACGTCACAGCACCGACAAGCCTTTTGTGCAGTGATCCCTGCGAACAGCAAGACCAAACACCCCAGCGGTAACCACATGTTACATGAGATGCAGCCGAACCACGCAGAAAGAAAAAAAAGAATCGTGTGGATTAAGGATCTGACTGTGCATGAGAAGTCTAAATGCTCGCCGTTTCCTGCTGTGTCACTGCTGAAAAGCCACAGCGGAGCTCCTCGCGTTGCTGTGTTGTTTGACTCAGCGATATTAAACTTTCAGGACTTGCTGTTCTGAGCACTAAAACGCGCTCATCTCCCAGCGCTGTCAGGAACACCCAATAGCGTGTCCTGTCTTTATTGTAAATATCAAGCAAAAAGGCAGCGCTGACAAGAGGCTCCTGGTGGACACGGCCCCCGTCAACTTCAAATTTGTTATCTTTTCCTCCAACTCGTGTCTTTCCACTCTTCACTTTGTCTCGCTGTATTATTTGTCACCGGGGCTCTCCTCGGGTCACTAGTGACACACCAGTAGCACAACTTAATTACCCAGAACCCTCTGGGAGAAATAACCAAGAGGCACTCTAATCACTGCGACTCCACTGCCAGAGGTAACGTGAAAACCCCTTCCTCGCTTTCACTCTGTCACCATGCGTTTCGTCCTTGGGGCTGGCTCCTCCATTTTCTTCCTCCTCTGACCTCTCTCTCTCTCTCTCTCATCCGCTCTCGCTCTCTTGAGAAAGCTCCAGTTGGTGGCCTTTCTCCAGGGTGAGGGATGGCAGATCCATGGACAGACTCATCCACACTTAATTACCCACAAGCCCCTCGGAGGAGAACTGTAGAGTGACTGAGGCATGCGCACTGTGTCATCCTGTTTTGTTGCTTCATTCAAACACTGCTGACTGGACTATTAAAGCCAGTGCACCTTGTATTTCCACCATGTTACATAATAAAACCTGTTTTGGGAAATTCCACTTTAGATGATTATTAGCATAAATATCTCTCAGTTTATATATTTAGTTTATATATTTTTAATGGAATAATCACTTTGAGCTGACATTTCCCCCTTTGGTTATTTTCCCATGCAACACGACTTCAAACCCCCACAACTGTTCCTCTTCAGACAGACCAGCGGGGGCCTCTGATCAGTCACAGTTAAGCCTCAGTGCTTCTGGGTAACAGAGTTTGTCATGGCCAACACCCGCAGTGATATTATGAAAACATGGGATTGCGAGCACACTGCACATCGAGATGGAGCCCAGTTGTTCTCGTCCACCAGACGCCCTTGAACACAGAGACACCGAGATCAATTTGAAAATTTATTTTCATATAAAAAGACACTATGAAAACATTAGAGGACTACTTTGTACAATCTTATGTATAAAAAGAACAAAAATGAGGGAGCAAAGGAAAGGGAGGGGTTTTTCAGTAATAAATCAACTGGAATGTCGGATGGTCGGAGCAGTCGGTTAATACCTAAGCATCGAAGGCTGAAGGGTGGAGGTGGAGGTGAGCATAGTATTTGGAGTTGCCTGGAGTTAAGTTGCAAAATGGGCTCGCCTGTGTTTCATATCTCTTTATGGGAGTTTGGCAGACTTTCAACACACAAAGGAAAACAAGATGACACGCTAACATACTCCGTCATCTTCGTGTTGCATCGAGTTTGTCAGAGAAAAATAAAGTGAAAGATGTTCCTTAGTTCAGGTGGCACATTCCAGTGAAATCAGTCAAAAACATCTCAGTCAACCGAGCAGCATCTCACTTACCGTTCGTGGAGGAGCAAACTTAAAATCCGGCCCTCACTGAGGTGAAACCTGTCAACACTGTTAATGAGCAATCAAGCGAAAATACAACAAAATCTCACACTGAAATCTAACATTCACATTTCTTTCTTGCTTGCTTTCTTTCTTTCATCAAATCCCATTTAGAAGTTTCCATGGGAACAAGGCTTTGTCGGAAAATTCATCATGAGCTTTCTCTCTTAAACATTCTGTTTCATATATATATATATATTTATATTAAAAAAAATTGTCTGTGTAAAGGTCAAATCTGTTTCCCCTGAGACTGATGTTTTCATCACCCACTGACTGAGACTGTGGACGCTCCGTGGAGTCGATCTGGATCCGGAGCCTCGCTGAAGGTCGGGCGAATGTGACCCGACCCTACCTCTGTCCTCCGAGAGAGGAGGAGGGGGGGGCGTAGGTTTGCCTATCAGCTGATTAGCTTGAAAGGTTAGAAAGGGCCGCACTCTTGTCTCACCATCTGCGCTGTGCTGCGCTACTACCACATTAGGGATCTTTAAACAGATGGTTTGAGGGCTGCATTGGAAAATGTCAGGACAAATCGCCATCCCCGGATAATTACTGTTTTGAGCACCCCCCCCTTCTTAATCTGCATCTCTGCCTGTAGCTTTCTCTCTCTGTATTTTCGGATCTTTTTCCATGGCTTCCATTTTCTTTTTTTTTTTCCCTCCCTAAATTGTCTCTCATCTCTTTCTCCGGACTGTTAGATTAATAGGAGCCGCTTTGAACATCGACAGAAAACTTATCAAGCCATCTATTGAATTCATCCTGCACTCTGACACTCTCCCTCTCCGTCGGTGCACGGAGGACTGATGTGCTAATGCAGCAACAGCAGGAAACTGGTTGTCCGCTCGTAGCGACTGAAGTACGGAGGTAGAATGTCAAGCAGGAAGCAACACCACTGCCTTTTTTTTTTTTTTTTTTTGGTGCCGTTCCCTCTTCAGTCTGCCACCTTGTAGCCTCATAACCTCTGTGGTTCCCTCGCTGCCTTTCTATTTCACTCCCTTTCTGCAGCTGCTGTGCTCACAGGCGCAGGATATAATCACACGGCCGGGGATCCGTGCGAACGAGGAATTATACATCTGGCCTCGCTGCTAAGGGTACGATTTCATGCCTCCTGGTAGCACGACGCTGGGTGGGCAGGGCGAGCAAGAGAGAGAGAGGGAGAAGCAGGGAAAAGCATGTTTATCTTTAAATCCATGATCTTGGGAAATAAAGAACGTTTGGCTCAGGTGGTGTTTCGTTTCACATATTGTATCAGTGGCTTGAAAAACCTCCTCAGGTCAGGTGAACTAACAATAATTTGAACTGAGGAAGAGCGAGTTACCCGCTAAACTGATCGATATTTCACTCGAAGCGGCACAAGTTTGCGCGGAATGAGAAGCTAAACGGAGCTCACGCCGATTCCATTTGGACCGAAAATGACTTGAGATATTCTCTTTTCCTGGCATTAGTGTGATTGGTGATGGTTGAAATGGATTCAGACGCTGCAATCTTTAAAGGCTTTTATCTCCAAGCGGCGGGGAAAAAAAAAAAAAAAAAAAAAAAGAGAAGGAGAAATGCGAGAATCTGCATGACGATCGCTATCCTTCTTTTCCCTCATGGCTGGATAACACGGCACCACATTACCTCAGAAAGCCAGCTCACTTTTTATGTTCTGTGTGTGTGTCCTAATTCATTTTTTTTGTAAGTTCCACATGGGTTAATTCTCACAGGAAATGAAAAAAAAAACTAATGGGGAAAAAAAAAAAGGCAGCACAAGCACAAACCAAACCAGTCTGAAAATAAATCAATTCTTCTTGAACAGTTAGACCATAGAACACAACTCAGTTATTTGTTTCAATCGTATTATTTTTTCATTAAAAGTTTCAAACCATAGGGGAGGACAATTTTTTTCTTAACTAAACCATAGAAAATACACAAAAAAGGGGGAATACAATGTTGACACAGAGGACGTGAGAGGAATGGATGGACGGGATTGTTGAAGTGGAACCTGAAAAAAGCAGAGAGGATGGCACATATCAATGAGCAGCTCTTCCCCCGCCCACCCCCACCCATCCCATCCCCTATCCATCCGAAAATGACGAAAAAGAAACATGAAAAAAAAAAAGAGGAAAGACTGAGACAGAACGCTTTCGTCATCCATTAGAAGGGAAAAGGAAATAAATGAAAGCAGGGTGCCTAGGGGGGCTACCAGTGTGAGAAACCTCAGTGAGATTTTCTTCCCCTTTGCTATAAAAAGAACTGAACGGTGCAGAAATATTCGTCTTTTTCTCCCCCCCCCCAACCCAAATCATCAAACAATTGAAAGAGATGTTTCTTTTTTTTTTTCTCCAGAATAAAATCAAGACATTTTTCTCAGAAATAAGTTTTTCATAGTTTTTTTTTTTCAAGTTCATTTAAAAATCTTTGTCAGTCACAGACGTGTCAATCCCCTGTTCTTTCTTTTCAATAGTCTTTGCGAAAATATAGAGTAGAACAGTCTTCTTTCCGTGTCTGTCCACTGCAGCAGTAAACAAATACAGTATGGGATCCGACAGAGCACATTGCAGGAGACGGGGAGCAGTGTGTGTGTGTGTGTGTGTGAGATCTTTGCGGAAATATCACATACTTATGTATAGCTTTTCAGGAGTTCAGTATCTCTGTGCGCCTCTGTATCTCGGCATGAGCGTGTGTGTGTGTGTGTGTATTCAAGTGAGTGCGTGTACGTCTGTGTCTGTGTGTTCACACTTCAGTCTGGAAGTCTCCCTCGGACGAGTCAGGTGTGTTAGCAGAGGAGGAGTCCCAGTTCTTATTGTGCAGCTCCATCCGGTCCTTCTGCTCCCCAGGCACGATGGACAGCTCGGGGGTCATGGTCTTGAAGCTGTCCCAGGAGCTCTGGTCCTCCGGGGTTGACTTGTCCTGATGGAGAAGGAGGACAAGGGATGGAGACATATAAGGAACATTATGCTGTAAATGAATGGACCATGTAGATGTAAAAAAGAGATACAAAATCTCAGTTATAGAGAAGCTTTGTTTTCATACAACCTGGGTCTTATTTTGATACTATGTTAAACGAGCAGTTAGATTAGCCAAACTTATTCGGAAGAGAAAATGAAGGTTAATGGCAAAATCGTTATCTGACTTGTCTGATTTCAACATCAATCCCACTTTGCAGACCAACTTCCTGGAAGACCAGATTACCAAGCAGACAAAGAGGGCAACTTCCCAGGGGCCTGGAAATGTCAAGGGCCCCGAAGGCCTCTGACAAACTTGTGCAGGTAAAGTGCTTTGTTGTAATTGGATTATTCAGAAATTTATTTTGGCAACATGTACAATATGAACAGAAAAGGATAAGGATAAGGGCATTCTTGAATTTTTAATGCAAACTCGACCACTGAGAATTTTTTTTGACATATTGCAATGCTGCCTCAAGTGACAAGAGGAATTTATCAGATGACACATTGGTCCCTGTGGATCCACAACACTACTCCCCAAAACCTGTAAACAGAGTTGAAGTGTAAAATAGTTCACCATTAAATATGTCCAGCTGGTATCATGCTTATGTAGTAAATATTCCGAAATGAACTTGCTTTCGATTTACAACCAAGTTAACTTTGGTAACACAGAAGCTACATAGCTCACAGTCCATCCTTGGTGGATTAATATGGCCCTGACCTCCTGCCCCAATTTTGACCTCCTGTACTTAATGTAGCTTTGAGTTTTATTTCAAAATAAAGCAGATTGGATAATCTCTCTAAAATTTGGTGGGTACAGTTTTATCATAACATATGTAAATGATGGCCAACACTATGAAATAAGACCCAAGTTATAATATGGAATTTTCCTTTAAATGAAGTACCTGGAAACTTTGGCCAGTTTTGGCCAGATTTGGAGATGGATACATTCAAATATGCACTCACAGCAGCTACATTTGATATTTGCCTCTCACTATTTCAAACATCAGCATACACCTAGGGAGGCTAACCACTCCATGTCATTTCTTAGATGTCATCTAACCCCACAAATACTGACAAGCAGGACCATACATGCCTGTAGATCAAAGCACCTTTCCATCTTTCGATCATCAAAAAGTACCACTGTTCTTTTATTTCCACAAATGACACCTGTCCTCAACAACTTTTCAGATTGGCTGATAAAAGCGCGAAAACCTTTCAGGCCCGGGGTCTGTGATCGCAGCGTGCGGTCCTGCAGACGTGCCCACCGTGCATGTAAAATACATGTAGGGGGATTAGCTAAAAACGGAATTAGAGGTGGCATTATGCATCAGATAAGGGCCATTATTCAAATCGGACTCATTATCTCAGCGAGATAATGATTTCGCAGATATGAGCTGGGGAAAAGACAGGAGGGACCACTATCCCAGATGACTCCTGGGGGAGCAAAAAAAACACAAAAAGACGACAACAACAAACAAACAAAAAAAAAACTTGGGGTGCTTTTTGCAAACATGATGGACCCAGCTGCAGCAGAGCTTTTTGGACTACATGGAGTTGAATATTTCATAGTCTAAATGAACATTAAGAGGATGATTATTCGCAGACAACACGTCCTAAGATGAGTGCTTTAAAAAGCACATTTGAGAGGAGGATACAAATGTGCTTTACCCCTATGTGAGTATCTACACCTAAGTGCCTGTTTGTGCATATATAATCCATTAGAGAGAGAGAGAGAGAGAGAGAGAGAGAGAGAGAGAGAGAGCACGACTGTATCTGCAACTCCGCTATCTGCTTCAGCTCCTTTTTGATTTTGCTCTCACTTGCTTTTCTTTTACCAAAATCCCTTCATCGCACCAACTCTTATAAAGTGCTCACATGTAATTCACTCTGAGCTATTCACGCCCTCAATCCCCGTCTATCTCTTCATCACACACACACACACTCACATGCACACACACACTCATTGATCTGCAGCACAGCACACCCTCTCCTCCCTTTTTTTGCAGCGTGATGATCGTCGCCGGAGCGCTAGGGGGCAATATCTGCCTGATTATCATTCTCCCTGCGTCACAGCCTGACAGTTGGTAAAATGAATACAAAAGGCATAATCTGGGAGCCAATTTGCATGCTAAATGCTGGCGAAGGAACATTTTGTAATGCAGGAGTGTGGGTAATGCTGCAGTTAAGCCCAACTTTATCCCTGGGAGACTAGGCTAACGCGATTGTGCTGCCACTGCGTGTCTATCCGTTCCCTTTCGCCATCTCTCCTTGCCCCAAAGCCCCCCCATCTCATCCCTCTCCGTTGGCCAGAAACCCTTCTACTTACACTCGACGAGTTCTTTTCACCTCCGGCAGACGAAATGCTCCATCGCTTTTCCCTCTGTGGCGATGAAATGGGAGGGGGGGAGACAAGGAAGGAAGGGGGGGGGGGTGATGAGAGAGAGACAGAGAGGAGAAGAAAGAGAGAGATGAAGGAGGTGGTGGAGGGGAGGAGGATCACAGTCACTGACAACTCTGCCCTGAAACAATGGCATTGTTCCCACACCTTCAGCAGGTGAACAGGCAGTTGTTGCTTACACCTTACCCCCCCTTCTCTCTCCCTCTCTCTCTCTCCCAAATCCCCCCTCACCAGCTCTTTCACTCTCATGACAAAACATAACACGTGTACACACTCACATGAACAGAAACAAGTGTAAACGACTGGTGATGGGGGGGAAAAACTCAATGTCGGCACGGTTACAATCGAAGTGTGTAGGAACAGGCGGTGTTTTTAACATCGAGAGCTGTCAGCTTAGAGGAAAAGTGAGGAAGCGTGGACAGATTGACGGAGAGATTCTACATGCTACGCACCACTAAAAGCAACTACAACCACTATAGAGAGGAGGAAGGGGGGGGAAGAAAGGATGGCGTGTGGGCGTAAAGGAATCGGAATCTAAAAGGCGTAACAGTGAGTCTACTGTGCGGCGCTCGAGGCTTTGGAGCTCATGTATTCTAAATAATGTTGAAAGAGGATAACTAATCTGGTTATTAGTGCATGGAAATGCTATCTACACTATCTGCATTATTGATTCGATCCTGTTTGTGTTAACACATAAAAAAAGTTAAAGCCAGGCCGTAAAGTGGACATTGCTGACTCTGTGTGTTCCACCATTGGTTTAAACACATAAACCTCCCCTGCTGTGCCTCTGCAGTGTTATCTATCGTTGTTTTTATGTTCCTGGATTTTTTTTTTTTTTTTTGTTAAAGCAAACTGCTGCTGACAGCGGTTTACTCCTGTCGTTTTTATGTCCAGCATGTACAGGTGTTGTGAAGTTACAGGTGTTTTCCGAGCTGGCCTGGTCATGGCAGGAGCTGGTGATGAGCCCAGCAACATAAAAATAAAACAAAAAAAAATGCCATGAGGTGTTTGGGGAAGGGAAGCGCACGTCATTTGGACTTTATAAATCCCAGTCTGCCTCGAGTCTGGGCTCAAATTGATTCCCTACAGTGGCTCTAACAACTTGGCTAATATTGATTGGAGTCTCTTTTTTTTGGCTAGACATATTTCAGGGTGTTGTAAGAAAAAAAGTTTCTGCAACACACAATTGTAAGTTTATGTCTTTATCTAATTTTTCATACAGTGAAAAGCAGCAGATGGAAGGAATCTGGCTGTCTAGAGAGCTGTTTATGCAAGTGTTTGGGAGTGGAGGACTGAAAGACGTTTTGTATATGTACGATTTAAGATTCACCCCTCCTAAAACATTTCTAGGCCTTAGCACACTGCCTCAGGGTTTATTGACTTACTGTCATATGTGATGTGCTCATTAACCAGCTTAGCCTATACAAAATGTATGGAATCTTACAGTTCGCAGTTGATATACAACAGTTTGATGCTGTATTGCGGCATGAAGCTACATTCATGGAGAAAGTACATTTACTCAAGTATTGTACTTAAATACAAATTTAAGGTACTTGTGCTTTACTTGAGTATTGAGTACCTCTAACTCCTCTATATGTATCTGAACATGATCTTGACATTTTACATACAAATCATAAACTCCATTTAAAAAAATATGATGCCTTGTTATAGACTGAACTACCCAACAGTATATAAAGTAGTTAAACTGAGCTCCACCAGCCACTCTGCTAATACATTAAAGCTTAAATATTTTATATTACAGTACTTTCACATTGTAGTACTGCTACTTTTACTTAAGCAAATAAATACTTTCGGCACAGATGTAGATCTTGATATATTAAATATTAATAATTTATCAAGAATTTCTTTCTCTTTGCTTTTCCTTGTCCTTTATTTTATCCTATTTGCACTACTTCTATTCCACTTGTCTTTACCATTTACCACTATATAAATGCAGCGTGACCCTGTAACCCTGCCTCCTTTTATTTTTTTAAATTCTATAATCTGGTTGTGAATCACCTTGTAACTGTGTTTTGAAAGGTGCCATATAAAGTTATTATTATTAAACTTATAGTACCCCATCATTTCCTGTGTCTTTTCTTTCTCTTTTATTGGCTTTTGCCTGTCCAAACATGCAGCACTTGGAAAAAAAAGGATCTCCGTGCACCATGGAAAAAGTTTCTAAAGAGCCAAGGATTTCATGAGCAATAGGATGAGCATTATCAGCCATCTGTGATTGGCTGAATCTATGGCTGATGGTCACTTTCAGTCACCACAATGACTGCCTTTTGCATTATGAGCAGTCAGAGCCTGAAATGTGACACCATAATCAACCTAGAAAAGCACAGTTTGTGCGTCTTTACTGTTTACAGTGGAACTGGCAATATGGGTTTTCATTCACTGATGATGCGCAATGAATGAGCAATGTCAACCAATATAACAACTCACCTACAGCGTGGCTTTAAAAGAGGCTCATGGGCATGTAGTAAATTACTTTCCATTGTACTTTTGCATGGCACAACAGGGTCAAATGGAGCAAACATGCCACAATTAATATAAGAATACAATGTCGATGTCCAATGTCAATCACCGATCGGAAAATGTTCGCCAAACGGCCCAACGCTTGAAGTTTCAGGCGAGCTACATGATTTCCTGAGAGAAAGTGTTACAAGCTGCAGGCATGACAAAGCTAAGTGAAGAAAACAGTGTGTAGGGTACACAGTAGGAAAAAAAAGATGCTTCTGCACGAACATCTAAAGCCATCTCAAGAAGCCTCCGCTACAGTGTTGGTGGATGAGGCCCACTCTCTGCCACTCAGCCCCCCTCATTTGGACCGTGGAATGGAAATCGTGTCTGGGTGTGGGTGAGCAATGTGGCAGGCTGTCTCTGGGAGATGATGGGGGAGGACAGGTGGTTGTGGGTAAGTGGGTTAACTTTACCTTTGTTGACTTGGATGCCCATGGTTCTGCTGACTGTCTGGCTACATTCAAACTGGGACATAACAACAAGCATGCAACACGAGGCCCAGTCAGCCAACAAAGGACATAAAACAGGAAAAAACAACAACAAACAGAATTCAATAAAATGTGGAAGTAAGGCAAAGAAAAGACATACAGTGAGTGTGAGGCTTACATGAAACAAACTTAAATCACATGTATGTATGAAGTAAATGAAAGGAACAGCAAGAGAAGACTGAGTGGATACCAGAACATGACTGTGGTGTTACAGCTGTCAGTGGGCTTTGGGTCAGTGAACCAGAGTAGGGCTATTTGAACGCTTGTGTGTGTGTGTGTTGATTTCATTATATCATCTGAATAATGATAGAATCCAGACTGCCTACTCAGCACCGGCATAATTTATTAAGGGGCACAAAAATAGACTGACTGGGCAAAGCAGTCTTTAGCACCATTTACCCCTTAGCTGGGAAGGAATCTGTGTCACAAGTAATAAGGCCCTTCAAAGGAGCCAAATCTGGAGAATGTAGGGCAAATAAATTCCATTAGTGCAACACATTGCAAACAAACGAGCAATCAGACACACAGGCTTGGTTTGCCGCCGTCTGGGCTTGTGCAATCCAAGGCCAGCGCTCCTATAGTAAAAACAGTTCCAGCCAGAGATCCGGCCCTTTTCACCTCCCTTTAATTGGCCCAAGGACACTAAATGAGCTAAATTAGTATTGTGCCTCTTGGTGCACGAAGCCAGTGTTAGGCTTGTTCCGCCTGGGCTAACCGTCCCCTCATTAGGAGCCACTGATAGAGCCAGTGCGCTAAAGCTACACTCCGCCAGCCCTGGGTTTTCATGGGCAATTTGTGTGGAAGGGTGAAAACAGTTGATGAGTTTATACTCGGTGCAGAGAAGGGGGCAAGGAAATAATTAAAAACAAGCTAATGAGAGGAATTAATTATTCAATTAATGCCTCAAACGTGCCACCGAGGGCTGCGTTTAGAGGGAGAAATGGGAAAATGAGGGCGACGGCAAGAGAGAAAATGTCAAGCCGTGAGGATGAATAGAGGGGAGAATGAGATATGAAGAGGAAGAAGAGGGGAGGACTTGGTTTATTGCTGGAATGTGAAATTGAAGCCCCTTAGCTTAATGCCAGCAAATTGACTATCAAGACCTATGGGGTTTTGCAAGTGGAGGCAAATTGCCACCACTGAATCAACAAAAACGGAGCCTTTTGTCATTCAAAATTATACATCTTCATTTTACACGAGACAGCCTCAAAGCATGCACATTACCTCAGCTAAATGTCCCTTCAGTGGCCTCAAAACATCGCTGGAATATCAATAACAGCCACTAATGTTAACTGTGGATGCATAAAGAGAGCACCCCAGGTCTCACCACTCTTTTATGGGGCAGGTTAATGGAAGAACCCCCTCCTTTATACCCACAATATATTTCCACATGTAGCCTTACAGGCTTCATCACAGAACTCAAACGGACGCCTACGGCCACCGAGATTGAATTGCAAATACGCGATCACGATCGAAACCTTCGCCGGCCGTCCCCGCTCTGATGTAGCGCAAGCGAAATCACGACAAAGTGAGAGGACTTGTTTCCTTTGTTTTTCTTCTCCGTCCCACTGCGTTCCGCACAACTCCTCGCCGTCTATCTGGAGAGGGAAGCCAAGCACGCTTCATTTCATCAAGAACACAGCAGACGACTGGATGGAAATATATCCCATTTGAGAGCTAAAAAATGCATCAGCCAGGCCATTACGCAGTGCGAACTCTCTCTCTCTCTCTCTCTCACACACACACACACACCATCCCACACACAGAGAGGCACAACGCCGCATCATTGGGCACCACATGCAAATGCGTGTTACGACCTTCTGAACCCTGTGGAGAGGATAGAAAACGACGGGCTAACTCGGCAGCGACGGAGGCCAAGGAGCCGCTCTATATCTAAACATTAGCGCAGGCAGTAATGCTGATAAACACTGTGTTACATACACACTCCAGTACACTCCGTCTTTCAGTAACCCCACTGACTCCATTTGTATCCCGTCTCCATTAGGGGAGACACAATGAAAATGGAGTCCATCACCCAGCTAGGCCTCGCGTGGCCCCTGCCAGAGCATCCACTGTACTTAAAACGGAGCCGGATTTGAATGTGTTTTCATCATTAGCATTAATGTGAAGGCCACTTTCTACCCACTTCAATTCAGTATAATACAGGTGTTCCCACTGCAGCACGTATCATTCTCTTATGGGTTCAGACGACTGCGTATCTATAGCAAAACACTTGATTCAAGGTCAGCAGCTGTTGTTGCGATGTCAACAAAGCAAAACGCTCCAAAGTCGACAATCTGCAATCAATCAACATAACAACAGTGACTTCTCTAACTCCTGATTTCCAGAAGCGTTTCTATGTATCTTACTGCACTGAAATGGGCCTGAAACCAGCAGGAGAATTATGTGTCTGTGTCAAAGCCTGCAGCTGACCTTTGTTCGCCATAGTTTACCGGTGAGCCATTTCGCAGAGCAGATTTTAAAAGGTCATGCGTATGTTTCTCAAAAATAATATGTAACAGAGGGCAACGTGTACATTTACTTTCAGACTACGGGAACAGTTCCGCTTGCCTCAGCAGGCTAATAGAAAAGACAGACAAGGTGATTTTCAGCATTGAGGTTAATGGGGAGGCTTGTGCGAAAGCGTCTGCCTCCCCCTTCCTTCAGGTCACGTCTTTCCCCTTCGTTTGCGTCTATTAGCAGTAACACTGAGTCATCGCTGAGCAGCCTCAGGCGTTCAGATGTGGTAAATATAGCGATTACATGTTACCGGGCAACACGGGGTTAACAACAGTGCGAGTAGGTGGTATGGAGGGACAAGGAAAGACAAGCAGGAATCAAAAGACTGAAGTATGTGGATTCTATCTGTAAAGGCACATTGTAATGCTGAAGACCACTTTAAGCCCACTGCACTTACACAGAAGATTGGATAAGATGTGAAAGTCGTGTGTGTGAGCGTCTCTCTCTGTGTGTGACATTTTCTGATATCCACTCGTCTCCTCGATACAGCCAACACACAAATCCTACCTTTCCAGAGACGTGAAATGGATGAGGTCTTTTCTGACCCCATAAGCGTTTGTGATATTTCCTAGAGTCTCTCATCAGCACCCACACAAAGTGCATCGTGTTTGGCCCGTTTTAGTGCCGATGAGCTGGTTTTATGAGCAGAATTTCGTGGTTTATGAGGTGATTATGAATCGGTTTGGATGGGTCATTGTCTTTATGGACAGATTTATCGCCTGGTTGTGGTGTTTAGATCATAAGGTTTAATTCAGGCACTGAAATGGGCACAACGACTGTATGGATTGTCACACCACATACAATGGTGCTACAGCGATGAAAACCCAACACAGCAAAAACAACCAGAAAGTCCTTCTATGCTTTTGTTTTATCATGGAGGATAAATCCAATCCTGCATCAGACCACCTTACAAATCCACCTGTCTGGTACTGGTGAATCCAGATTGTATAGGGTATTCCACTGTGGATTTGTACAGGACTCAATGGAGGATGGGGAATCAGCATTCATTATATGAATGCAGAAGCGCAGGGGGGACAAGCTGTGAAGCACTGTTACACCACCACACCACTAGGGGACCATCTACTATTTAGGCTCATCGAGTACAGTCACTTCACTATGAGGCAGGTAGAAGGTGAGTGGCTACATGAAGTGAGCACATAGTTTGACACTGTCTGTGCGACTGTAGCTGCAAATAATCATAGTCAGGCTTTTCAGTGTTGTGCTTTAAGAATCATACTCTGAATTGACTGTTCATTAAACCACAACCCCTGATTCTGACACATGCAGTTTACCATGATACCAGTGGCAGATTTACCAAAAGGATTTTTCTTCTTCCCATAGACGATTTAGGGCTAAAAGACTGAAACTAAAGTTAAAGGCCCAAGCTAAAAAGTCAGCATCCACATAGTCATTACTTAGTGCTGGTACTGTATTATAAGCATGACAATGTTATGTTGTTCTGATATAACTCTGATGCTTTCAGGATTTGTTTGGAAATCTCTGCCTTAGGTAATGTTGGCTTGGGTTGATGGGTTAAACTCTGATATTCTAGGACCGACTTCCACGCAGTAGGAAGATACAATGCAGTCAGATGTGTTACAGTTAACAGGGCTTCTTTGGCCTTGAGTAATGTTCAGTCACTGTATGTAGTGAACCAGATATCCAGACAGGTTAACAATAGCAGTTCATGTTGGAGGGGATGAAACATTTATTTGATGCATTCCTTGTTCCTGGACAGGCTTGAAAAACCCCCACATCCCATTCAAACTCTTTAAATGCTAAGTGTCGCTCTGAGTATAGACCTGTGCCCACTGCTTCACCATGTGGAGAAATCCACAGCTTGACAAATCTGCCGTGTCTAGTTATGGCTGCTAAGCTATGATTGGACAGTCACTGAGTGGGGGAGAGGTTTAGCCAACAGTCGATGACATGTGGGATGTATGTTTTTGCAGCACAGAAACACATTTGCAGCAAACTATGAGACAGTGACATGTAGTGCATCAACTCGTCGGACTTAGAGTGAGTTAGAGGGGCTCTACTGCACGAGGTTTATGTGGGGTTTAGTGTGTCTTACGTTGACTCTCTTTGTAAACGAGGGACGCTCTGCGCACGAGCGACGGCTCGGTGTTTTGCCTCGGTGGTGGGGGAGGGGGGACCTGCGTTGGGTGAACACCGGCCGTGGTGGTTACAGGTTGTTTAAGGTCTGGGTTAAAACACTGTTTAGGCACTTTAAAGGAGAGAGAGGCCTGCAAAAGTCAGGGAGGTTAATGAGCTTCTCAGGTATCGTTGTTGGAGGTAGATGACTCATCGTTCAAGACGAGTCAGCGGGAGTTTTCCCTCTACTGGTTTTGCCTGGAACTGGCTAGTCTCTCTCATCATTAAAAGGTGAGATGCTCAATAGTGCCAGTCCTTAATTGAGTAAGTCAATTGACCATATGAAGTTAAGGCTGAGTAGCAACTTTCTCAGTACTTTGGGTGTCCATCCGTGCGGACATATCCTGGTGAAATGCAATTATGTTTGCTATTAAATCACAGCACTCATGTAGTATATGTGAAAATCACTGTCACGGTTTGTCATGTGGCATAGAAAGGAGGTTATTAAAGTTATTATGAAACGATTATATCATTACTCATGCAATAATTGTCTCCTAAACACAGTTTATGTGCATCAAACACAGGCGGTGAAACACACTGATCTCAAACATAAAACAGATAAAGACACAAACAAAAAGGAACAAAAGGACACACACACATAACACACTCATGCCTACGACCACACACACACACACACAGGCATGCAGCCACACACATAAGCATTCTGATAATGCAAGTGTACGGACATGCACACCCACCCACACGGACACACACACCCTTCTCATCTCCATAATTACTATATAGTCAGCATGTCTGTGTCTGGGGGTGACTCTCAAAGTGAGATGTTGACAACAGCAGAGCTGAACTCAAGCTGGGTCCTGTCAAAGGCCTGACACTGATAGCATTATCCGTGTAATTATTCACAGTTAAGTGAACTGCCTACTTACTTTTAACATAATGGATTTGGATGAGTAAGCCATATCTATGCTGCCCTTTCATTTTATAACTTATACAACGTCACTAACCCAGAGGAAATAAATAATAATAAATGATGATACATATTATTTATAACCCTGATTCTAATAAAGTTGGAACGCTGTGTGAAACATAAAGGAGAATGTGTCTGACATATACTCAAATGAAAACAGAACAAAAACAATATATTAACATTAACATTATATTAATTATTTGACTTAATCAACTTCATTTGTTTTTGTAAATATCTGTTTATTCTGAATTTGATGGCAGCAACATGTTTGAAACAATTTGGGACAGGAGCAACAAAAGACTGTGAAAGTTGTGGACTGACACCTGTTTGGATCATTCCACAGGTAAACAGGTTCATTGGTAACAGGTGATAGTATCATGATTGGGTATGAAAGGTTCATCCTGGAAAGACTCAGCCATTCACAAGCGAGGATGGAGAGAGGTTCAACACTTTGTCAAACACATGGTTGTATGTAACTACATGGGCTCAGGAACACATTATCTTTTACACAGCATCCCAACTCTTTTGGAATCAGGGTTGTATAGTCATAGAAATATGAGTTCCAATTTGTCTTAATTAGTTTAAACACACCTCAAATCTATTATTTGTGGCTGGGCTTTCATTTCTTTTTACATTTGGGCACAATCTCAAAGTGCACCTGAGCTCCCTCTGAGGCACATTAGCATGCTGCAGCGCAACTGTTAAGAACCACAGACTTCTAATATATGGCTCGTGCCTTTGCAAGCCGCCTGCCATTTTTCTTCTCTTCCATAAAATATTTGCTTGGCATTAATGAATGGGGAGCTGGCCAGCGCTTCTGAAAATCTTGATCAAGACATTGAGCAAATGAGGAGTGAAGGAAAATGCCGCCGGTCTGGCATTGGGAAATGGCAGCGCGTTTGCGTGTGTGAGTGTGTGTGTGTGTGTGTGTGTGTGTGTGTGTGTGTGTACAGTACGTGTGTGGCTTCATGGCATGGGGAATATGAAAGATGTCAGGCTGGCCTCTGTTCCTCTACTGGCGGTGTAAATTAGATGTGAACCAGCATGCCGCCGATGCCAGGGGAAAGTACACCTATCAAGGTTGACTAACTCATCATGGCTCTACGCACCGAAGCTCCGCAGATGAGGGGAGTGCGAGCATGTGCGCGTGTGTTTAAATCTTAATGAAACTGGCCCTCTGAAGGTCAGTACAGAGTGAGCAGGGACTCTTTCGTCTGCTGCTAATGGTGTATTAATGATTCAAAGGAGTCTCATGCTCACAGGTGCCCACCCAAGCACCCCACTGACACACACGCACGCCCACCTAACCACCCACGCAGACACATGGAAAAACACCATACAGCACATTGATAAAAAAAAAAATCCAATTAAACAGACAGATTGAACAGTGTGACACAGGCATAGACAAAGCACTTGTGTGTATAGGCACACGTGTTTTTTTTTTTTTTTATGATGGGGCTGATTCTGGCAAGCGTGAGAAATAGCTTCACAGGTCTCAAATTGCAGAATTGGGATTTCATTAACCGGCTGTGATTGATCATCCCTCAGCTAACAGCTCGTGTGATCAACTGTTTTGACAAGTATTTAATAAGGCACCAACCACAAGTGGGGATGAATTAAGTTCAGGCCAATTAAAGCAAGGTATAAAAATATGTTTGCAGGAAGAAAGCTGGAATGAAATGTGCCTCGAAAGTTACATTCATAAGGTGGTTATTGCTTGATTCTCCACGGGGGCGATGCTCAGTAAATTAATCAATTGGCAATGAAAATACATTCACTATTCATATTACAAGTTTCCTTGTTTTCACATCTCTAAGGCAACAATTTGGCTGGAAAAAAAGACACCATAAATTATACAACCACTTTGAAAAGTACCTCATGTTGTATATGACTGGGAGCTTTACTCAGAATTTTTATGGCTGTAATCGTCTGAAAGCTGCATTTACAAGAAAATGCCAGCGTTGACCACTTTCGGTGAAGTATAGCTACTGCAATTTTGATCTGCGCAGATGTCAGCGTTTGCTTTCCAGTGTCAGTTCTTCAGTGTTCAAGGGATGGGGTTTGAGGGCTGTGACAAAGTGTGGGAGGTGAGCAGGTGGAGGTGCATGGGTACAGCGGGTTCCCATCCCGCCTTTGGGCAATGGTCTTACCTTGAATGTGGACATGGCTGGGTCCCTGCTATACCTGTCTATGGTGTGGAACTTGGACGAGTGGTTGAGCTCATGGTACAGCTCAGAATGTCTTTTGCGAGTGTGCATCACTTTCTGGAAGGGAAGAAAGGAAGGGACAGCAAAAATGAACCAAACAGAACCGAAAAAAAAAAAAAGCAAAAGGAAGGGGAGGGCCAATACAGGGGCAGGCAGGGGGACGGGAGTAGGTAAAAAAAGGCTGAGGGACTGCAGTGATGCCAGCCATGAAAAGGGGTTAGAGAGGGACGCCGACAGATCGATCGATTGCTGGCTCATGCTCATACATCATCCACTTCCTGAGTCTTTAAGAATTTGGCAACTGGGAGTGCCGCAGAGGACTTCCTTTAAGCGAAAATTTGGTGAAAATGACTGACAGAAATGCTGTTGTTACAGACCGGTGCCTTCGAGCCGGTGGTCCCGTTAACTCAAGGTTTTTGTCTAACTCATTCCACGTCTAGCAGATGGAGTGGAATTTAACTCTCGCCCTATTGGATATCGACAAAAGCTGCCTTCCCTCTCTTCTGAATATGTCTGTCTAGAAGGCAGCTGAATCCAGATCTTTAATTTTCTGACAACAAACTGCATTCGTCAGTGCCACTGCTGTTGTCTCCCTGTGCTAATGGGCAGTGCTGGAGCTGCCCGGCAGTAGCTAATCGTCAAAGCAGCTTGCAAGGTTGAAAGTGACACAGGGGCAAGATGCCAGCACTCACACCCGCACACTTACCGGCCAGGACTGGCACTTAGCACTGGCTCCAATTACTTCAGAGTGGGCACTCTCATCTGTGCTCAGCTAAGAAGGTGCTATGAGTTCCTTGCTATGTGTCTTTTGCTGATATGGCTTAAGTTTTCTTTTTTGCTTTTTGGCATATCTTAGTCATATGATCTAAGGTTTTCATGAAAGTCCAACGAAACCTGCAAGTGATCATCATAACTTTCAAAATAAAATACACTCATTTACAGGGCAACTCCATCGAGTTTACACTTAAAGTTTAGTTTACTTGTCAGGAGGTGAACTAATCTGCAAAAACACTTGTATCATGTCTTATGTGGTTCTGGCATATTTTTTTTCCCCAAGTATGAAAAAAATGCCCCTGATGGTGTCTACGAGATTTTCTCAGCTTAACTTAAAATTCTTAACAGAAACACTGTGTGCATCAGATGTGGATAGAAGTGTGCTTTTAGAGGGCCCTCAGAAAAGATGGTATTGAATTGCATTATGGGAAATGTGGGATCCAGCAATTTTGGAGCTAAAAGTCAGAATGTCTCAGCTTTGGCTGCAGAGTTTGACTGTTTTTTCTTAATTCCCTTGCAAGTCCTCCAACTTTAAGTGCAACACTAAATCAATGGAGTACTCCTTTTCAGAAAAGTATTAATTCCCCCTAAAAGACTCTATTCTTAATTAAGTTCTGCTTCGAATGATAGAAGTAGCTTTATGTACAGTCTACATAAAGTGTGGGCAAACTCAATTAAAAGACATGGGATGAAAATGGGTTTACCTTCCATTTAATTATGGAAGTGTACACATCCCTACTTTAGTGGTTCTTCTAAGTGAAAGAGCCGATTTCCAGGACAGCAGCATCCTTTTTGCTAAATTCATGCAGCGGCCACAAATGACTCTCCAGTAACTTTGCCAGATAAGTAAAAACAATCAGCCATCGTCACTGTTAGTAGCTTGTCACCACACATACCCTCTACATGAAATATGTATCTCTGTGGTGGAGGGTGAATGTCCAGTCTTTACAACAGTCAGAATGAAACTGAATTCAAAAAAAGCAGCAATCCAAAGGGAGCTACTACATTTTATTGCAAAAGGACTACTCTCTAGAGACTGGAGATTCACAGGACACCAAGGTCATTTGAACACAAACATACTCACGCACGCTGCCAAACCATGTCGTTCCAACAGATATAACCAGCCAATCGACTACGGCCACACACGTGTTTGACCCAGAACTGAATTACTTGAATCATTCAGACACAAGAAGCGCTCTACTTTGCTGTTTCTTCAACCAGGACCCCCACAGTGACATGACAGCATTGATTGGTTTACTTGCACATGTCAGTGGGATGTTTCCGTTTCCATGACGCTATGATTAATTGACACATTCGTTAATTAATTAAGACAGATACTGGGGACAGGTTTGAGGCCATTGTTGGAGAAACAGCAGACTATGTAAGGTAGGTCTGAGACAGTTCATAGTTCTAAATGCAAGGGGGGGACAGGTGCGAGGGGAGGGGTTTAGCAATGCTTTTTGCTCTCTCTATGCGTTACTCAAGTCCTGGCAGAAGCACAAGAAAGCAAAGACAGGCTGATGACAAGGGGGGGGTGAGGTCCGACATCTTACCTCGAAGTCCAGCTCAGAGTACCGTACTCTTTTCCTCTGGAAGAGGAGGGGGCAGGGGGAGAGAAGAAAGCATCAATGACCAACCCCTGGACCACTCCAGAACTTTAGCCCTCTCTATCTCAGTTTATCTGTAGATCTCTCGGCGCCATTGTTCAGTAACAAGAGAAGGACTAATATGCACTGGCTGCCCAACATGATACAGATATTCTTACAAATGTCAAGGCAAAAAGCAAATTATTCAGTCTATTTCAACGTAATGAGATTAGTGAAGTGGAATAACCCAGAATTAGAATGAAATAATAATTTCTCGGCTCACATACTCTCAAATACAATCATTACAGCCCCAGCATAAATCAACCCCTCTGCTATTTTGGGAGAATTTGTTGGAGACATTCCGATTAAAAGAGCTGCAACAAACATCTGAGAGATGGTTTTCATCCTCTAATCTTGTTTGGACCCCACCGCTCTCCTCTTAAGTGCCTCCATAGCTGTAGCGAGTGGCACACAAGCCGCCAATTTAACAGCTGCAGACATTTCCAACTCATCTGGCCCTGACATTGCACTGCATTACATTCCATCTCTGACTTCCTATCTGGCTCTCGCTGTCTGCCAGATTTGCATTTGGCAGCGAGAGGAGCTGCTCTCCACAGTTAGTTAAAAGCTGTATTCATTCTTTGAAAGGGCAGAGTTGCTGATCTGATGCTATGGCAGCCAAAGTTTTAAAAGGTAAAGAAATGCAAACAGATAGAGAGGCAAGTTTCCCTCGGAGACGTCCTGTTCACTCTGCGAACTTCACTGCCTCTAAGACACAATGAAATAGCTGTCCTCCTATAGAGAAATCCTTACCTTAAACAGAGAAAATTCCGTGATTGAGTTTGCTTTGTAACATGGTCGACATGCGACATGCATATACGTGTACGGTATATTGCATGTTTTGGTGGGGAACACACACAAAGCAGTCATTAACTCACTCATACAAAATTCATAAAGAATACTTTGCTCCTGTGATTTGCTCTCATGATGTCAGGATGGTCCTCAAGCCAACCACAGTCACATGCTACATTATTTGTTTGCCTGTGTTCAATATAATTCTATGATAATCTGACCTTTATAACCAGTTTGTTGCGAAGAGAATTTATACCTCATTGCTCCCTCTACTGGTTTCTTTTGCACAATGCTAACATAACCTGCCCCGTGAACCTTTCTCACGCCTCGACTCGATCATTTGGAGTTTAAATTTACAAGCTTCCAACTCAAAATCAACAGTGAAATGTACACTGTGAGTACATTTGCGTAATCCCTCCATTATGCGTCACCGTGTTTGAATTGGGGAATAAAACACAGCAGTGATTTAATCTCAAGAGGCGCGTTCTGATATCCATCTCCAAATCAAGCATATTCAAACAGGGTGAAATTATAGCCGTAAATTACATTCCGCAGGTTTTTTTTTTTTTTTTGGTATTCATGAGTGCACTCGTAGCACTTCTGACAGTGATTTTTTATGAGTTTTAATGACTCGTCCTTAACGTCCTCAGCCCTAAATGAAGCATCTGCACTTTTCGGTGAAAGTGTCGTCTCCATCTCTTTAATCAACCTTGTGAGTCAGCAAGATGCCATGGGAGGGGAGGGGGGATCCAAAGTGTGTATGTGTGTGTTTGTGTCCATGCTATCGTGGGCTTGTTTTTGTGTGTGTGTTTGTCAATGTGTGTGTGAAATTAAGGTGGGCTGAAAGAAAACCACCAGGGGTATTTCCTCTGATCCTGTGCGTCTCAGTCCATCTGCTGCGCCACCTTGTAGGCTTAGGAGGGGGTACGCACACACACATCGCACACACACATCGCACACACACACACACAGTAACGAAGAAGAAGCTGTCTGTCATTAAGAGAGTAACTCATTTCAACGCTCATTGTCTCAGTCAGCAGCAGTAAATACTACTCAGCTGAATATAATAGCAGTTGTTAGAGCAGGCTTGTTCTAAGGCTCACGGCTGCGCCATTATCACAGTGTGTCGGACATATTGTCACTGTATATCTGAGATGATATGAATCAGAAATTGCTTGAATTGTCTGAAGGCCACGCTTGTGTGATCATATGGATTTCAGCTTCTCCTTTTCTTCCCGCATTCTGTTGTAGCCATAAATATTCACTACAGGCATTCATTTAGTGAGGTATGGATTCTTTCATTTTCTTTTTCTCAAGGTGAAAAGTTGATAGAATTAAATAGTTTTACTTTTTCTCATTGCTTATTTTCAATAGATTTTTCTGGAAATAAGTGACACTTGAAAGTGGTGTTATATGATTTTTTTTTCTCGTTTGAAATACTGGAAAGTGTTTAAATTCCCTGTAGAGGCAGAATGTCACAATAAATAACTCATTCCTTTCTGCAAAGAACCCTCCTTCCTTCCTTCCTTCCTCTCCTTCTGTCACCACTACAACTTCCCATTTACAGCTACACCAGCACCACATCCAGAACTGTAAGCCTGTGTAGAAGTACTGTGCACTCGAGTGAAAGGTGGACATAGTGAAGAGGCTGCACCACCACTTGGAAACCCTCCTTCTCTCATCCCTCAACCTCTTACCCACCTCCAGGGATCCTGCTGAGAGGCTGGTGTTGGCATTGGTGCTGCCTAGGTTGCGTGGCAGGGTCCTGGTTCTCTCCACTGTGGTTCCCCCTGTCAGAATCTGTCTGACCGACGGCCTCTGGCCCGGCTTCAGCTGGAGCGAATGCCCGTGGGCGTGCATGTGTCCTCCGTGGGAGTGTACAAGACTGCCCTGAGCCATCATGTGGCCGTGCCCGTGGGGCATGGTTTTGATCGTCCCATAGGAGCGGTTGAGGTTCATGGTGATGTTCATGTCGCCCACACTGGACGGTACAAAGTCCGCCGGGTAGGCCTCGCTCTCAGCTGGGTGGAGGGTCAGGGGAGAGGGAGGCGGGGGGAAAGGGGGATCCTCCACTGCGATGTTGAGAGGCTTGTCCTCGCCCCCCAGTCCCAGGCCTCCTCCTTGGGAGGAGGGAGCTGGAGGTTTGAGACTGACCGTCCTACGAGGTAAGACCATGTAGTCTCCCTCCCCACCTCCACCACTTCCTCCTCCCCCTCCTCCCCCGCTTCCTCCGCTTCCGGCACTTCCGTCCTGGGAGTTGTTGGAGGAAGTGGGCGGTCGAGCCCAGCCCAGGCCACTCTCAGTGCACAGGTAGATGGGAGCGCCGCTGCGTTGCTGCCCCTGCTGTCTCTGCTGGTCTACGTTCACCTCCTTCTTTAGGGGCGTCTCGCTCAGCTCGTTGAGGCCGCCGAGGGGAGGAACCTTGTGGTAAACAGGAAAGTTTTACTTATTCCAGCATTTACTGGAAGCAAGATCATCCTGCTTTAAATCATTTTTAACTCTGACTTCCTGTAGCTAGATTTAGTTTTCATTTGTGTAGGTCTACATTGCTGTCAATCTTGATGCTACCATTGAGTGGTGTCTGTCTGAAAGTCTGAAATTTGTAATTCTGTCTTGTTATCTTTAAGGGCAATTCATAATTCAGTTATATCCAGTTCATTTTTATTGACAGAAAAGGTTAGCAGAGCACTACACTTTGTCAGTGTAAACTTCAATCCCGTACCTGTACGATGAGGTTGGGAGGGGGGATGTTACCAGGGAGGGAGCTGAAGTTGACCCCAACTCCCCCCTCCTGATGGGCTGCCAGCTTGGGATCGTCCTCATCGTCCAGCGAGATGCGGGAAAGGGTGCCAGTGATGGTGGCTGGGTTGCAGGTGTTCACCTCCTTGAATATGACTGGAGGGGGTGCAAGGGGAGACAAGGGAAGCCATGGAGAAGGCAAGAGAGTGGGAGGGTGGGCGGGAGTTAGGGTAGTTGGTGAAAGCAGGAAAAGAAGAAAGAAAAGAGGGACATTTAGTGGGGGACAGAATGGATATTGAATGGAGAGGAATTGATATAGTTTGTGCCAAAGAGAAGACAGTTGACAGAGAGGTCATGAAACACAAGTTAGGCAGTGATGGAAATTTGTTTGCAGTTTTCATGTAGCTCTGAGACAGATTGCATCTCCAAAGAAAAGTTTCACTTCTCATTTTGGCCTCATATGATTCACAGTAACTAAGATCACACTGTGACCTGAAGTCTTGCTCCATCTCAAGATTTGCCGGTGAGCCAGGATTTTTATTAGCTCGGTGAAACAGTCTCAGTGCAAAATGCTGTGTGCTTCAAATGAAATGGAGCCAAACTCCCTCGCTACGGAGTCCTGTCACATATCTTGCTCACCAGCGTATTATTGCCTGCCCAAAAGTGTCAATCTGTGTGCATTTATGTGCTTTAATACATGTGCATGAATCTGTATGAAGGCGTTTTTGTTTCATAATATCATCAATAAAACAGAACATAAAACTACTTACTGTGGATTTGGGTTAGCTTTCATGCATGTTGTTGAGGAAAGAAACTACAAACAGATACTACACATTTCTAGAATAGCTACTCCCAAATTAACTACGACATGCCGATGAGAGATGATGTTTACTCACAAATAACATCCATCTATCATCATAATCAAACACAAACCATCTGGAAGTTCATGCTAGATATCATGCTCATTCTGTCACCATCAGAGGGAAAAATATCGACTCCGTGGCCACAAAATCCAGTTCTAGACCAAAGCATGTAGCGCAAGACTGTTTTCATGTTAACTGCATTGAGTGTGACAAAATGTCAAGCTACACGTTTTATCAAAAACTGAAGCTGGAGCCTGCTGATTCTGAGCATACCAGCAAAGACACTGGCTGAATACAGAAGCTATAGCATTGTCTCTGTTTTACTGTCCTGTTGGTGCAAAGTGATGTGGAAAGATTGGACTGAACAGGTTTAGGAAAATCAGACCAATCTAATCCTTTCACATTTGCATCCAACAGTAGAGACGTAGAGAATAGAGACCTGCAGACAAATCCGGTGGTTGTTTTATGTGTTGTACAGTTGCACAGCTGCCATTACTGTGGTGGCATAATTCAACTAAGGGGGATGTTTGGGTTACAGTTAACTGCCACTTCAGTCAGATGAAGGCATTTTGAATATGCTAATAAGATATTCAGCCTCAAAGCACTAATATGGAATTAATTACAACCCTCATTCCAAAAAAGTTGGGATGTTGAGGAAAATATAAGAAAAAACAATCAGTTACCAAACAGTTTTACAAAGTATTTATGAGCCTATGTATTAATCTCCTTTATACAATCCTGTTTGACAAAGTGTTGAACCTCTCTCCATCCTTGCTTGTGAACAACTGAGTCTTTCCATGATGAACCTTTCATACACAATCATGATACTATCACCTGTTACCAATCAACCTGTTTACCTGTGGAATGATCCAGACAGGTGTGTTTGGATCGGTCCACAACTTTCACAGTCTTTTGTTGCTCCTGTCCCAACTTGTTTCAACCATGTTCTGCCATTAAATTCAGAATAAGCTGATATTTACAAAAGTCAATGCAGCTGATAAGATCATTACATATGTTGTCTTTGAATTGTTTCATTTGAATATATGTCAAAAAGGATTAACAAATGATTACATTCTGTTTTACTTATGTTTTACACAGCGTCCCAGCTTTTTTGGAATCTGGGTTGTCTTATACAACCTTTGGGGAAAAAATGGACTGCTTTCATCTATTACCAGTAGATGTTAAAGTGCTGTGTGGGATAAGGCTGGCTTAAACCCAGAAGGAATTACTTGCTAGGTTATGATTCAAATCATAAAACTGCATGATTCCTTGTATTGTCAGAAAAAAAAAATATAAGAAATGGGAAACACAGGATACTGTAGAAGTGGAATTTTGCCCAGAAAACTTAAGAAAGTACCAGCTAGCAGGAGACATGGGTGGGTGGTGGGTTCACCATCAGCACCAAGTAGGCGGATTGTACGTCTTTAACGGCTTAGTCTTTAGTCCCTTGTTGCTCAATATGTGATAAAGACAAAGATTTAATGGCGATTTGTAAAAGTAAAATTTATTTCATTGAGCAGATGCCTGAGGCTAATTTTCCCTCTTTTCACAGCTGAAGCTTTTTATTGAAGCAACTGATGACAGCACTTGTAACATAACAGGCTACTTGACTATAATTCATTGAAAAGTTTAACTTTTGTAGATTATAACATAATTTACTATATTTTTAATATGTAACGTTTCAAGAGGATTTCTTTGATTGATGTGTTAGCAACAAAAGTGGAATAGATGTACATTACAATGTCATATGCAAGTTTAAAAGTGATGCGCCACTACAGTAATGGCGGCTTGTTTATTTCCACCTACAACCCCGGATTCGTCTATAGGAATTATTTAAGTCTAGGGATGGACCAGGCAGTGTTAAGAAGGTCAGTTGGGCGCAAAACTTACATGGGTGTCCTCTCTCTGCAAGGGGGTGGAGGGGGAAAGTGACTGTGTTAATATTTCAAAGCACAACACAAACGAGATTGTGGTACATTTGTAACACATCCAAACACCAAGACACAGACACACATACATACATAAGACCATTGTCACCAGCAAGTGAAACAGGTCTGAACACATTGAGAAGTGTTATTATCATGCACAATTAAGCACAGTCTCACCCAAGCATATGCTCGCTGAACACTTATTGGGCACAATCAGTGTGATTGATAAGGCATAATAATTTGCGCACAACTGTGTCAGAATGCAGCACATCATCTCCTGTCGTTTCATCAACATGCACGGGGGGCGAGCTAAGAATGTTACGGCTCTTCATTGCCTTTCTGGCAAGTGCTAATCCTGCGTTGGACAAAGGAGGAGACAAAGGGACAAAGGGAGAGAGAAATCAGGTGGAAGGGAGCGCTCACCTGTTTGACATGCCAAGTCCACATCCTTCTCAAAATCCGTCTGAGAGAGAGAGGGAGGCAGGGCGGGAAGAGAGGAGAGACAATGAGTGCGTACAGGTCACTACATTAGACACATTAGCAGAAGCACAGGCCTGATGAGTGACTGGATCTGGAATGGTCGTGCTGTATCCAATGACTCTGATGCTCTAATTTGACTCTGTTTAAAAGGACAGGATCTGTTGCCATTGTGGCATTTTACAGCTCAGTCAATCAGTGACGCCCTCTATGAACAAGAACAAAAAATTCTGCCTTAAGTCACAGCAGGGTTTTCATTTCTTTATAGTGAATTCATCCAAGGCCTTTTTTAAAAAAAGAAAATAAGAGAGACAATAGAGAGTCTGCGTGATGGCATGCACTACTGGTACTCTGTTCATGATGTGTATCGCTTCACAGCAGCAGATCCAAATACAGTCAAGACACAAGCACAGGGCTGTGGAGTTTTGCCAGGTATGTAATGCCTCATCAGTCACCTCGGCTTTCGTCTGAACGGAAACAGGGACAGAAATTTACACAGCGGCAAAACTATTATCTGCTGTGCCAGTTGAAGCAAAACTTTGCCGTCTCCTCGCTGAGACTGAAACACCGACCGGCCTGCGAGAAAATGTATTTGTAAGAATACAAATGCTTTCACACTGGTGACCAAAAACACAGAGATCCACACATCACTGAGTTAAAGCCGCCACTATTCAGAATTCATGGAGAAGCGTATTTTGGGAACAACAACCAAAAAAAAAAAAAAAAGGTGAGGTGTTTATCTGCTTTGATCTCGAATTCACTTGAGGAATGCAGGGTGGCGCAACTCCTCGGGGTAAAGAAACACTTCCAAACCCAGAGGGCGGTGGGTTGAGTTGAATGAAGAAGTGTTGTTTCAAAATGGCCACCACTCAAGTTTCCTAAACTTTAGTGAAAGCGAGGCTCATTGCTGTGCCGTTGCGGTCCTTCCCTTCTCTCACGATCGAGCCTCCTCCTGTCCTCGGCGGGATTCACTTACAAAAGCCTTTGTTTGGATAATAAACTACAGATTTTAGACAGTTTGGGCACGCCACAGAGGCAAAGAGAGGAGGTGGAGGGGTGTGGGGGGGATGAAAAACTGAAAGAGAGAGGGAGAGAATGTGTAACGGTCTCAGAGGAGCGGAAAAGCTCTTAGTACGCAAATCACCCGCAGCACCATAAATGGATCTCTGCTAAATGGACGAATGCGGATGTGAAAGAAACATCTCTCTCGGTCTCTCTCGCTTCCGTCCAAATTGAGACAAACAAATCATCTTTATTTTAACTATGACACACTCTCTCTCTCTCTCTCTGCAGCTGCCTCACAGGTTAACTACAGTGAGTCATCAGCGTCAACTGTTTGGTAAGAACACCATAAGGAAACACAGTATTCTTGGTTAAACATCCTGGAGTTGGGTGAAACTGAAAATGAATGCAAAAGAATCATCATCTTCTAAATCTATTGAAAATGCCCAAAAACAAACTATTAATAAATTTTTGTCTACATTGCCACAGAAAAAAAAAATGCTAGTTTATACATCACAGCTATTCCTACTTAGATTTAAAGGTGCAATATGTAATCAACAAAAAAGAAATATGATGCAACGATGATTTATTCTAAAGGACTGGTTTGACATTTTGTGAAATACGTTTGTTTTCTTGCAGAGAATATGATGAGAAGATTGATACCGCTGTCATGCCTGTCTGCTAAATATGAAACTAGCAGCAGCAGTGAATTAGCTTAGCTTAGCATGAACAGTAGTAACAGGGGGAAACTCACTGATTGGGTGGAGGTTGCGGGGTTGTGTGCGGGTTTATTTCTTGGCAGGGAGCAATGGCCTTCTGAAATCATGGCAAACCCATGTTGAGGCCCTACACCTGGTCGAGAAATAGTCTGGCACACAACAGCTTGCAAAACAACAATATGATGTTGATGCTAAGCTAAGCTAACCAACTGCAGGCTATAACATTATATAAAGGCATGAGAGTGGTGTCAATCTGCTCATTCTGCTCTTGGCAAGAAGGCAAATAAGTGTATACCTCAAAATGTCAAACTACTTCATATTTGTTGCAGAATATTTTACAGATTCCACCTTTCTTCATCTACGGACCTGACTATTCATAATGACTAAGTCTTTTCTACAGGTGACATACTGGTTGGCTGCCGATGTGGTTGTGGGCGTGGTTATGGTTATGAGCGTGGTTGTGGGTATTGTTCAGGATGGGGCTATGCTCGTGCGCGTGGCTGTGCTCCAGCCCGTGGTTGAGGTTGCTGCGCGGCAGACTGTAGTAACAGGCTTGCTGGCACGCCTGGTGGCACGTCGGTGGGAACGGCTGCGGGTGGCCACCCGACAGACCAGCCGGGATTGTGCCGTAACGCAGAGAGCCACACTGCTGCCCACATTGGCTCACATTGGGACACTTCTGATGGTGTAAAAAGATGAATGGAAAACATAAAGTTGAAATGTTAGAGGAGGAAATATGAGTAGAGGAGAGCCCTGAGCTTCAATCAGAGTTTAACTAATCGGATGTTTTATCCAAAGACGGCTTTGATTCAACTTTAACAAGAAGGTGTAGCCACAGTTCGACATCTTTATGATGTCTCTAAATGTCAGGGGTTTAACACTCTAATGAGATTTCCTGTGTAATATAGCAAGAACATTTGAGAGGATGGTGCTCGCTGTAATTATGATGCTGAGAGATCTGGTGGCAGCTTCACCAAATTATCCATCACAATTAATGTCCTCAAGGGTATTTTGTCTTTCGTACAACTGCTCTCCATGCATGCAGTATGTGATGTGTGAGTCGTACACATTTAGACTGGAAAACTAGAAAAAAAAAATAAAATAAAGGTTTACCAGCTGTCTTCTTTATTAGAGCAATAGTTGGCATAGCAACTAGCCCTTACTGAGCTGTGTGCACGAAAACAATACATTCAGACCGAAATTTAAGAAGCACAGTCAGACTGTAAATGTTCCTCTCAGCTATGAAAGCGGAGACGGCGGATGTGTCAGAATGGCTTCGCCGAGCAGAACGATGGCTCCAAAGTTTAATCTTGATAACCTCAGAGGGGCGTTCAGAAAGCCATAATCGTTACCGCAAACAGGTCTGAGGGAGAAATAAAGGGACCGGCGTTGAGAGAGTCGTTCATGCTCTCGTAGTAGCGGCGTGACCGCGCTGACATTGGCAAGGCAGTTCAAGTCTGTATGATTTATCACACTATTAGCCACATTTGGAACACATACAATAACCTTACGGGAGCTCTGCGCTCTTTGAAAAAAAGATGAAGAAGTTTAGTGAAAAAGTAAATAAAAGTGCTGAAGTTTCTCTTTCGATAACACAGCAATGTTATTGGCAATATATATATTTTTATCATATTCGCTGGATAGCAGGATATTGCTTCAGAAATGGTATTTGCTGACAATTCCTTTATGTCAGTGCAGAAAGTTAGTTTCAGGTTGGGAGTGAAGTTTCCATTTCTACAAGGAATGAAATCAAATGCTTTAGGAAAATAAAGTGTGAAAATGCACGATGCATAAACAATAATGAAATCCTGCTCAGGAAAAAATATGGTTAAGGAACGTTTGAGCACTTCAATAATGGCAATCATGCTTCTTGCTACCAGCTTCCAGACAGCTGCTTAATGTTAGTCCGAGGCTAATGGTTTGCAACGTGGGGATGAAATGGAATGCTATTCACCATGATCTGCACCTGTCCGTTCTTGCAGGAGTCTGGCGAGTTTTCGCTGTCGTCTTTACATCCCCCCATCCTACAGCGCACCGCATCCTGCACCTGAAGACGGGGAAGGAGGGGGCGGGGGGGCAGAGGAAAGATGGGTGCAGAGAGGAAAAGTGGGACGGTGAAGGGAGGATGCAAAGGAAAGAAGTTAGTGGAGGAACTTTTTTGCTTTTGCTTAAGTTAGTTTTGGCAAATGTTGGTGCATGGGGAACTCACTCCTCAGACATTTTATGCTCTTCATCTTGCAATGACACATGTTGAGTGAATACTAAATTACGTGAAAACGGAAACAGCTATATTCTTCACAAAGCAGCTCGGCTTATATAACAGTCAGTGGAGTAGTATTGAAAGCACACAGCCGTTCTTCAAAGAGGCCTATTTGAGCCTTGCGAGATCAGTGGCGCATGGTCCTAATTAAAACCAACAGCGGTGGTATATAGACGTTCTAACCCCTGGGCCTTTCCAGCATCATATTGTTTTTCTTTATCCTCCCACATACGGCATCTAAGCAAACACACACACCAGCCCAATGTCAAAGAACGGGTTCTTGTAGCACGACTCAAATCAAATGGATCCCTGTGTATTATGTTTCACAGCCAACTCCGAGATTCTCCCCCCCCCCACATCAGGCTCTGTATTATAGATAGCCTGGTTACTTGCTGAGGAGCAACATCATTTCTCAATGTTGCTGCTGTCAAATCCCATAAGAATCTCATGGCTGGATACAAGAGCGTTGTGTAAGAAGCAGCGCAAGAGTGAACGAGAGCATCTTAACTCTCACTGGGTGGTCTTTTCTGGGTGTGTGTGTGTGTGTGTGCACCCTGCTACAAATGGAGTGGATTGGAGTAGCATCCATGTCTGATTAATACTGCATGGGCTAGGGTATTGCCTCCATTGTTTCCTTCAGTCCGTCTCTTCTCTTTATGTCCACGCTCGTCCTCAGTGGCATCCGTTCCCATTCTCTTTTAGTATGGGAGTCTGTGTGTGTGTGTATTGGCACCCAATGTGGCTCATTCTGACTTCAAAGTGAAGAGCCCCTCTATGGGTCCATACCTCCCTCTCCACCTTCCTCTCTATTTCCTCCTCCCCTACGATCATCCCCTGCTTCGCTCTCGAATCCCGTTTTCTGCCCCCCCACAGATCTCTGCGTGCAATTTTTCTTCCACACCTCCGTCCTCCCCGCTCGCTTAACGAAGTCCCTCCCTCGCCCTTTCTCGCAAAACACACCTCTCCTTCACATCCCTCCCTTGTTTCTCCTCTCCTGCCGCCTCCTAATCACGACACCTCTAACACCGCACATGCTCGCCTCTCTGCCACTGATCTCAGCAGGCCGCCCGCCATCCTTTCATTCCCCCGCCGCAACGTGCAACCAGCGGGTGCTATCTGGGAGCACTGCACGGCGCTAGGCTCGCCGACACATTCTGTGTTTGTAGTTTACTTCACTTAATATCACACATTTGTACAGCCTTCTCCCTTCTTTTGCACCGTAATGCTTCCTAATTGTTGCTCTCCTTTCCCACCCTGCTCCCTTCGGTGTGGCACTCCCCCTCCGCCCCCATTGTTCTGCAGCTACCAAGGATTTACGCTCAGGCTCTTGCAGGGGATTTTCATACATTTAAAATAAATAATTCCAGGATTTACTGTACCCTGATCCCTGCCGCTTTCGTGATATTGATTGAGCGCAGCTAAGCATTCCAAGCATTTAAAAATTCACTTACACTACACAGAGCACTCAATATCATAATGATCTCTTGGATACAGGCGAGGCTGTGCGCGGCAACGGACGACACATTTACAGTTATGGAAAACTGATGATATTGTAAATCCATTAATTGTAGCTTGTGCAATCGTGAGTCAGCCCATAGGAGAATGAGCGTGTGGACATGTGTCGCGTGTGGAGCAATGTCTGTCTCAAGGGCACGGACACATGTGTGTGCATGCAAAAATTCAGCATCCCAGGGGGGGGCAGAGCAAAGCCTGTGGCAAATAGGCACTACGGGGTATTAGTTAGGGACTTATCATCTTATTCCATACAAAATCTTCGTAAGCTCCTTAAAGCAGCCTCGGATCAGACGGACAATACCACACTATCATACTGCATTACAAAGAGGAAGCGCGGGACATAAATACAGTGCTAATCCTTTTCATGTCTGATCCGCTTGTGTTCCGCCACGACTTCGAACTGACCCGGAAACTAACATTTGTGAACATGAATCCCACCCGCGGACTAGGGCGACTGTCTCTGAGGTCGCTGTGTGGTGCTGAGTCAGAAACGCATGAACTCATGTCCACACAGCTGCAGGATGAGGAAGGTGGACTCACCTCTCGGCGCATGGCACAGTGGACGGTGATGATGACGAAACCTTGGACGGAGTCAAAGACGGCAAAGAGGACCTGGGGAAGATGAGAGACATTTGCTTGTTCATTGTTGCACTTTATTTGAATATTGCAGTGGTGCCCAAAACTTTTTTGAAATCACGGCACCTCTTCATTTTTGTTTCCCAGACACCACTCCATACCCCAACCACCATGTCCCCACACACATGCCATCATACAGGCCTAATCTCAATCCAAGAAGAAGTCAGCTGTTTGATGTTGCTGTGCAGATTTGACGCCTAAGTATGTTATTAAAGCAAAATGAACTTACAATTTAGGAGAAAAAAGCTGACATGACATTATGTTTTTCATTTACTTCTCTTTAATGTATTCAAGATCATTACTGGCTAAAGAGTGTTGTTTCCTCTCAAGACCTTTATTGAGCTTACTTGGCACCATTTGGCAGTTTTTTTTTCTCCTTGCAGATGAGGCACTCCAGTGTGGGACAGCAAACCTCTCCTCACATCGAAACAGCCCAGAGCTTACGGCTGCTTACATTGCACACACTGATTTTAGCGCTTTTTAGGCCGGGGGGTTCACTTGTCTCAAGCTGTGTTGAAGGCTGAGATGTGTCAGCATCTCTTTGAGCTCTGTTTACGGTGACATCGTCTTTCCATCACCGCTCTGACAGTCGCTGTTTCTGACCTGGAAAAACTCACAAGCCAGACAGCGCCTTGCGTCACGATGACAACCGGTGACCGTGAGCTGTCATCATCCTTCTCAGCTGTGCAAACTGAAGCGCTTAGCATCTCAGTGTGGTGATTTTGATGTAAGATATAGATATAGGGTACAGATATTGAAAACATAACATGAAAACGTAGTTAATGGGAATGTTGCTTTGTTTTTTGCTGTGGTGAAAAATTTAAAATCAAAAAATGCTCAGAAAAAGGAAATGCATCTTGGAGCACACTTGAACTGCTACAGCAAACCGCAGCTTTACTCTATCTTGTATTACTGTAATACTGTTGTGAAATGACTCAGTAATCATTAGAGAAACACTGATATGGGTATGAAATGAGTCAGCCAAGTCATGATTATTCATAATAAATCATCACAGTCGCTCATACTTTCATTCAGATGGCGTGTCTTCTCTTGATCCTGACACGGTGGGAATTGTAGATTGTTCTTTGTTTAATACTTTTTTAACGTTTATTCTACTTCTTCTTCGGCCTACTCTCTATTTACACATGGTATCAGTCAGCTTTAATCTTTTGTCTTTAAACTGATCGAATGTCAAGAGGCTCCCTGAACTTTACCGAAGACACATTTTGCATGAGAGTTTACACATTTTAGATTCAGTAGCTGGTACTTTAACACGACAAGGTCAAAACACCTGAATCAGTCGGTTGCATTTTTACCAGCAGCAAAGAGCATCATCTCTACCGTGCACCTTTTTAAAGCTGCTTTTCCACAGCGTGTCACAGGTGCATGTGTGCAAGTTATAGCGTGTGATTGTCTGCTGGTGTTGTGAGATGCTTCACCTGGAAGAGTGTGGAGCGCCGGTCGGTTATGGCCAGCACTGCTGACATCCAGGTTAATGCTAGCAGAGGAAGAACCACGCAGGAGCTCCACAGAGAGGCCCTGTCAGAGAAAGAGAGGCAGAGGCAGAGAGGAGGAGGAGGAGGAGGGGGAGGAAGGAGGAAGGAGAAGGAACAAGGGGTTCAGTCTCAAACCAGACCAGCTCTGGTAAGTCACATAACTCCACTTCTCTCTCTCTCTCTCTCAGACACACACACGCACACACATGCGCACACACACACACAGATCAGTCATAGGTTCAGTGGTGGGCAATTTGAAGCTGATTGGCAAACTGAGGTTCGTATCATACTTAATATTCTAATTGAGACGTGGAAGATGATGTGTAATCATGTAGATAGTTATGAGAATGACAATTGCTCACAATTACATGTTTGATGTGCACTAAGTGTCTGGTGGACTATGAGACGATAGGCAGAGGGGGAAGACAGGCCATTGACAAGTCCTGACATGAGGGGCTTCTGATGAGTAAGTGTGTGTGTGTGTATGTGTAAGTCTATGGAGTCAGGCACCAATTTAAAATGTTCATGCTGTTTGAGCACATATTCATGGTTTTATGACCGTCAGTCTGACAGACGGACAGCTCTGTCTCGCTACGCTGTGAAATATGCACGTTCCTTTAGAGGTGCACGGCCAAAGGCAAAGAATAAAAGAGAATATAGAGCCAATAAAACCAAAGCTGTGCTGTCCCCTTGTTAACGTGTGAAGTTTCCAGCTGTTGCAGACCCCGGTTTTAACCCTAGAATAAGAATAACAGTGACAGCCTTGTGTCTATGTGACCAGACAAACTCTAATACTTCCCATTGCATAATAGTGTTTTTTTTTTTAATGAGCTGTTGTATTTCAGAGTGCTACATAATCATTTAAGAGAAAAAGAAATGTGTGGAAAGCTTGGAATTGCTTTGTCACAATTTTCAAATGGTGGGTGGCTCATTCAAGAAATAAATACCAAGGTAATAGTCTTTAAAGCTTTATCAGGGCACAAATAGAGCAGGCTTGCTATATAATAATGCTGCAGAGAATGAAGGAGTGCGTAGTACCAGGAACGTTTCTTATTTCAGTAAATAATACAGAAATTACACAGCACAGACTGTTTAATTATGGCTTTCCACTAGGATTTCTGGAAGCAGATTATATGAAGCACCTTCCAAGTAATGTGCTCCACTGTATGTGGCATGCAGCGAGAAGAAGAAGAAGTGCAGTAATGTGTGAATATAAACGGCCATATCTAATAATAGACTCTATATGTATGAAGCGAACATGTAGGCGGATCTTAGATCAGCAAAGCCACGCGAAAAGAAGTCAATAATGACCCCGTGTGTTTCCAGTGACAACAAGAAAACTGATACAAACTTGTTACTGCAAATAGGCAATCTCATCCCATTAGCCTCCAATCAGAGCGTCCAATCGTGCGGTAACGTGGCTAAGAGCAGAGACGCTGCTTTAAACGGAGCGCTCTTCCAAAATAAACACAAAGCCACGGTGAATGACTTGCACAAGGACGGAGTTAAATATGCACAGGGGTTGTTTGCAGCAATAAAACGGGAGAAGGGTCTTTCATTAATAGACTGGCAGCACAGAGCACGAAGCGAAGATGACTCATATAGTCTCAAAAAGAGAAGCTGGCCACTTTTTCTTCACACACCTGTAAATGTCACCACCCAGTAGAGATACTGGTCAGGAGATTGAGACTTTAGGTTTGGAGAGCATTTTGCAGTCAGACAATTGTGTGGGAAATATTCTAACCATGCATTTACTTGCTCTCTCTTTAATCCCTTTGCAACATTAGTTTGAGGGACACCAAATGTGATTTGCTTTGTTCTGAATCCTAAATAAACAGGCTGCATATCAGAGGCTTCTGTGGTTGCATTGTTTGGATAATGTGCACTTGTACGTGTGAAGGAAAGAAGGAAATCTCCAAAGAATACTCCAGTAATTCTGTGCTGCCTAAAGTTGGAAGATTTGTGAGAAGCTGAATGAAACAAGAACAGAAGCTGACTCCAAATTGAGGCCAAGATATTCTGTCCTTAATATGGGACACTGGATTAAGTTGCATTTCCCAAAATGCAACTCGCCAAGCTCAAGTTGAGACATGAAGGCATTGTATTAATTTTCTCAGACCTGACAAAGCTTCCTCCAGAGCCCACAAAAAACATTATGAAACTATTGTCACGGGCTGTGTGGCACGATTAGGAAATTATTCTTCATTGATTTCTCTGAGACAAGTCGTACAAATTTTTTTTTAAAGCTGCAAACAGAAAGATTTTAAATACCCGCAGCTCCAGGATATGTGCTATGCTATGCATGTTAGATTTCTTTGTCACTTTTTCCATATCTTTATATGAAACATGATGCATTTACTGTTTTTAATTTGGTGCACCTAGGATGGCTAAATAAGAAAGAGAGGGAGAGAGAGAGAGAGAGAGAGAGAGAGAGCTAGAGTGTTTATACAATTGCTGAAATGTATTGCTGACATTGTGCTGCCCTGACTTGTTAAGCCTTTGTAATATTGAACTATAAACAGGTTAAAACAAACTGGAAAAATGATGCACAAATACTGTTTGACACAGGTTAAGTTTGCTCAGTGCGACCGGAGGAAAATCCGCTTTGGATCAAAACATGCTCTCATTAAATAGTGGTGGCTTGCAGTGCAGGTGTTTTTTCCCTTTCATTAGTTTGTTTTCGTACCCAGACAAGTCTGAATGTCATCCTGCATCATTACCGACAGGCAGAGATTAAAAGGATGGAGGAGAAAAAGAGAGAGAGAGAGAGAGAGAGGAAGGTAGAGAGGCAGGTGGAGAGAGCATGGTGGAGAGTAAGAGACAGACAGGGAGAGATAGAAAGATGAAGATGGACTAACATGGCGCTGCTGGCAGTCGCGCTGGACAGAGCGGTGCTCGAGATCACGCCACACTTGGAGCATTTCAGGAGCAGTCGGCTACGCGCCTCCGCTGGGACACTTTAGGACATGTGAACACACACACACACACACACACACAGATATACACACAACCATGAGGGGAGGAGGAAGAGGGAGGAGTCGGATGGGGGGGGTGTGGAAACACAAGTTCCAGTGATGGCAACAGGTGAGTGTGCAGGTGTCACAGTTGCAAAAGAACCAAAGGAAAAAGAAAAGAAAAAAAAGGAGAAAAAGTGGAAACAACGAAGAGAGGGAGGGGGAAAAGAAAAAAAGGAGGGGGAGGGGGAGAAAAGAAAGAAAGAAAGGCAAATTAAAATCAGATCTTAAAAAGTAGCAGCAATGAATAACAGTCAGAATACAAAGATTGGTTCAGAGCAAGTAGAGAGAAAGTGAGAGACGGACATTGTAATGTTACAGCAGAGTCATGTGGATTAACAGATTACAGTGACACAGACAGGAAATACACCACGGCCAGTGTGTGTGTGTGTTATTAATGTACATGTGACTGTGCACAATGAAGCTTTATGGGGGTGTATAGGAAGAAAAAGACTCCATTGGTTGTTTACTTACAGTTGACTACTCGCATGGAGAGAAATAGAGTGTGTGTGTGTGTGTGTATGTGTGTGTGTGTGCGTGTGCGTACACATATCACAAGTAGAGAATGATGGGACCATGCATGGGCTATGCTACATTAGCGTCCCATCACAGCTCATTGCCTTAGCGCCAGCCACAGCCCCACGGCTTCATAAGGAAATGCATTACGTTAATGACAGCCTGTCCTGTTAGCAACACTACCAGCTAGCGTGTGCGGGAGAGCGGGAGAGACGTGTGCGCCTCCAAACACACGCTTCTGAGAATCGTGGAGGAAATGTGCTTAATACTCGGATAACACCAAGGACTTTGCCTGCAACAAACAAGGGTGCACCTGTTTGTGTGTGTGTGTGTGTGTGTGTAGGTGTGTTTGTACACTTCAGCTGGTTTAATCTCAGTTGCATCACCGGGTAACAAAAGCTAATCAACCCCCCAGAGAGCCAATCTGTACCGTTAACCCTTGCGGCGATACACAAATTATCGGTTTCAATTTGTGCCGGAGACAGACGGATGGAGGAAAATGCAAAGAGAGAAAGAGAGACATTTGAGTGGAAGAGAGAGAGAGAGAGAGAACAATGGAATCAATAGGTATGGAAATGAAAGCATGGATTTGTCTGCGAGAGCTGAGGAAATCTCCTCTCACATGATTAGTAAAGATGATGAACAACCCGGCTGCTGCTTTAACAGAAGTAATGTTGTAGGTGGATGCATATGCATGCATGTCTGATATGTGTGCATATATCATGTGTGTGTGTGTTTGTCTGGGGAAATAACGGGAAGAAATCTAATAGGATTTCTGTAGTGCATAAGATTTCATCCACATAATCCTGGTGTTTACAGTATGTAATTAGGTTTCCATCTGCCATTGATTTTCATATCTGCCATATTCATCTTTGTCACATAAAACTGAGGCAACTAGATGGAAACTGTATATATGTGGAGACGCCTGGCGAAACGCTGACAGATTCAACTCAGCAACACAACAGATGTCTTGTCATTTTGTTGCCAAATTTGTATTGTACTTTTCAATTATTTTTTTACTGGAGGCGCAGGTGTACAAGTAGGTGGCGTGCTCAGAGACCCTTGAAAGCAGTTAGTTGCCATGAAAATGTTGTCTCCTTGAGTTTCGTGTCCAACAGAGGGTAAAATGTATCTAATGCAGCAAATTTGCAGTCAGTTCCCACCAAGAATTGAGTGGATGGATGAGTAAGCGCTGTGTGTTCGGTGGGAGTGTGTGTTAATGTCTTTTGTGTGTGCGTGTGTGTGAGGTGTGCGAGGGAAGTCAACTTACCCCGCTCGCTGCTTTTTAGACTTGTCTGAGATGCCGTCTCGAGACATGAGCTTGTTAAACACCACAATTCCAATGAGCATATTCACCTGAGAGAGACGGGAGAGAGGAGGGTTTGATCAGGATCGCTGCGATACATGAGCTGCCAACAGGGATTCAATTCATGTACTGTATAACTATATATTTTAGTTTCTTAGTTTCAGTTGATTGAAGATGATTTTTTTTTAATTGTCCCAGAGACTCCAGACTGAAAGTGACAGTGCTTTTGCTTTTAAGGGCTCCCAGGCTGATTTGCTCGTCTGCAAAAAGGGAGCTTTCAAATCATCTTAATCACATTTTACACAAAGCATGAATAGGCTTTCTACCACACAGCTATTACTTACAGTTTTGAAAATGTTTGGCCAGAATTTCTAAAGAGGAAGTGGGACATAATTCCCAGAGACCAGACACAACTTTGTATACACACATCATGATGTAGAAACAATGCCTATTTCATACAGCTGACACACATGCAACTTTAAATTTAGCCTATCACTTATACATTTCATGAACTAGCAATATTTTTTCTCCTCAGATTCAACAATGCTGATGTAAGAGATGTGGTTGTCGCAGTACAGCTTCTGGCCACTAGTGGCAGTAATGAGTGCAGTGTCGTTAGACGAAACTGCATCAAATGTAATACTCTGAGAAGCTCACTTGTAAACAAAAAGTTACAAGTTTACATTGTCACCAAATCCCATTGTGTGTATCCTTGAGGTCTAACAAATATGACAACTATACTTTCTTATAAAATATGATATTTTATTTTTTTTTTTTAGATGAGCGGTCAAACTTGCATCCTTGGACACTACACATAAAAACATTGCTTCAAAGCATACTAGTGGCCAAAAACTTTGCAATGTCATTTTAGATAACAGCTCTGGATCAGAGCTGTTAGCTGTTGCATTTTCCCACTATTATGCTTGTATTGGTCTATTGGCATCAGCTGTTTGCAATGTGCTTTACAATGATCGGCTCATTCACAGCTGAGTGGTTAGTAATGTACAATCATATTCATGCAGGTGTGTAGTGCAGATGTTACAACTCGACACTGTTGACTCTCCTGATAACACTTGTGCCAACGCTGTTCCACCACAACGACCTCCTCCTTATGTGTTCTGTTGATTCAGCTAAGATTTTATGTTCATGCACAGGTTTATTCTGGAGTTTATTCAGCTTCTTCATCGCTCCTTGGATTTCCATTTGTTATAAATGGTCAATTCCTTGACAGTGTCAGAATCACATGTTTCTTCCAATCTGTGGTGTCTACTTAAAAATATATAGAACAAAATCTCTGACTGCCTGGCATCCTGGCTGCTCTTCCTAACGAGGAGTCCACAGCGAAGCCTGCCGAACATCTGGCCATAGTGACCCAGTGATAGAGATTCTGTTAGACATACACAGATCTGAGCCAAGTCTCGACACATGTGGACCCGTTCCGCTCTGAAATTCTGCCCATATGGGAGATTTTCTACTCTGGCAACATTTTGCTTCTAATCCTGATTTCCAACATTCATCCGCACTCTTTCTTCCACCCACTACGGGTTGAGCCTCTGTTTGGTTACTCGCCTTGTCTTCTCTAGGATGTCAGCGGTTACGTGCATTAGCAACAAAAGACATTCACACTCTAGTACATACCTATGCTGTGTAGAATGCCTTTCTGCTCTTATCAAGGTCTTAAAGTGAATGTCTGCCTGGATTCCTTCCTTCAACTGTCATCAAGAGCTGCTACTAGCCGGGGCTGAAAAATGTTATGCATTCAATCCACGGTTGCAGGAGATCTTAAGGAAAGAGCTGACGAGTTGAGCGGTTACAGTCTGACTTTCATGTGGTCAGTTGAATTTCCAGTTTTTTGCAGCTTTTGCAGAAGCTGGATTTCTACTTGAAGCCTGTTTATTTGCTTCATCTACGGTGCATCTGGCAGCTTTCGCAATTTGCTAAAAACTCTCCCTCTGATCTCCTTCCCTCTCGTGTGTGCGCTGATGCTGACAACAACCTAGGATGTGCCAGATTGTGAGTGCGCTATTGTCATGCCAGTCCTGCTCTGCTATTTGCCCAAGGCCAGGTTCATTAATTAGAGAAGAGTCCTGTGGGAAGGTCTGTGTTTCTCTGCCTGACGTCCCACTCTCATTACAGCTGTTTGTTAGAACGGGGGGCCCGGGCAACAACACCGGGGGGCCGGGGACTATTACATAGCAGCTGGGGTGTGGAGTGTACATCGACATTGTGGAGGTAGAAAGGGTGGAAAGCTGGAGAGAGTCCAAGAAAGACAAGGCAGACGATGACACACATCCTTCGAGGGGAACTGTCCTTTGATTTTACATGATGGCTGTGACCTTTGAGCCCCGCCTTTCTTTCATTATAACGTGTAAGTTTTATTATTATACATTTACGTCCATAAAGCACCAAGCTGACTGTTTTCTAACCTTTAAATAACAGCAGTATTGGAAGCCACTACATTATCATAATCATGAATATTCAGGACTATATAATCCCATATTCCCTCACGTCCCAAACTGCAGTTTGAAGAAACTGTCAAACTGCCACTCTCTTGCCAGGAGCCAACTTGAAAAACATGTATATCACTCTGCACACCTGTGACGCCGTCTGATCTGCTTTTCTTTTTTGACATGTAGCATACAGTTAAGCGAGCAAGCGGCAAGAGAATAAAACACCCAAACGCATGAGTGGACACGCGAACACAACAACAGCATCAGCAGTGGCAGCAAATTACCAAAATAAAGTTTAGTCCCCCATCCAGACTTATTAAGCTTAGTGGTGGAAATATCCGCCTAGGGATTCATTTAGGGGAAATTAGCTAATCCTGGAAACAGCCACATGCAGCTGCACACAACAATCGATGATGAAAACACCACTGAGATGCAATCAATGCACCCAATTTAGCTGTCGGACAATATAGAGCTATATATTTGTACATAAAAAGAAGTCTGTTAATAGAAATTGGCAAAAGCAAAGGAAACATGATTGTGATAGTGGCGCACACTGTGTGCACATTTATGTCTGAAAAGAAGTGTTTTAGAACAAATATTACAGTGACTCATACTTTGAAAGAACACATAAGAGTGAGATATTTGGCTGCCGGGCTGGAATTCAGTCCAGGCGTGTTTTGCGTTGCCTTGTCTGCTGGAATATATTTGAGTTTTTCCGGGCTGACATTTCAAACTCCAGGATCAAAGTGCTCGTCTCATCATTTTGTCGTGGACATCCCCGGGTGCATCACATGTGCAGCAGGGAAGGAGGGGCGGCGGGGGCGGGGGAGGGTGATCCTCGGAGGTCAGCTGCGGCTGCTTTAAAGCTCTTAGCTCGGAGGCTAACTTAGCAAAATATTTGTGTGAGAGGGAAAGAGAGAGAGAGAGGGTTGGATGGACTCACCAATACAATGACGGCAGCTGGTCCGACGAAGGCATAAAGCAGGCCGCCCTCCAAGGACAACCAGCAGCTGGAGGAAAAGGAAAACGGAGAAAAGTTTTAAGCACAGAAAAATCACAGAACTACTGGTGTAAAAAAACATCACATTCAGGTCTCACACTCGACTTGCTGTGAGTGCCGAGTACTTAACCACAACAAGCACACAACCAATTAAGGATCGCATTTACTTGCATTCCCTGAGTGAGGGATAAAGCAGTCATTTCTATGAGTGTTTAAGTGCCTGTTTCTGTAAATATTGCCCTCGGTGCCGAGCAGATTTATTACGGACATCACCTAAAAACACATCCTCAAACTGTAAACGGTCTTATGAAATTTCATTCGGTGTGAAAGCTATTGAGGCTTAATGAGTTTAAATGTGTCCTCCAGTGATGTCATCAGAGCCCACTCAAACCCTCCTGTTGTCTTAATGGCGGCTCGGTGAAAAGGGAGATGTGAAAACACGCGGCTCACGCACAAAGCCCTCCCATTAATGAGACGATAAGCGAAGTAAAAGGGAACAAATTTGGTGGCATATTTTAAGATGTCCTTTCATTGACTCAATTGCACCATTGAGCGGGTAACAGAGCCCGACAGGGATTGTCAATAGTGCTGTTTAAATGATCTGCTCCAGTGCAAACAGAACAAACACTACACATGCCACAGGGCTGTCAAAAGGATATTCAGAGATAAGAATTTGTTAAAAGGTTCCTGGAACATGTATCTTGGACAACCTTGTTGCCTAATTGAGATTAACTTTATTTCATTATTTAAGGTTCTGAAAACCTATTTTCTCAAGAAGCTTTTCGCTTGAGTATCAAGATGCTGGCAACGCAGTTATACAAGAGTCATGGTGATTTCACATGAGAGGTTTAAGAACTGTTCTTTGTTGCTCATTTAGTCATGAATATTTTAAGTTTCAGAGAAATACTTCCCGTTTTAAACCAGTTTTTAGGGGCTTTAATGTGTTTTTAATAGAATCTTGACAACCCCTCCTGCAACCGGCGTCGGCAACACTGTCTTGTGCCCATTAAATGAGCATCTAAGATGAGTTCTGCGTTTCACCAAGTGCATGCTGGGACAGGCTTCAGTCCCCCTGTGACACAGAATAGGAAGAAGTGGTTCTAGAAACTGGATGGATAGATTCAGGAAAAACTGCATTCAGTCTTTATATATTGGGCTGTTTACAGCTGAATCTCCACCAAATGACTCAATCAATCAATCAATCAAACCACCTCTGGTATGTTATAAAATACAATGGTATAAAAATATACTATGATGAAATAGAGCGTAGCTTGAAACCTTCAGGGAAAAAGGGGAAGATAGGCTATTTTAAAAAGCAAAGAGAAGACTTGGGTATGCTTTGAATGATAAGCAGCAAGTGCAGTGGATGGAGCTGCAACTTCAGCGCATCCAAACACAAGTCAGTCACAATACAATCCTGATTCCAAAGAAGTTGTGACCTCTCTCCACCCTTGCTTGTGAATGACTGAGTCTTTCCATGATGAACCTTTCATACCCAATTATGATACTATCACCTGTTACCAATGAACCTGTTTACCTGTGGAACGATCCAAACAGGTGATTTTGGATCAGTCCACAACTTCCACAGTCTTTTGTTGCTCCTGTCCCAACTTGTTTGAAAAATGTTGCTGCCATCAAATTCAGAATAAGCAGATATTTATATTCAACTACATTAAATATATTCCCTTTGTACTGTTTGGAACCAGGCTTGTAAGTGATGAGGTGCAAATGGAGACGTCAGGAAGCGGTACTCACTAGCTGGCTGTGCCGTAACCTCTCGCCCTGGTGAAGCCCACCGACACCGCTACAACTAGGGCTGGAAGACCTGCAGACAAACACGGAGAGAAAGATCAAAAGGGTAAGACAAAGGATAAAAAGAAGCCTTAACAGGGATGATGAAGCATGTAGGATTCTCCGGTGGGAATACCTCCATAAGGCTCTTCCTATTTAAATGCTAAGCAGCCGTGCAACAGCATGTAACATGTGCATATGCGATTGAAACTGACTGTAGTGCTCTGCAGATACCCGAGTGCTCCCTGACACAAAGGTCTGGCTGCAGGCATGGAAACTTGTCTTACATCCGGTTCATTGCAGGAAAGGAAGCTCTGATTGAGGATTTAATTCCTCTTGCACTGACACTGTACATTAACACTGCCATATGTGACCCACCCATGCAGCATGCCCGTTCGTGGGCGTGTGTGATAAACACTCTGAGCATGTGAGATTAAAAAGGAAGAGTTTATAAAAATGTGAGGAATAGCTCGGAGTGGTCAATAAGTCATGCATTAATTAGCTAAATCAAGCAATTTGTGTGTGTCTGCGTGTGTCTGTGTGTGTAAGTGAGAGGGAAAACGAGCGAGACTGAGTGTCACAGAGCACGTGCCAGAAAAAGAAGGAAATATGCTGGGCCCGTAATGAGCTTGGCTCTGAAATATTCATGTAATTAACAAAGCTGTGATTATGGCTGCAAATGAAAAGCAATTAGAAAAAGTCACATTAACATTAACAAATAAGATGGTGGGGAGCCAGGCCGGTCTGCGAAGCATCGCGCGCAAACTTCCAATTAGACGGCAACAACATCAATCGGCGAGGTAAACACACACCTATGCGTTAGGCCTTATGCACTCCGCTGCTAATCTAACACAGATCCAGTCACACCCCAAAATCTCCTGTTTCCATGGCAACTGATTTCAATCACATAATTTGGGGAGAAAATTGCAAAATGGACGCGAGGAGGATAAGCCGTTTGATCCTCTCCACTCTGCCTGACTGCTTCCTGCATTTCATGTGCATTTGGGAGAGTGTCAGATTATTCTATGGCTGCCACTGTATACCTAACACACACACAACACACACACACACACAAACACACACACGCACATGCACACGCACACTGTCCGTATCTCTCTATATCTGACTGTACAACAATCTATACATTCTCCCTCCTGTGTATCAGCTAAGGGCATCAGTGACTTGGCAGATTAAACTGGTGGGATCAATATCAAGTGAAATGAACAGACAGTGTGTGTGTGTGTGTGTGTGTGTGTGTGTGTGTGTGTGTGTGTGTGTGTGTGTGTGTGCGGTGGGGGCTGCGGTTGTAATTTCTCGGTCTATCTCCAAGCATCTTGCCAGTGTTATGCAGATGTTATCATACGTTTTGATTATCCTCTAACATCCCTGGTGCCTGTTGCATCAGGCTGTGATACATAGAGAGGACAGGAATAGAGTGACATGGAGGTTGAATACAACAACAGAGGTGATGTACAGCTGAATGGCACAAAGGAGTGAGATTACCTTTACTCTGAATGTGTGCTGCGAAACCCTTTTGTGAGTTTCTGCGCACGTAAAAATGTCTTGCTTTGGCTGTATTAAGATCACATTAGAATATATAATTCATGTCTTTCGAGACCTTGAAGCAGCAAATAAAAGCACAGCAAAGAAAAATGGGATATAAATGAGAATAGAGCAAATGATTATTAGGCTATTAAGCATAATGCAGCCAACAATCTTACAACATAATAATCTGTTACATTTTCATGTAAGAAATGCCTGTCTTGCTTCCCTCCATCATCAGTTCATGTCACACAACAGTGGTTCAATCAGCATCCAATTCATGATTCACACGCCTTCATTTGCTATGCTGGAAATCCTCTGGCACAGAAGGACACTTTATATTCCCAGCAACTGCAACAGCAGGAACTTAGATTAGCAGCTGAGCGTTATAGTGAATGCCACTATGATGCTGAACGGTCTAACTATAGAAATTCAAGCCATCAACACACAATGTACTGGCACAGGTGATCTGACATGTAATCAGCAATATACTGCACCAAGTACTTAACAGTAGACGTAGGCTGTTGCCAGACAGAATTAATGAAGTCATTGTGTTTGTGCACTCAGGCTGCTCATATGCATTTTGCACAGAAATGTACAGTCATGCAGTGTTAATTTTACAAACAGTGCCAAAAATAGTCGCTGACAATCTGTTTCTATGATGAAACCCAGACTGAAACTAATTTAAAAGTAATCTCTGAAAAAGTAATTCAATAATGTGACTAATGAGCCTATTGCTGTTTTAGGTCTTATTCAACATGCACCTTCAGAATCACACAGTCTGCTCCTAGTTTAGCAAATCCATATCTTGCCCCACCCAAAAATGATCTTCTCCTCAGAAGTTGATTTTGCTGCCTCACTTGTGCTAATAAGCAGCATTTTACATTTAAGTAACATAATGTCTGTGCTTTCAATAGCTGTGTTTACATAGACCATAACATTCCATCAATAGCTGGAAAAATAGCCCAATCACACTAAAAGTGCCCAATAGCCATTTAAAGGCTTCGTCCAATCATTTCTCTCTGGCTGGAATAAAACTTCTTTCTCTGTATGTTTGCCCCACGTCCAGGAGCAACACAGACTGTCAACTGTCTCCTCCATGTTGGCTAAAGGAATACTGCTGAGCTATCATAACTTTTTGCTGCTCATCTCAGGCTAAATCCACACAGAGTTTTAGTGAGAAAGAGGACGAACACAGTGCACTGCAGCAGAGAGCACGGGTGGATGCAATAATGTCAAATGAGTAAAAAAAAAAATGGTGCAGAGTGACCGGCTCTGTTCTAAAAGCCAGAATTTGGGAATGACAGTAATTATGGAGTCAGTTTTTTTCCCCCCACTGAACAGAGTGCCACGGTCTCTGTGTGAACCATTACTGTCTGGTGTAAACAGATTAACTGTGTTTTCTCAGCTGACCTTATGATGTGATAATGTTTGAAAGACAAAAAATGGCAAAAATGAGATGACAATTTCACTGAAAAAACAATAATCAAAAGACTGAATTGTGACTTAAACTCAGATGCATTTTCTTCAAACAGTGAAGGCCTTGTTACAGCAGCATTTAAAACAGTTGATGATGATGTTGATGATCAGCTCATTTGCTTCAGGAGCTTTTTTACCTCTTCAGTAAAACTTTTTATTTAATCAAGTGATGTGTAATAGTGAGAGTAAAATGCCAGCAGGGGGGGGAGTCCTGGCAAATAGTCCCAATGTCACTGAGCTTCTAGAACAAAATATATCACGAAGATGCGCATATGAATTTTGCTGTGACACCTTCTGCTATGACCAGACCTTGAAACTAAAACTGAATCAAAACCAGGTGCTAAAATTCTCACTGCAGTCGTGAGCGTGTGTGAGCGTGTGTGTCTGTGTGTGGTAATGTGTGATAATGTGGGCGCTCACCCCAGCCGAGGCACAGAAAACGCTTGCGAATGAGTCGTGACCTCATTTTGCCGATGACGGCCAGGTAGGACTGCCACGCCTCCGTCAGCACCCAGCAGAAGGACGCCAGGAAGAAGAAGTGCAGGAAGGCAGCAGTCACAGTGCAGAGGCCCTACGGAGGAGAGAGAGAGAGAGAGAGAGAGAGAGAGAGAGAGAGAGAGAAAGCTGTTGGAGATGTTTCACAAAAAAAGGAGAAAAAGTAGTTCTGTGAGAGGTGTCATAATGAATCATTCCTTAGCAGCAGTCAGCGGAGGAAAATGAAACCTCCGCAAAATAAAGAGGACAAAAGGAAAAAAAGGGGGGAGTCTGATAAAGCACGTATTGTTTAGAGGAGTAAGAGTTCAACCCGGCTCGGCTGCATTCCTCATTTTGATCGATACTGACCACCACACAGTGCGGTCTTGCTTAGTCAGAGCACACAGAGAGCGCCGTGTGCCAAAAATGTCCGCCTGCCACTTTGATAACTCCACTGTATGAATCTTGTCTACTGTTGAGACCTGAAGTTTTCTTCTCTTGTTTTTGACATTTTGTTTTTGTTTCCAGGCGTTTCTAAAAGACTCGCTGAAGAGAACCATTACCGGAAAAATCACAAATGCATCTGGGTTTATTTGCGGAAATCCACAAAAAAACGCAGCAATCGAATTTCGAAGTTCATCCGTACGCGGCGTCTTCTTACCTTGCTGAGCGTCTGAGATTGTCCCACCAAAATCAATAAATTGGAGGCCAGGATGGAGAGGCAGAAATTCACCAGGATGATGGATCTCTCTGAGCGTATGTACCTACAGAGCGGAGAGGACGGGAGAGGGTGACAGACATGTGAGGTAAGTACCGATGACAGATTGACGGACTGAGCAGCATCTTTTTGGACATAGCAGAGTCATTAGCTTGATTTTGCCATCTGTCATGCGTGCTACCAAAACTCTAATCACCAACCCCCGCTGCAGTCCAACCATTTGTTCCTTATTAGGCCTTATTGTAGCTCTGGCACGGGCAGAGGACACACACAAATAACACTTTATGTATTGGTAGGAGCCTGAAGAGCGATAAAAATCCCCACTGCACTGTCTGCACGGGGAGATGTGTGAGTTGAACGCGTACCTCCAGAAGGCGGCGTAGATCATCAGCAGGATGAGCAGGGCGGTGCAGGAGACCCCACAGCCCACCATGAGGGGCACAGAGGGCATGCTGACTGGACCCATGTCCTGGAAGAGAGCGAAGAGGAAGGACAGGGGAGAGACAGACAGGAGAAATTCGTTATCATTATGGTTATAGACAGTGGTGTAAATGAACAAAGTAAAAATACTTTGTTACAGTACTTAAGTAGTTTTTGGGAGTATTTATACTTTGCTTGAGTTTTTATATCTATTTCAACTTTCATTTTTACTTCGCTACACTAAGAAGAAAAAAATGATACTTTTACTCCGCTACATTTATACTGGACACCGTCGTTACTCGTTTCAAAATAAAACGTGAACATATTTGTCTCATCATGTTTGGATTATTCGGACTGTGCGTACTCTCGCGCGAACACCTGACTAGTGTATGAGGGCTACTGAGCGCATTACATAGCCTGTATTTACAGTTGTGTATTCCCGTTTGTAAATCGTATGGGTGGAAATGAGTTGCGTGGTGGTCTGCGCCTGATTAGCACTGATCACATGGACCTTAATAAATTGTTCCCTGCCATCTGCAAGTTGACTGGGAGGGGGAGTTAAGCTTAATTTTGTGTCTTTGTACTTTTACTTTTGATACTTAAGTACATTTGATGTGCGCTACTTTAAGACTTTTACTATAGTAATTATTTTATGGGTGACTTTCACTTTTACCTAAGTAGATTTCAAGCACTTTACTTTTACTCAAGTATGGCTTTCAGCTACCTTTTACAGCACTGGTTATAGGTAATTGCTGCAAGGAAGTGTACTTTGCTTCACAAACCCTATTGTGTTGCCTTTGTTAGCAAGTGACATCTTATTGATTAGACCAAAAAAAAAAAATGTTTATTTGAAGCCGCAGTGAAATGTGAGCTTGAGCAACTTGTGACGCTGACACCGGCTTTGTGATCCTACGCTTTACACGGATCAGACGCCGCTTTGTTTTTCTGTGAGACTGCATGTATTTATACAATAACTGCGGGGTTCACATTGGCTTATGCTGCATTCACATGGTTTCAGGCGGCAGATGGACAACATCTTCTGGACGGGAGAAACAAACAGGCTGAAGGAATGGCAGGACGGCAGAATGAAACACAATATGATGGTGGTGTCACAGGCTATTGAATACAGAGAATGGAATATGCTAAACAAAAAAAAATGGTCTCTTATTTATGTGATTATTTCAGTCATGGAGGCGGCTATAAAAATGTAGCTTTCTCTCAATGTCGAGTTGCAAACTCAAACTTAATTCCCTCTGAAATGGGAGGTGATTTCTTCATTTCCAATATGAATAGTGATTTCTTGTAATATCTCAGTGGGAGTTCAAGCTCTGATCATATAATTCCAGGTGTTGCTGCATCAAAATGATTAGCTTTCTAATGTCCAGATCTCCCATGTATTCTCTTTATGTGACTGAGCTACATGACATCTGGCTGTAAATTCAGTTCACAGAGGACAGAAAAAAAGTCAAATGCTTGAACTTTGGATGGAAATGTGTCAGTATTCTCTGCCGCCCTCACCTGGTCTGGTTCACTAAAATGACATGCTGTCTGTCTACTGCCTACCTGAATCCATGTGAACACACAGACCTACAAATCTCCAACCATCTTAGCCAACAATTCAACTTTTTACTATTGCAAAGATGCATGAATATGTCAATCAAAGAACAAAAATCTCCTTAGAACATATTGTTAATTCTGTCCACCATGTTAAACTGAGGAAAAAACAAGATTACAGCAAAATGACCTGTCTGCACTTGTCAACACCTCTGTGTTATTATTGGCTTGTCAATCATCTGTGAAGCACTTTGAACTGCACAAGCCTGTTTGAAAGGTGCTAAATAATACTTATTATTCCCTACAAGACCACGAGAAGGTAGACATGCATGTATACAGTAACACCTATATGGTTGCTCCTGGCTTGCAGAAGCTCTACTCAAGACCCCTGACCTTCCTCCTCTGCTTTGCTTAATTGCAAATGCACAAATGTGACTGTGAAGCATAAGTAATTATCTCCACCAGGCATAATATTGGAAAGGATTGTGCATTTGATTTGTCTTTGTCTGTCCAAAGCTAATCGCACATACTAGTGGACCCACGAGCACAATATTTTTTGCACATTCATGACTGTATTCTCGAGGACCTCTCGTGGTTTCGATGAGTCACAATTGTTGAAAAACCTGTTTCATTGACTGCTCTGCTTCATATCGCCGCTGACTGCTGACTCCTCACTCCTCTTAACCTGCTGGTCAGTGTGGCAAGTGATCAACAGCTGATTCAGTTTGGAATTTTGTTTCCGCTAGGGACGAAGTACGTTTTCGTTTTTGTCGGCATTATCACTTTTAAAATGACATTTTACATTGTTGCCATTTTGGAACCTGCTTATTGTCTCCCCTTCATTCAGCTGCTCTCATACCCTGCACTCCCTCTTCCCCACCCACATGTCCCAAGACACACCTGGCAGAGATCTGCACTCTACTAAATGCATGCTTCTATTTCAGCTGTAGACATTAAATTGTATTAAACTATTGTAGTAAAACATATCTGAAGAGAAAACATACCTGCATTGAATTGCCAGTAATATGTTCAAAGCTACTTTCTGACAGACTTCAAACAAGCTGATATTTATCAATGACCATCCGTCTGAATGGTCAAATATAGGTTGAACCCACTACGACAACCAGTGTCATACACAGGGTGAGCATGCACAAAGTTGACAGATACACAGACAGATAAATAGACAGGTGAGGGAGAGTGATGGCTGATTGCAATAAATCCTGTTACATTCTGTGCCTACATAGATCAAAGTCATTGTTGGCGCAGTTCCTGCGTTGCACTTACAGTATCTATTAACTCTTGTGCTTCTTTAGTTGTAATCCCTGTGGTAGCCCCCTTTTAATTATAGCCTGCTAATTAAATGCAATTACCTTTAATTAAAACTACAAAAGTCTGTTAGATGGAGCTGGGTAATAACACATAATTACACTATTCTGAAAGTTGTTTGCTCAGAAGTATCTTGACGACTTTGATGCCACCTATGTTACTTTTCCAGCATCGTCTAGAGGCCTTGTGATTTAAAAATATAGTTCAATTTACTTTGATACATGAGGAAAAAATGTAGTTCAATTTACTTTGATACATGAAGACTTAGCCAACGAACCATCTGCCAAGGTAGAGAAAGCACATGGGAGTGTGCACCCATTTACACCCATTATATAAAATCACATGAACAAGGGTAAAAGCACTAGACAAGCACATGATTACAGGATATATATAAACCCTGAAGTGAAATGACCTCACTCTGAAGACATCATTGCCTCTTTGAGTTCTTACCATTTTCATCAGTGACACACGTGAACTTATGTCTCCAATACATCGCTTGCAGGATAGCACAATTCAGTAGCAACAACTCCTCCAATCACTGTATCAAGGTAACATAATTCAGATAGGCTGGGTGGGAATGCCCATCATGACTTGGACATCAGCAGTAAATGATGAAGGTGTGACTGTAGTGGGATAGGAATGTACAATAGAGACCCGAGCTATAAACGACGTGTACACACAAAAAACATTTGCACATCTTTTCTCACACATAAACCTGTATTTCTAAGAGCAGAATGTGTTGGGGGCATGTGTCGCCCCACACAGACCTCAGACCAGCTCACACACTGTTTTCTAGAGATAGCTGAGGAATGATGAGGGGTACATGAATAATGATAGTTCAACATTGTTTGTTTAGGTTGTTTGCCAATTCCTCTGATTGCGTTGTTATTTTAACACAGCGTTCTGTAAAAATGTTACTCAGAGGTGATAAGTGAGGATTTTATCACTCTTTTTATTGACGTTGGAACATCACTTCCCTGTTAATTATCTTTTCATTTGGTCATAAATTGCGAAGCACATTCTAGTGTTTGTCTCAATATGAGCGCTATAGATTATCACTGGTCATCTTTCTGATGTTTAACAATGATGATTGAGACGTTACAGCGCTGATGGTTTACAGGCACATGTGATGAATTCAGTGGCGCGGGTGTTATAAATAGCCATGTCCGTGCGTAAGTAATGGCAGCTGAATGCACTTTTCCTTCTTTGCTGTTTTTCTTCTTTGACAGTTCTAATGAGTGTTGGAGCACAGTATTGATATGCAAACAGATGTTTCTACATCTATTTACGGATAATTGTGGGGCTGGATATGAAGCTTGTGCAGGCTTCTTTTTGCACAATAACTGAAATTTATAAAACATAATCAGATGTACGTACAGCTTTACAAATCATATGTCTTTGTGCATGCACACAGCTTTAATCTTGAATCTACACATTTTTTGCATCTGGCCTCTACTGTCTGCAACCCACAGTGGCTTTGTGGTTAGCACTTGCCTTCTAACACACATCACCTTATTTCCAGAGACAGGCCTCAGCCCAGGTTCAAACTCCTTGTCCTTCAACCATTTGTTTGAAAACTTGCATTTTCCCCATAATGTTATCAAGCATCAGTCATTTAGTGGCTCAGTGACTTCGCTTGTCCTTTTCAGGTGACATCAAATCTGGCGCATTTCCATAAATAAACTACACACAATACATATAGAAAACAAGCTACAAAATTTAATACTTCAGAAAATGGCTTTACAGATTTTTTTATACTTAATTATTGCTAAATTGATTAATCAACATTAAATACTTTTCGAGACCCTGCGGACGTCCTGAATTAACTGATGTAGGTCATGCTGTACAGTGCACCTCTGCTTTGCCTCCCTCTCTCGAGGTTCGCCCACAAAAGGATGTGGAACTGACAAATGAAGCTGTGTGGAGAGCATCCACCCCGCTGTGTCCCAAATGGGCCTAATGTTTGGCCTGCTTTTAAGTTTTCAATCACACAATTTACCTCAATTTACCTCCTAGAGTGGCTAGCCTTCCCTTTCATCCTGACGATTTATCACTGTACACGCACACACACACACACACGCCGCACAAGGTGTCTTTCTTTTACAGCAAATAAAGTACATACTCACACACAAAGGCACATCCAGGCAGATGTGCTAAGTAATTGAAAGTCAATGTTTAAGCCGCATGAATGCGTGCGTGCCTATTCAAGATGATCTGAAAGGCAGAGGAGGAACGCAAAGAGAGAGGACTTGAAGAATGCAAACTGAAAAGAAGGAGTAGGAGAGCGATTCAGAGAGAGAGAGATGGAGTGGGAAGAGTTAAGGACAACTAAGAGAAAGCAAAGAGTGGGAGGAGGGAGAAACAGATAGGGAGAAAAGAAAACGAGCGAGAGTCAAAGCTTCCCTTTTAGTGGTTTTTCCCTGGCCCATCAAAGGAAGCCAATTTCTCCAGAGGAAAGTGGAATAGGATGGAATACCAATACGAGCACACACACACACAAACAAGCTGAGAGGAGAACGGAGGTGAAACATAATCAAAACAGCCTCATAAGAAAGGAGAGACCGAGACAAAAAAGGAGAAAGAGGGGATATGACAAGCATCTGCTTCAGGAAAAAGGGAAGGCCTGGGAGAGGAGGGAGAGACAACAGAGACTCAGTGTGTTTGATATTATGTAGAGAGGNCGCAAAGAGAGAGGACTTGAAGAATGCAAACTGAAAAGAAGGAGTAGGAGAGCGATTCAGAGAGAGAGAGATGGAGTGGGAAGAGTTAAGGACAACTAAGAGAAAGCAAAGAGTGGGAGGAGGGAGAAACAGATAGGGAGAAAAGAAAACGAGCGAGAGTCAAAGCTTCCCTTTTAGTGGTTTTTCCCTGGCCCATCAAAGGAAGCCAATTTCTCCAGAGGAAAGTGGAATAGGATGGAATACCAATACGAGCACACACACACACAAACAAGCTGAGAGGAGAACGGAGGTGAAACATAATCAAAACAGCCTCATAAGAAAGGAGAGACCGAGACAAAAAAGGAGAAAGAGGGGATATGACAAGCATCTGCTTCAGGAAAAAGGGAAGGCCTGGGAGAGGAGGGAGAGACAACAGAGACTCAGTGTGTTTGATATTATGTAGAGAGGAAGGTCAAAGGATAGAGAGGCATTTGTGTTTTTTTGAGGTCTGACAGATCAAACATGGAGGATGCACTGGGAATGACAAGCACACACACTCGGTCTCTCTCTCGCACACACACACTTACACAAACCTATTGAATTTCCTTTCCTCTATCTCTTTTACTTAAATAAGCCTCTACCAGACAAGTACTGGAATAAATCACACTCTCACTTGTAGTTTACTCAATACTGTATACATCCACAAATTGTCCCCTCAGCTCTTCCCTGTGTCAATTTGTCTAACAGCGTTTTCTCAAACGGTGCATTTAGGGTACGTGTGCGTGATGACATTAAGCGATTAATTTCATAACGTGGACGGATGCAACAAAGGAGGAAATGAAACACACACACACAAACAGACACACGAATGCAACACATCAGGCCCGAAGCTACGGTGTCACACAAATACCCTGCTCTAAACAGTAGTGATATTCTGCTGCAGTCGGAGGGGATGTGTGCTCGTGCATAGTGTGTGTGTGTGTGTGTGTGTGTGTTAGTATGTGTGTGTGTGTGTGTGTGTGAGCAGAGAGAAAAGCACAGAGAGAGGCTACAGATTAGAAAGAGTGTGCTGAGGCTCTGCTGTATACGGCCAGGCTCCCCTGGGCAGCTTGGCTACCATGTGATGGAGAAGATAGCTATTTTCAGCTCAGGAAGTTTAACCTACTTATCTCCTCTCACTGACACTCCTCCTCCCTCCACTCCTACCTAACCTGCTGCCTCCCTCCCTTTTCTCTCCCTCTCTGTGTCTCCCTACCTTTTCCCCTTATTCACTCCTCAGCAGTGGGTCTCTCTCATCACCTTCTTTTGCTCCATGTGCACCTCAATATATCTTTTTTCCATCAACTCTTTCTTCCTCTATTGCAACTAGAAGTTTGATTCATTGTGCATCTTTGTGTACCACTCTACTATCACAGTTCTGGAAATATATGTAATTTTGGAAACTCATTAAAAAGTTATTGTTTTGCCTTAGAAGACAGGTTTGATCAACTGCTGTGTAAAGGTTAAAGGATGGATTGTGATCATGGTTAAAACAAGACTAAGACTCTGCTGCTATGTTAACGTGCTGATGTTCAGCAGGTATAATGTTTACCATGTTGACCATCTAAGCACTAAGAAAAGTACAGCTGATGTTGATGGAAATGCTATTACTGTGACAGTGAAAAGGACTCATAAAGCCTCTGTAATCCATATTTTTCTAATTATCACATGACCTCAAAGATCAGCTTTACTGAGTCTTTCAGTTTTGGTTTTATGGGCCACAACTTTACTGTTCTGCTTCACTGTTACTGCACTTGTCAAAGTTATTCATAGACGCAACGAGCAAAAGGCGGTGGAAACCAAAAACAGAGCTAATCAGGTGCTACAAATACAACCGCAAATGAACGCTAATGCTCTGTATTGGCAAGATGTGTAAATAACCAAGTGTTGGATAAAACACTCACCATGTTAGCATGAAAGGTGATAACAAGTGTCTTAAGTGTTGTGTTTACAGTTTGTTATTGCTGCCTCCAAGTTGACAAGAAATCAATTAAAGCACGTTAGATAAAGATGTTGAGAATTGGTAGGAAATGGAATGTGAACAAAGCGTCAAAGTTACACGACAGTTAACCCATTCATCCGCACCAGCCTCCTCTGTAAGAGGTTTTGTGTGGGTATAAAGACATTGCATTACTTCTGCTTTTGTTTTTGAGATAAAACAGTCATAACATGCACATCCACAAGAGGTCCTCATCAGGAAAAGTAAAACGTACTTTCGGTTGGTTCAGGTATTTGAACACACAATCAGTACTGTTACTCAGACTGTAAATACTCAATAGTCAATACTCAAGGCAGCTGCATCTGGCATGTACATCAGTGGGTGTTCATCATCACTCCTGGAGCACAGCATTATTAGCGGTGTGTCTCACAGTCCCATGTAGACTGTGAAAATACTGTGCCCCTTGTGAAATGCTGAATTATTATGGAAAAGATGGCATTTTCATTATTCAAGTTAATTACCTGTGGTCATATTTTGGCCCCACCCAGGTACACACACACCGTGTCACTGCAGACATGTGAAACCCTAGATCTTACTAATCCAGAGTTCCTGCTATCCAGTTGCCTGTTTTGCTGCCATGGCACCAGGTACATTTTTCCCTGCAATATGCTTCAACTGAATCAATTCAGGAGACCTTTGAGGGTTCAACTCGACAGGCTTTAGTGGCCTCAAGACAAACCGTAAGTCTTCTGTCAGCGTGCGACAACCTGGAGGGCTGACACAGCGACTTAAAATGTAAAGTCATCATATCAAGTGCTGGCCTTATCCTCAGGTATTTTTTTTTTGCATACGATTTGAGGTTTGTACTGCTTGTTGAAGCAAAATGTAAAGAATCTCCTACAAAAAAAAGGCCTAATCTAATAGTTCTAACATTAAAGCCGGCAGCTACAACCACAGTGAATCTTGGTGTGTGGAGATATACTTTGCAGTTTTAAAATACCTAATTAGCGAGTAAATCTGTCCTCACTCCACCCACGCTCAGTCATTATGCATCTCCAGCCAGAAGAACACAGCTAAATCACTCCGCCTGTTTACTCTCTCATCATCTCACCTGTCACTAACTCACCTCCAATTAATGCGACGAGGGATCCAAAGGTTGTAATGCAATTCCACGCAGAGTCCCTCATAAATTTTAGCGACCCTCATCTTTTAATCACTGTTGACAAGAGCAAGACATTTGCATACTGTAACCTTGTAGTCTTGCTTCATCTAGGGCAGGGCCTTGTTTTCTTTCTCAACACCGTCTCCAGTTAAGTCATAATAAGCGCCTCAATCATCGCCGTCGTCCTTGCACAGTCAAATCAGGCGCTTTGGCCATTAATAGTCTAAATAATAGAGTCAGTGGTGAGATTTTTTTTTCCATTCGATTAGGTGCCTGTGAGTCACTAATGACAGCGAAGGAAACAGACTCCATTCATCTCAATCAGACCCAATCATTTCATGAGAATCATCGGGCCAAAAACAGGTCAAAGAAGCTGTGAGAAATCCTTCGCAGCAGTAGCAGAGATCACTTCACACATTGTTCTTTTAGAGAAAATTGCTTTGATGCAGTAATTGGCTTGAGAATGACTTATAGAAAAGCAGAAGGAAGGCCACATCGCTCACGCTGGCTGAATGCGTGTGTTGCTTGTATGCTCATCCATGCCGACTGGATCCAGGTCTCAGGTGCTGTTTCAACCACTGACCTTTTTCACTCGCGCTTCTGGTTACCTGCTTAGGCGAGCGCGAGCCGCGAATCCGACTGCAGCCATGGAAAAAAAAAACAAGTTTGGAAGAGGCTCTTGAAAACTGTAATGAATTTCCACTTCGACTCAACTAGAACTCATGCGCCGGCAAAAACTGGAGCGAAGAGGTATAACTCACTTGATTAACTTGAGGCACCAAATGTTAAACTGACTTTTATAAAGCCAATACCTCCTTCAACTCCAAATCCCATGATCCCCATGAGCACTGTGGAGGCAACGAGTCCAGACATATCTGTAGAGTTTGTATTCCCACTGCAGTCATTTTGGGAATTAAGTGGCTTGGTTTATTGTATGCCTTCATGACCTCACTCAATCAACTCCTCTGTCTCCCCCCCTCTCTCTCTCCTCTGTTTCTCTAAAGTAACAACCTCTGTCTTGTGCCTGATAGTGAAGGTCTCTCTGTAGATACACACACACGGCAGGATACCCACACATACACACACGGAAATCTCAGAGGCTATAGAAAGTAAACAGGATTAACTGGCTATCCCTCGCTCCACTGTAAACGGCCTGTAATGGCAGCACTGCTTCTAAATCCCTCCATCTCTTTCTCTCCCCCTCCCTCCCTCCCTTTTCTATTAAACATGGAGGTTAATCCTCAACCCCCCTTGTCCCTAGCGCCGTGGCCCGGGATAAGCTGTCAGAGCTGGGCTGCTGATACTCAGCTCTGCTCCAACAGCCACACAGCCTGGACGCAGCATACGAATGTGTGCTCGTGTGCATTTTTTTTGTACGTGCCTGTGTGTGTGTGTGTGAAGGGTGTATAAAAGTGCAAACATCCATACCTAGGTGTCTGGGTTTGCATGTTCGGATGTGACTGGGGTTTTTTATGCGGTGCCAAATTCAATCCATCTCTCCCTCCTCTTTTATACAATCCAATCTCCGCTGGAATAAAAAGCTAACTCTGGAGGAGCCCGAAGCAACAAAGTGCACTCAGCGCCGGCCACAACAGCTCCTGACTGAGAGCCGCGGACACAAACACACTGACCTATACCTTCCGGTCCTCAGCGCTGGGTTTAATGGTGGACTGAATGATGAATCACTAATGACTAACACACTCTTCACAGATGCAACAAATGTCAGGAAAGTCAATGCGTTTTCCCTCCTGGTCCTCTTTGGCTCAACACGGCCGACCTGCTTGCTGTGGTGAGGGAAAAGTCAATATTGTTCAGCTGGAAGAGGAGTCACAGGAACCACAAATAGGGGATGGAGTGACCCGTTCAGCTTATGGGTCACACCCACTGTGTTTTTCCATATAATGGGAATGAATGTTTCCCTGAGTTCTGTAATAGGTACCAGACCCCTGTGAAGTAATTCAGGCTTTGAGAGACAAAATAATTAAAAGCTGCAGTTATTCACATGGAGGTCAACACATCTCTAGACCCTCTTTACACAAAAAGAAGACAGAAATTCTTAGACTTACAAGCAAACTGAGTATTGGAGGTTTATAAGATAAGATATTCCTTTGTTCACCCCACAGTGGGGAAATTCACAAAACCAGGAATCCTAACCGCTAGACCATATGGGACTGGTGTTAGACAGGTGGATTTATCATTTGGCTGTCCAGTATGTTCAGCGCCTTTAGCAAAGGCAGGGGATCTAAAATTTAAAGAGTCACCCTGTCGGTTGTTTCACCGGTGACACACGCAAGGTGCAACTTTGGCTTATCCAAGTTTGGATGGATTAAATGACTTGATCCATCCAAGTGAAAGTTCAAGGCACCTGTCACTTGGACGACTCCATCCAGTGTGATCTCTTTTTTTGGAACAGTTCACATTCCAGTAAACGCGTCCCCACTGCGTGACCTTTTTGACACCATTCAAGTGCTTTCTGTTACACAAGGACTCGCTGTTAGACACTGGAGGAAGCTTTATTTCATTTACAAAGGCTAAAATGTTTTGAGCTCAATTTGTTGCAAGGCCTTGGGAAACAGAAAGGAGCTACGATTTTTTATTTCACTCAATACCTGGATGTGAAAGATGTGCTTGTGTTTTCAAGACTGATTTTTCAAGTACTTCCAAAACCAATCAAAGCTAACTTAGAGAGAGAATGTTGAAAGAGGAAAATAAGTACATGGAGAAAAGACTGGACCCTATCATCACGGAGCCGTAAAGTTGTAAAGTTATTTCTAGTGCCCTTGGTTCTGGAAGTGAAAATCTCACGTTAAGTGTCTCGCAGCTGGGGTACTTCCATCATTTGTATGGGCATGAAGAGAAGCAACTGTGTTCAAAATGTCTGCTTCTTTGATAAAATGTACAAGCCAATATGCAGGACATAAAAGCAGAAGTTAACAACGACTCTTAATATGCATTTTGGCTCAAAACATCCAATTTTTCCGAGCTTTACATTCTGTTATATGCCAGTTAATGGTGGGCAGAAGCTAAAGGTTATGCTGTTGAGAAAACTAATGCCACAATAGCATCTGAAGCTTAAAAGAATTCACTTTCAGATTCCGGATAAACCTGGTGATGTCATGTTTTGTTGCCTGCAAGAAAGAGGCTCTGGTTCGTCATGACTGCTCATGGGTATCGTAGTATTTAGAACCTTCCATCAAGCCCGAATATATATACATATATATACACACACACAGACACACACACACACACACACATATATATATATATATATAAAAAGCTGAAATATTTAAAAATCACATAAACTTATGGGATCGTTATATCATGCCGGTACGGTTTATACTATATACTTTGCCATGTGTCTTTAGAACATGAATGCAACAAGCTGGAAAGTAAAATGTATGAGATGTAATATTTCATATTTGATGCCGAGTGTATGTTAGGACTGGGACATTCTTAATAGTAATGTGCTCCAAGGCAGCAACGTGTGAATGCACAGCACCAGTGAGCGCTATATGGAGGTTTTACACTGAAAAGGTTACACAGGGATAGATAAGCCCACAGCTCTTTATATCAGCAGCACTGGTTGTTAATGCATTATTACTTAGTGCAGAAAACATCTCCTTTCCATCTCTCTGTCTCTCTCACTCTCGCTCTCTTAGTTCTGCCTGCCAGTTGAATCTGGGCTGCCTTTTCTGTTTGGTTGAACATTTCCTTCCCAAAATCCTCCATTCGTCACAATCACTTTCCATTTCAGTGACACCTGGAGTCACCCACCAGTGCTTACTAAGGATCTGCTTTGCTGGATACATTTCTAACCCTAACCATTAAGAGAGAGAAAAACACAAGAAACGTTCTGTGGATTCTAGCGTGCGACGACAAATTTACCCAGACGCCTCTCACTCCCTGATTATTTAATGCAATCACCATCCTTGTGGGCATTAGGTGCAAGCAAGCATGGAGGCAAATTAACAGCCAAAGCCAAAGGGAACATTTTGTGACCACAACAGTCAAGGAGCTGTGGCATAATGTGAGAACGGCTGAAAGTGTTAACAAGGTGAAAAAGAGGGTGAAGGAAGTGAGAAAAGTAGGGCGTTAAGAAAGAGGAAGGGGAGAAAGAAAGCGGATAAGAAGACGAATCAATGAGGGGAAAAATGGCTGGGGAGAAAAAGGAAGCAAGAGAGTGGGTATAAATAATAAATGGGGTTAGGTGTGTATTGAAGGAAGGTGTGACATAAATGGGGTGATGATGTGGGATGTTATGCTATAAATGAATGAGGGTGTGTTTGGACGAAGAGGGTGGCCGTGAGAGGAAGGTGAACTAACAGCTGTCTGGTCTTCCGATGTCCATTAGCGCAGTACAGGAGTATGGGTCAATGTATCAGAACAGGCATTACCCTGAACCGCTAAAAAGCCTTCTTTAATCATGTCAAACACACACTGCAAGCCACGTGAACTATTTATAGAAGCGCAGGTTATGTGCTGCGGGCAAAATCATACACAGATGCAATAAAATCTTTCTCTTGACGCCACCTCTCTCTCTCGTCAAGAGGAGGTGGCTGAACGACCTGACCTTTGCTGGGTTAAATCTAAAATAGCGTGGAGAGTGACAGCCGATCAACACGTAATTAGACGCACCGATCACGACAGCTTCTTATTATACAGTGACAATGATGAAACATTGATGCTCAGGCTGCGTCCATTTTCTTCTTGTGCGGCAGAAGATGCTTGTTATAAAGCGAGACAACCTTGCATTCAAATTCCACCACCAGCAAATATCCATCTACATCTGCTTCATCTTTAAGAGACAATAAATGACAGCCTGTTGTATTTTACAGTAAAATCCAACTGACAAGGACGCCATGTAAATTCATACTACGGTTACTCATCAGCTCACTGACCTGGCCCCTGGTAGTTGTTGCCTTGTTAGCCCCCCCAAGTCCCACAGAGTGCATCAGGCGGTGCATTAGTGACTCACCGGGTCTTTAGCTTGCTGCGCTAACACGGCGTAGGTGGATATCCTGCTGCACAGGCATTTGGTGTGGACAGTGGTTGACGCGAGCGTTTGGCAGCCTTCTGTGCCCCAGTTTTCGGCGCCAGCTTCCCTGGAGGTGGGGAGAAGCACAGGGGACATAAGCGGTGACTGTGAGACAAACACACACATTGAAACAAAACCCGTCACATGACCCAACACGACTATAGGAACAGACTCAAAAAAGGAGGGGGGGGGTTGAAAGAGAGAGAAAGTTTCCGAGTGGAGACTTTCCTCGCCATCAAGTTCACCAAGTTCACTCATTCGCTCTATAGGTTTAATATGCAGTGATCACCACGCTCGCGCCCTGACAGGCTCTTTTACCCTGCTGGCATTAGAAGCCAATGTCACCCCACTTGTTCTCCAGTCCGTGTTTAGCACCCTAAACACTTTCTTTCTCATCTTTGTGCTTTCTTTTCTTCCTCATGTTCCATCTCTCTTTTCTTGGAAGAATACCCTGAGAGACCTGAGGCCTCGAGGACAAATGAGAAGGGTTGCATCAGCTAACAGCTAACAAAGACCAGCGCGGCTTAAACGGTGGATGGGGATTATTCGCCGCTAAATGGTCAATTGCTCTGACATGCAACAAGTTAGTAAGGGAAGACGGTGCCCAGAATTTTATACAAGAGAAGCTTGTACGCTTTATAGCCCTACATCTTTCTCCTCTCCCCTTTATTTGCCCCTCTTCTTTTCCCTCTAAATACCCTCAATAGAAGGTTGAGTACGAATAACAATTTAACTAATTACCCTGGCAGCTCACACTATACATTAACCTCATGTTTAACCCTGGATACACTTCTATTCCAGAGACAGGTGGAAACATTATGGGCGACATGAGAGCAGCTAGACATGTTCTGATGGGGTCAAGAAGGCCAACTTTGTGAATGATGGGTAAAGAGGCAGCCAGCAAGTGAATCCTTTCAATCAACTTCTCAAAATGAGCAATGAGAGCAAACTTTTTTTCCTGCCAAAGCTGGAACCATTTTGGAGAATTCACATGCATTCACTGGTTTCAAGTAGGTGGCGTATCTGTTAGGAACTGGTTATGTCACATACTATGGTGTCTAGCAACATTTTAATGAGAATCTAATAACATTTGTTGGTTGTTCACGCACTGATTAAAACTGATCAAACCATATCTGGAAATTACATCATGATGAATCAGATTAGCTGTGTAATCTCTTAACAAGTAACACCTAAAGACTTAACTTTGATCGCTGAATATTTAAAGACTCCTTCAATGAAAATAAAGTTTTGAACCTTGTTTACATGTCCATTCTGTCTAAATGATCGCAGATATGCGTTCTGTTTTTGGCTGTTAAGTTGCAAAAGGAGAAATAAAGAGCTTTCCATTTTATTACCAAAGAATCAGAAAATACGAGAGACAAACTAACAGAGAAAACTGGGGTTTGCATTAACCATTTTGCTTTGCCACAAAACATATATTGAAGCCCAAAGCTGTTCCATCCATTTATCCTGGAGAACAGCAAGTATGAGCCAAGACGTTGGTCAACCAGTAAATATGATTTTTCTTGTGTTTTATCTGTCGACTGTCCAAAAATTCTGCAGTGTGCTAGATAATGATAGTCAACGTTAGCCTGCCAAGTTACATGGTGATTCATGTCAAATGCTGACAGGACATTTCATATGGCTTCAGGGGTGTTGAGTAACAAAGTTATGACAATATTACTCAAAACAGTTTGTCATATAAAGCTACTCAATTAAATAAGGTCTGTGTTTGATGAGCAGAGTTGAAGCTGGGTGGAGATAGAGGTGGGGACCGTAAACTGTAAATCTAAGCCAATGTAAGACACGGACATTTTTTTAATGGAAAAAAAATGGAAATATAAAATTTTGATGAAAGGAGATGAGTTTTTAGGGATTTAATCAATTGCCAGGAGAGGAACTTCAATGTTTTTACAAAGACATGAAGCTAAGTTTTCAGGGACTTTTCTTTCTCTGAAAAGTATGAATAGAGCTCATCTGACAAATACCTTCCAAACATGAAAGCTTTGTAGAACAAAAAGTCATTTTGTCAGGATGTTCAGGCAGCACAGAGGCATATCCGTATGAGAGACCTTAGTTGGAGTTCAAGCAGGGGTGCCTTCAGTCCCAGTGAATGGAAGGAACTGGATTCAAATCTGCTTCTGCGTAACTGCTTTAGCTGCTGATCTATCGTGGGATGACTGGGATCTAGGTGACCTGAGTATGAGGAAAATCTTTGAATGTCTGGTGAATTCCACCCATCTCATGGCAACAAACGCTAATAGTTAAAAATCTCATTTATGTTGAGTTGAAATATTGAAGCTGAGAAACAAAAACAAACTTTTGTTAATGTTTATCATGGACATAACACAGATCATATTTGTTCATTTTGTTCTTGCCTATATAAAGATATGTCTATCAGGAAGGATGAAATGTAATCATATTGCAGACAGCACAGTATACGCTGTTCTTTCACTGCTAATGCTTTATGGAGAACATAATTACCTCCTCTTGAGCTAATGACAACGAGCACCCTCAACAGTGGATGGAGTGAAAATTTAATAAATTGCTACCTATGTAAGGGCTTCACCGTAAAAGGATTTGCATGAGATTTGCAGTCTTCAAATGACTCAATACACAGAAAATATATGGGCTTTGAGTGGCAATATTGTATATCTGAGCATCGTTTACGTCTCGAGGGAAGGCTTTGCTGACAGCTTCACTTTATGAGAAATGATAAGCTGGCTTGTTGCTTGTTGTGTTTGTGTTATCTCGAGGAACATTTTGGATGTTACCCTGCCTCTGGAGAAATAACAGACAGATAGTTTAACGTCTAAAAAAAAAAAAAAAAAAAAGAAATTCCAAGATACCTCTCCTTTATGCGTAACCTAAAAATAATAAAAACTTCTTGGGTTGCCTTATTATAGCTTTACTAACTTCCCTAACAGAGATGCACACTACTGTCAGATGGGAAGATAAATAGAATATATTATGGTATTTGTCATGCTTATTATTGCATCAAATCTGACAGACACCACAAAAGCAATAAATTAAAGTACCATTTTTTTTCTGGCAAACATTTATTTTTCTGACTGTATGTTCATCTTTCTGTTACCAGTACCTGATTTATAGTTTATGCAGTGCTCATATGTCCTTCTTCCTCCTTTTCACTCTCTCTTTGGACGTAACAATGAAATACAAATAAGTTCAAATGTATTTTCTTGTGTAACTTTTCCAACTTTTGTGCTTTTATTTTGAAGGTAGGTTTCAAAACCAGAAGTGTTGTTTTAATATCACTGATAAGCTGATAATAACCAGCTTATCACATAATCTATTTATCAAAAACCAAATATTTTGAGGGCATAAATTGAATGAACACATATTTTGAATTGTTTCTGCATCTTGACGAAAAATTGGAGAACACACACACGCACGCACACACACCAACAAAAAAGCAATCATACTGTGATTTCTTCTTCTGACAATCCAATAAAGCCAACAAAAGCCAAGAATTTCTCGGTCTATCTATCTATCTATCATGTAAAGCACAGCACACGACAACCCATCATTCAAGACTAAGTATACTTCAGCTGTGACAGGCCACTCAAACATGATCGGCGTGACACTAACTGACAAGAATGTATCAACGTTAATTCTCAAACGTATATATCTGAACATGAAGGAAAGCACACGCGCTGACAAACACACACACACTCAAATGCTCACACACACAGCGACGCTCGATTCATAATGTCAGTAATGAGATGTGAGTACAATTCCCCGATGATCATCATCTACACTGTGACACTTCAAAGACTGAGGATCGGAAAACGAGTCGCAGCGGTGACGCCTGTAGACAGCTTGACAGGTAGCAACATGGCGCACGGCTGTGTGTGTTTCTGTGTGTGTCAGAGAGAGAGAGAGAGGAGAGCGGCAGAAAAGGCGAGAATAGACCGAACGTCATTAAGTTTATATGTGCACTTGTTTCCTTTTGAGAGGAATTCCTCCAAACTGTATAAATTTTGTGAGGTAGATTTTGGGTTACATTTAAATTTCTGACTAAAAAAAGAACACTGAGTTTAAAATGATTTCATCCGGTGTTGCATGCTTTTATGAATAGAACACGTATGAGTCTTCCTGTGCAAACTCCCAAGAGATGTCACGTAAAGTATTTACAAATGGCTTCGTTCACACAAGTATACATAGCCATATGGACTCTGACTACACATGCATTAATGATCGTGTGTTAGGCGGGTAGATAGAGGGAAATGTTTCGTACTGATTCATGCATAGCTGATCGGATGGTCGATGTGAAAGCGTGCATGCCATTCATTTACTGACAGGGTCTAACCACATGCAACCTAGACACACACACACACATCAAGTATTCTCTGCCAGTGTGGCGGCAAAGAGGAAGTTGAGGTAATGAGGAAGTGTCTGACAGCTCACAGCAGGGCGTCGCTGAAGATAACACCAACACACACGCACAAACATGCATTATCTGTGACCTCTTTGTTTGGCTGCTGAATTCCGAGCTTAATTGACTGCTGACCCTCATCTACTTTAGCTGGGTTTGATTGCTGGTATTGATGACTTTCAGCAAAAAGCCTGCTTTGATTTGTGTTGTTTTTTTTTCACCCACATTCTTGCAGCAAAACCCGATCTTTGTTATTGCAGAGCCACTATGGCTACGGATGCACACTACTGCTGTGGGCCCCGCTGGGCTCATAGGAGTATTAGATTATCAGTCGGGCTTAGCTGGCGAGGAAAGATTAAACGGACATGGCTTTTGTTTTACTTTTGTTATAGCACTTGAATGCGCCTGGAGCTGCTGCTCAGTCCTCTTATCGTGGAAAACAGGTACCAGATGTACAAACAGGTGTGCATATCAGTATAGTTGGTTTACAGGCTATGGATCCCAAATGTATACTGCAAAGATATCAACCTGGCAGTATTCAAACAAATGCTAAGATGTGTAAATACACACAACGCCGACCAGTTTGCAAGCATTGCGATAATCAATACATCTGTTATTTGGTCTTGACTTTGAAAAAAAATAAAGTTTTATTTAATGCACGTTAGAGTTGGCTTCGTTTTTACAGGTATTTTTCCCACAGTGCACATGGAGATTACACAGTTTGCTCTGAGAAACCTCATCCAAGACCATATATATATACACACATATATATATATATATATATATATATATATATATATATATATATATATATATATATATATATATCATACAATATACTCAACCTGTCTGTGTGTCTAAAGCAATGCTGGCTCTGTGAGGCTGCACAGCAATACTTTGAGCTCAATGCTAATGACAGCATGTTAGCATGCTCAAAATCACAGTGTTAACATGCTGATGTTTAGCAGGTGTAATGTTTACCATGTCCATTGTCTTATATTAGCATATTAAATTGTTCGAATGATTACCACACAATGTGGTTTGGTACATGCACAAAGATGTAATGCACAAATGCCATTAGTTTTCACAGGTGCTTGCTCATAAAACAAAGTATTGGACAACACAATTCATTCTTTTTGAGAACATGTTTTCTCACACACGAAATCTGCGCAATAGCTTTAGGTGAAGCATTTCACTCAAAAATGCAAATATCAACATCATGGTGATGTGAGGAAAAGAAATGGAACACTTCGTTAGATAAGTGAAAATTCTGGCCCCACTGGTGCTAGATAAACAGTCAGGGGATCACAAAAGGCAATAGGATTTATCCTCTAGGGACAACGATTGGAAAAAAACAAAACAAAACATGGTAATCAATCCAACAGTTATTGCGACATTCAGCCTGGACCAAATTTGTGGACCCATGGATTGAAATCGCCATACAGTTAGCTGGACTAAAGAAACTACTCTGTGCTTGTGAAAAAAACGACAGCACTAAAAAAAATGTTTCTCAACATTGAGACCATGGCAATAACATATTACAATGCTTTCCAATTTGTTCCCTAATTGACAGTAGAATGCTGTTGCAGCTGTTAAGAAAATAGGAAAAATACTTCCTGAACAACAGCATAAATTGACCTTTTATGTCTACTGAGAATAAATTGGCACCAACCCTTGACTGAAAGGGCAGTGCTATGAAAGCCAATTGCACCCTGTTAAGAAACAAAAAAAAAGGTTAAACATGCTTTGAATTCTTAAAACCGAAGGGCTTGATGCAGGGATCTGGTGCAGCTGCATGGAAATAACATCACTGAAAAAAGCAACCCTTCCACTGCCGAGCACAAAGGCATGAACGGTGATGCGTTGGCGCTGTCTTTCACCCATAGCAACACTTTATCCTCACCCGGCGAAGGTGAAATAATGTGTTTAAGGTCAAGGGACAGAGAGTGCAGGCAGAGATGTCATTATGATACAGGAGCTGACACAGTGTGTGTGGCCAACATTTCATAGATACTGCTAAGCATTTAAACCAGTTTTACATGGGGATAAGTTGTCCTACATAGCTGTCATTGATGTAATGAGGATTAACATTATCAGCTAATTTTAGCTGCTGGCAAAACTCTGGTAAGGTTTCCGTCCAAATGTAGAGCAAATTCTAATCAAATGTCAAGAGAATCTGCAAAAAAAGAAGAAGCAGTGTGATGAGAAGAAGACGGCACAACAAGATGAGGTAATTAAATGATGATGCTGATGAACGTCACCATCTTCCCATCACTACACACAGATCTGATGATTTAGTCTGTTGATATTTTCATCACATCTTTTATGTACGCCATGACTTATTCACTGAGTCCGTTTCCACTGGACTTTGATTTTATCCATACACCGACTTTTCCATGTCAGCTAAGAGTGAAAACTTTTTTGCAATATTTCAAGATTTTTTTTTCAAATTTTTTGATGTTTGATGTTTCCGATCAGGTTTTTTTTTTTAATTTAAAAAATAAAATTGCATGCCCCGTGTCCATTGTTGTGTTTCTCATTGCTCATTGTTGGCAAAATGTGCCATCAAACCTGTGTCATCAGTGGTCAGAAGCGCAGACAAGCAAGGCAATTACACAGGAGAAGAAGACTTAAAATGCGGAAGAGGGAGGGCAAACAGCGATAAATGCAAAGAGATGAAAAAAATCATTGAGGGATGACAAAAGAATTTCACACATTGATGGAAATCAAAAGCATGTAAATCACAGAAAGTGGTATCCTCATTACACAGAGAATACTTTCAAGTCAAATTGCGATAAAGTCTTTAGAAGAAAGAAGGAGGAGGTTTAATATTCAGCACATTGTATTGTGAAGTCATCGAGACAATTGCAACAGATACTGTACACCCTGAAGTTTTTATGTGAGTTTTTTTGGGAGGAGAACTTTTGAGTATCGTCATTGTCAAAAAAAAGAGCTAATTAAAAAAGAGAACTAATGAGTCACAGACAGAAGGACTAGTGAGAATGAGAGGGCTTGTTGTAGTAGAGAGGGATTTTAAGGCTCGTGGAGGTCAAGAGGCCTCAAGTGGACACAGATACCAACGTGTTAAAGTCGTCACCATCGGCATGAATGAAGCTCTGGTAACAACCTGCACGTTCGATCAAGCATAATTATCAGATTTTTATACACTGATTCTTTTTTCAATTTTTTCATCCAGTGCACTGTGCGGCATCTCCACCTGAGGCGCGCTCGTTGTCATAGCTGCAGCCGGGTAGGTTATTCACTATTCTGTTCTCGTTGGCATCTGGTGACTGCAACGGACCTTTTCTTTTGAAGACATTTCGACACATCACAGTAAAAAGCACAGGTGTAAATAATCAAATGAATGACGGCTGAATTCCATTTCGCTGCTTCGGTTTCCTGGTTTTGTTGCACGCTGTCACGCTGTCATGGCTTAATTACACACTTTGAAAAGAAAGGAGCCGCAGTCAAAGCTATTGGTAAATCCCATGCTTTTTTTCTAATATGACTAGTAAAAAATGTCTGCTGTGGAAAAAAAAAGGCCTGTTGTCCTCATTATCTCTTCCTACCTGCAGGGGTCTAATCAGCCAAAATAACTGTAATCACTTAAAAAGGTTGGACACAAAGCATCTGTTTTCATTGTATCCCAATGTGGTAAGACTCCTGTAAGGTTCTCAATAGACTGCACAGGAGACTGAACAAGATTAATACTGACAGGTTCACACCCACTAATGTCTCTCTGCTGAAATGTCTTGACTTGCATTTTCCTGTGCTTTACAGGAGCACACAAAGGTTAAGTCATCGTGGGTTTATCTGTTTCTTCCTATATCACCTGAAGCATCCATCTTGTTCGATGCCTAATAAACAAGGTAAATCATTGTTATCATGAAACTATTTTAAAATAATTTCTTTTTTAAACTTTTTGTCATTTATTTCAAATTGAATCTATTGAATGTCTATAAGTAATTTTCCACATGTGAAATATCTCTATGTGAACATATTATGGTAACACTTTATTTGACGCCTATCTCTATAACGCATTATAAATGTATTTCTAATGTGCTATAATGACATTATAGCACTGTATAACTGTAGTTATAAACACTCATAAATGATCATAATGCTTTATAGCAATAATCATAACACACAATAAAGCATTTTATCATCACTTATAAGGTCAGGTATTATAATAGATTATAACTGTTGGCAACTCACTGACAATTCCCACATAGATAATACATTATACATATATTTATGATATGCTTATAAACGTGTATAACTATCATTATAAACACTCATAAATCATCATAAGGCTTTATAACAATGAGCATAACACATTATAGAGCATTTTATAATGGCTTATAAGGTGAAGTATTATAATACTTCATGATAAAATGCTTTATAGTGTGTTATGATTATTGCTATAAAGCATTATGATCATTTATGAGTGTTTATAACTATAGTTATACAGTGCTATAATGTCATTATAACATATTATAAATACATTTATAATGCATTATAGAGATAGGCGTCAAATAAAGTGTTACCATTATTATATATACAATAATGTTTTTCGTGATTCCAGGAGTTCACTTTCATGATTTAAACCACAGCATGAAATTAGAAAAGAAAGTGTGGAAGAGGACATCTACTCTGGCTAATGAAATCTATTCTGGTGGCCATTACATCCGACCGCCAGTGAGCCAGAATACACATCCACCAGAGGCAGATCATACTGGCCTTTTACTGCTCTGAATGTAGCTAGAAAGCACCGAAGCAAATCTTCACATGACACAAATCATCTGTACTTACTCAACCCTTCATGCCACCTATAATGCAGGACTGACCAGCTCACATTCACATCACACTATTCGCTCCGGTGTGGGACCGCGGTTGCATTTCGGCGCATGTGTGTGCGTGTTTGTGTGTCTGCAAGCATAACTGTATTTGACCCAGATATTAACTCTGTAGGAACTAAGCTTTTTCTCTCTTCCACTGACTGATATAAAGATGGGTCTTATAACCACAAGAACATGCTGTGGGATTATCCGGAGCTTGCTGTGATGTTTATGTGCCAGACCATACAGCTTACGTTTCTAAATGTTATCCATGTTGCGGTAACTTAAACATGAAATATTCACTGAGTCCCATGTGTTATGGGATGATTCAGAAGACACATAAATAAGACATCTAAAGTATATATTGAGATGGCAAGAAGTATTTATGTAGGACAGTGCAGAGGTTGTTCACAGCACTATTCCTCCAGCACACATTTATTGATTTCAACTTCATTTACTTTTAAATAGAAACTTGAATAGGTCTCTAACAAAGACGAATGTACTGTCCTTGCTTAATCCTGCTTGTCTTTCTTGTGGCCATGTGAGGCTGTCACACAAAACCCCACTTCCCACTTCTTCCCTGACTCGTGTGAGGAGGATGCTTTGTCATTGACCTCCACTGCCCCAATCTGCTCTCTGGCATGGCCACGGGCTAATTTATAAGCTTCTTTCACCGGGATTATCTTTCTTCCTAGTGTGCAAGCGAGTCAGCGGACAGGCAAAGCGGAGATACAGGTTTTCGGTTCCAGCCCGTAAATGGCCCGTCGCTCTGGCTGCCTGCATTCTGTGTTAACATGGCTCGGAAGAAAGAGGCTCCCACAGAAAATGGATTATTAATCCTGATTCTAAAAAAGTATGAAAGAGGGTTTTTTTTTTTTTTGGCGGGGGGAAGTATTTTCGCAACCCATTTTCAAATGTTACATCTCATAGAAAATGTAGAGGGATTCTCTGACAAGTGGACATTTTTTGAGCATCTTGCCAGGGACTCCAAGAGGACTATTAAGGCCCAAGGGACAGCTCATAGAGAGTCTCATAAAGCACTAACACAGTGCCCTCTCAGCCTACTTCCAGCAGCTCCAGAGTAAAGAGGATAATGTGCGAGTCAACAAGATAAGCATGAGGCAAATACTGCACTTGACTTTAGGTTACACATAAGATCTTGTAAGAGTGTATTTGCAGTGCAAAGATCTGAACACAACAGCCAGAAAATGACCGAGAATAGATTGTAAGGGGGTGCAGATGTTACTTACCCAGTGGCTCTCTAACTCTGTAGGCCCAGCGGCGGCGAGGAGGCAGCGTATTCCAACTGACGGCACAGGGCAAGTCTACTCTTTCTGCGCCTCTAATCTAAACCTCAAACACTAACCGCTACAAATGTCAAACATCATCTTCAGCTACACCCGAGGGAGATGGCATCGGTTCTAAAGGCTATCCCTCGACGTATGGTGAGATACAGTCCTCCATTCCACACCCACTGGTCACATGATGGCGCAATCAATAAGAATAATGCATGAAGTAAAAGAAAGAAAAAAACCTCAGAATAGACAATCCCGACCTGATTTACGAAACCTCATCACCCGAGCTAAACAGGAGAACTTTTCTTAAGTGCAAGCAGCCCACATTTATCCATTAGGTCCAGTAGCAAAAAGAAAAAAAAATAGACTTTCACATCCTGCTACTTAGAACTGATCTCAACATGTAACAGCTGTAAAAGTTCCCTGAAGCTGACTGTCCTCAACAAGAACCCGAGCATTATGTCTTGAGAATCGAAGCTACCATGTTAACGCGCTCTCTAAGGACTGTTGTGATAGCTGGGGAAATGAGCTAAGAGCCTGTCCATGTCTGTGACGCCCAATGGAGGCAGAGCCCACATAAGCCCTACTGGCTGACTCCCTCTTGCCGCGCTGACTCGCTGTTTGACACAGTCTTGATCCCTTCTGCTCTGTCAGATGGAAAAGTGGAGCAAGCCCTATCAGCCCTCCACCCCCTCCTCCCGGTGGCTGCACTGTTAAGTGTGTTAGTGTGCGTTAGTGCGTGTGTGTTTCTGACGACAGGGAGAGATCAGCAAAAATGCACAAATGGGAATTTTGTAAAGTGGTAAACGAATACAAGGCATTTCAATCTGGGATGGGGTGAAAGAGAAGCCAACCAACATTTTTTTTCACGAGTTTATGACCGCATCTGTCGGGACTTCCACTGAAGTTCAGAAGCTGCTTTGAAACAAGCATCAAAAAAAGCAGAAGAAGACAGAACGCTTGTGTAATGTATCTGTGATAGGTGCCTCATTCTCTGCTTTATGTTAGAAGTTCAGCTTTTACCATGTGCAGATGTAAGCATATGGTGGGCTATTTTAAGACTGGACTTTCTGCTGTCTCTTCAGGGATAACACTGTCTGTACAGCATCCATTCATGGTATTATGCTTCCATTTTCTATACCCGCTTAACTTGCTCAGGGTCAAAGTGAGCTGAAGTATATACCAGAACGCAGGGGGTTTGGAAGAAGTGGGTCACACCATGGACACATGTAGCACATACATACATGTAGACAAACACATTTAGAAATGAGTAATTATATATATAACCATCTTTCTGTGTGAACTGAGACATGGCACCACACTATCTATAATGTAAAATAGATTGTGAATATATACATGATGAGCAGGGTCTGGCACCGGAAATTAAAGCCGCAAAATAACTGCTGGTACAATACAGTACAGACATAAATATGCCCACCAGACCACACACATATACATATATACATACATACATACATACATATATTAGACGCATTATGTGGAGGATAACTGCACCAATTTTACACATCAAAGTCTGTTTATAGTTTTTCGTGAGCACTAATGCATACGTGAACAAAGTTATAAAAAGCTTTTTGGACTCCAGAAGGTAGCTGGCAGATTGCCTTAAGTGATGTCACTTGAGTCAGCCAAGTTTAAAAATGAAAAAAAAAAAATAGCAAAGCACTTTGGGGATACATGACGATACGAACACAATCCAACAAACTGTTGGTGATCAAGTTTAGAAGAAGAGTCTGTGGGATTAAAAGACAAAATTGATCTGTTCATGAAAAACTGTTCATCTGACAGTTATAAAAGTGCAATGCTCAATTGATGCATTAGTCCTTTAATATAAGACACCTTAAAACAACAAACAGATTTTGAATGAGAGGTATCCTGGAGAGACAAACAAGACACTCTTTATGTATTTTAGTCTCTTCGTTCATTTGCATCCTTGTTTGTTGCACAGGAGGATAACCAGTGGCAACCATAAGTCTGCCAAGACGAGACTGAAAAAAAGTGTCATACACTTGGCTAAGGTCAGAACTTGCTGCTATGCCTTTTTGTAAAATAAATGTGATTACATTTTGGCCAGATTTGTGTCCAGCTAGTTTTTGGCAGAGTGCAGAGTATGCCTTTGACTTTTTAGTTCATTTAAGGTTGAGACCTGCCGGTGCCAGAAGCTGATAGCGGTGCCAGATCAGTCTGAGTCCAACGCAAGCCTCAATCTACCATGTCAGATAGAGGATGTTAGAGCGACTCGTGCTGCACACCAGGCCATTATTACTCTATGGCAGTGATGAGCGTGGGGGGGAAGGGTGGGGTGTCTTTAACCACTGATCCCCGATCGAGCAGAAGACCACTGGGGATTAGGAATGGGATTAGAAATGGGATTAAGTGACCCTCAACCCTTCGCGAGTTTACTGCCATCCATCCATCTAAAGTGTATATTACATTTATCTCTAAGTACTGGGTCATATTTTTTAAGCACGCTTTAAAATGAGATTGCTCAGTTGCCCGCCTCTGATGCATAGCAATTTGAGCTTTTTCATTTGTATGACAGTGTGTTGCTTCTGTGCTCATTGGAAATGAAATATGAAATGTATGAGTGGTGCATAAATGCATTTTTGAGCAGTGCAATGCATATTCTATAGATGCCAGCAAAAGGCAGTATGTTCTGATTGAGGAATCCATATAGTACATCTGGGAGAGGCACATATACAACCTAACACAGCCACAGTAATCTATAATGCACCAGATATAAGGTAAGTGCTCCACTGTACGGCGAGTGCACGTCTGTCAGCCGGGGTTCAGCCGGATAGACCATACTGAAGCAGAGTGAGGGTCAAAGCACAGAGGTGCCAGAGGCAAGGTCAGCATCCACACAGCCAAGAGAAGCTGAACACTCATCATCATTTCTCAGGGAAGAAAGCGAGAGTTATTGAGAGAGAGCAGAAGCATAAAAGAGAGAGAAATAACCCAGTGAAGATTCAGAGAGAAGAATGGGCGAAGGCTTCAGCCTCATGAACGCAAAAGCCGTCAGAAAATGTGCATCTCGTAACAGCTTCACATCCGCCGACCTGAGCTCCCAGCCTCCAACACTGTAAAACTTTCATGAGCGCTAAAGATAACAGCATCTACTCGAGCCGGCGAATGAATGAGAGGAGGTTGAGGAAGAGGGGGACGGGGGGGGAGGGAACGACGAGCGCGGCGATTTGGGTGGGCAGATGGTGCCGACATATGGGCCTGTTAGGGGCAAAATAAATAAATAAACACTCACACATAAATACTGAGATGAACTGTGAGTGCCACAAACTGCTGGCCGACGTAGCCGGCTGAGAGGGAGCGCAAAATGGGAGAGAGCGCTACCGCTGAAATCGCTTGCAGATTTCTAAATAGACCACCGCTGCTGAGAGGCATGCTCGCAGACGATTGTGATGGGGATGACAGTAGGCTTTAGAGATTTGAGCCTCTGTGTGATCCCTAATCTCCGAGTAAGTGTGCATTACCCATGTGCGCATTAGAACAATTAAAGTGGGATGGATACGCACACAGTATATGTCTTTTTTTAATGTGTGCATGTGCAGTATAGTCTCCATATTCAGGTCATTGATTGGCAAAGCAATCTTCCCATCTCTCTCAGCTCAAACTCCTCTCTCTCTCCCGCGCTCCGGTTCAGCTGCTGCTGCCGTGTTTGCCTTCGCTCCCGTGTCACTATCTATACATCCTCCACCTCTTGTCTGCCTCCTGCTCAACCTCAAAAGCCCCGTGGCTCAGTTAGAGAGACAGCCAGGTTGAGAGAGGTGATATCCTCCAGCAAACAAACTGCTGCTTTGTACAACATGTTCTCTGCCCATATCAACTGCACGCCGCCTGCCCAGCTCCAGTCGAGATCTGCTGCTCAGCAAAGGCAAGCAAATGGAGGAGTGCTGAAATACCAGAGCTGCACAGTCAGTGTATATATAGATGATTCTTCGGTCCTGCTGCAGGTGCCCTTTTCTGCATGTGTGTATTTACACTTGATTTACATAATATATAGATGATAAATTCCTGATTCTTGGCTCTTTTTTTTTGTTGTTTGTTGAATTGAAGCGCACCAGTCGGCCGGGCTTCACAGCCTCACACCGTCTCCAAACAGCATCTGTGCAACCAAATAGCACGCTGTGATGACTTCAGGCTATTTACGCTGAAACGGTCAAGTACGTGCATCCGCTCGGAATGTAAACAACCCACGGATATCATAAATAACCTATCCTTGTCATTCTGAGAGAGAGCGGGAACAGCTGACATGGACGTCAAAAATAGGCAGATCTGCCACCCATCGGCGCTCCTGGCTGGTTAGGTCTAGCATCGCTTATTATAACTGAAACATTTGTTCCTTACATGATATCCAAAGACACAGATTTCAACACCTAATCCTCGCATTTCAGTGTACGTCACATTCACCTAAATCCCCATCAGCGCATCCAAACATCTGCGTGTGCTCCCCTCTGTGTGTGTCTGCAAACATACAGTATTACCAAATCCCTAGTAAACACACTTGGATGTTCTCCACGTTTCCTCCCTGTGCGAGCGTGTTTGGTTGATAGGCATCAGCGCCACCTTGCCACTTTATATTCTGTTTGGCTCTCTGCCCTCGTAATGTCTGTGAATTTAATTTGATTGCAGCTGTAATCTGCCAGCTAGTTAATTGACTTTGCCGAGCTTTGTTCCTCTCCTGCCTTGATGGAGAGGGGTAGTTTGATAAGTTACATTGTCCTATCCTCTCCGTGTGAACCTGCAGTCCCATTGTGTTGCTTTGGTCACTGGAGAACACTGTAGAACTGGATGAACTAATGTGATCTCGGGGGGGGGGGGGGGGAGGCCGAGCTGACCAGAACTTTTGAAGTCATCCATCTTATTGTCAGACAGACAGCGAGGCCTGCTGTGATGGCCCAGTGACAGATTCAAATCTTATAAAAGCCATTTGCTGTGTCGAAGTTTCATCTGTCAAATCTGTCTCATAATAATGCTTATATAAGACTAATCTGTATTAGCAAATGCACGTTGTAGGGAAAGGGATGCTTCTTTTTAATTGGCATACTAATGAAACATTTGAAACTCTCCACCCAAGGTCCACTTACTCAATGAGCAAACTTTATCTGCTGGTGAAGCCTATGTGATATAAAGTGTCAAGCTCAAACTGGCTTTTATTGGATATAACTGCAAAACCTTCACTGCCAATGAAAAGTGTTGATAGTTCCGGTTCAGTGTTGAAAAAAAGTCACTGCTGACTTCAAGCATGTAACTGGACATTGTGTAATATTTAACTTGATCTTGACCATAAGCCTAAACTTATATACTGTGTTATCTTAAAGGCCGACCTTTAGGCCGAACCTTATCCAGGCTGAAATTACATTGAATATTTCGATATTACTGTATTTAGTTGGAGACAGGGTTGCATGTGTGCAGTTATAGTTGCATGTGTAGAAGATATGGGCCATTCAAAGATAGTGGCTGGTGACAAAGTGTAATGAGGCCATGACCTGGAACCAAACACTGGTTTAATGGTTCTGAAAAAGCTGCGTATTGACAAAAAGAGTAATCACTATGTAGGTTAATGGTTAAAACAGCATGATCAATTGTGCTGGTTTACATTATGTGGCTCAGTTATGTAGTTCACTGGATGGTCCACTACACACAGCCAACAATGTCAAAGAGTCATTGGCCTACATAGACAAATGAGAGAGAACCCATTGGATGGGAACTAAGGCTTCAGGTCATGGCATAAAACTGGATTCTTCAAGCTAAACCGCATGTCCACATTGGAATACAGAATTGTAAATCAAACCTCTAACGTGGTGTGAATAAAGGTAAACACTGAAAAATAGCACTGCAGCAAAAGAAATCACGCTCTGCTGAGGCGTTCTGACTGATGTTACTTTTGAATTCATCGCAAACAGTGAGAGAGAATAGAGTTTGTTCTCATTGACTAATTTAATTAACACCAACACGGGAAACTTCATTAGACTGTTTTCAGTTCATTAATAAAATTAATCTGACTGGGCACGAGTGCACACCAGATAAACATCAGCTCACACACACACACACACACTGACACTGTACACACACTGTACACACGAGTGTCACAATCATTTAGAGTAACTTACGGGTTGCCATAGTCCCAGACGACGCACTGAGGATCCGATGTACCCTGCAAGATATTGGGGGAAGGGGAAGAGGGAGGAATAGAAGATAAGCTGTTATTGCCAGTCGAGAGGATGAGTGAGAGAGGGAGGCAGGGAGAAGACAGAAGAGCTCGTTGCCAAAGGAGAAAGAGTGATGCGGCACGGGCGACGGAGAGAGGTAAACAGACAATGAAAGAGAAGGATTGAGACAGACGACGGGAGAGAGAGAGAGATGGAGAAAGAGTCATTGTCAGAGGACGGAGCGGCAAATAGCTGCTGCTGCGAAAAGACAGAAGGTGTGTGAGCGATGAATTGAGAGAGTTAAGAGACAAAGAAAGAAAAGCCATTTCATGGACAATAGTACACAGCGAGTCAGGGTCATAAACATCCTGTAGTGCAAGAGCATTCAAATTCTTTCCTTAAGTACAATGACAGTGAGAAGTAGTAAAGTAAAAGTAAATAACTATGAAGCAGTAAAATGTACTTAGATATAACAAGTACTTATTGTGAGGGATTGGCCCTTTCAGAGCGTGCAAAGGCTCACCAAAGTCATGTAAAGTACTTCATAAATTCTGTTACTTCCCTCATCTTGAATCGTCCTCATATCGATTTTGAGAACTTATTAAAAACATATTGAAAAAAACACAGAATAATAAACTCACAGAACCCCTTAGCGACAGTCTAAATGCTGGTGATTTGCTATCAACTCCCTCCTAATCCATCGACTCACTGGAGCCAAAAGCCAATCGTTGGGGGGGTCGAAAGCCAGGTGAATCATCTGGTAATCAAAGCTCAGTCACACGTGGCGACGCGGAGGAAGACTCGCTATGACTCAATCAGTGAATCAATCACGGGATCGATATCTTTAACTGACTCATCACAACTTGTTCCACCGGTGATCTTCGGCGTTCCTCCGCATTGATTGCTTTTAAAGTATCGTCCGTACCCTTTCAACCTGCGTGCCTCATTAGCCGAGGATTGGATTGCGATTGGTTTTAGGTGAACTTTCGGAGAGTCTGGTCTGCATCAGAGATCCAGATTTTCACATTCATTCCTAAATCAAAAGCATTTAAAGCCTCAAACTGGTGTCTCTGAGCTGAGAGTACAAGCCCAGTCTGAGAGAAACAACTGGCCAATAGACTTTCAGGGTTCTTTAGAAAGAGGATTGATCAGTTACCCTCAATAGAGATCAATCACCCCAGTCTTCCACCGGGCTGAATGATACAGAGGAAAGTGGATCCCTCACTGTATCAGTCTGTTGGTCCTGCCTGAGTCCTGCACTGAGCACTTTGCCTTTGAGCTCCCCCTTATGGCAAAGGGGATTATAGCAGTAAATCCACAGCCACACTATTCTGACCATTCTAAAAAGGGATGATGTCCACTGTAAGCAGACTCACCACGTACAGCCTGAGAAAGATGTAAAAAATTCTCCTTGAGTGAAGAGCGAACCGCAGCTTTTGTGAATACAAAGAGTGTTTTCAGTGAGCAAAAAAGGGAGAGAAGGTTGGTGGAGATGATGCATTTAAGTTTGAGGATTTATTTCTCTAAAGCCAAGGTCATGCCTCCTTCCTCTGAACAGCTCATGACTGATCTCCCATGAATCGGTGAATTCTGAGGGTCTCTGTGCGGCTGGCTTTGAGAGGATGGGATGATGCAACATTTATAAACACAGGATCAGAGGCTGCAGATTGATGGATGACAGCGCTTTGTTCTGCCTCACACGCAGACCACCGCCGTCACCGACATTAGATGTCCCTGGGCGTGCATTAGCGTGGCGGGCTCTCTTAGCATTCAACTATCAATCAGCGGGCATCGTGCCTGACTGTACACTACAGCGGGACTGACATCCGTGTACTCCCACAATGTCTGCCTCCTCTTTAGCGCTGATATGTTGCATAATGACAGCGTCTGCTCGACTGATGCCTCTCAAAGGGAGCTCCGTGTGTCTGATTCTATCAGCCGCATTTATGGACGGTAATAATGGCATCTACCTTAACAGCTCTGTCTTCTTTTCCCTCTCAAAAGGAACAGCCATTTTCTTCAAGGTATTCACAAAGCACACGTAGTGGCCATTTGGTGGGAAAATGCTTAAGCTCAGATGAAATGAGCTTCTGTAACAGAACAAGAGCATACTGGTTCTGGGAGTCTTAAAAGCTTTCCACATCAAAGATTATAGATTTAGAAAATGAAATGGAGCAACCTGCATGATGCTTTTTGACTGATGAAAGTAAACTAGATTAGAGAGAAATTACCAGAAAGGCTCATGGCTGTTTGTGAAGCTAACCAAAGCTGTCTTTTATAATTGAAAGGACTAGCTGAAGGATAGTCGGAGGAGGGGGTGGCGGGGGTAACACGAAGCATCTGGTCCACTGGTCAACTGTGTGGATGCAGAGCTTTCTGGCCTCCTCGCCATTAAAGACACGCACACAGTTCGACACCGGGGGAATATGTAGAGAGTCCGACTGGAGCAGATGTCTGCTCAGAGAAGACATGACCGTGCTCACAGAGCCCCGCGCCCCCCCCCTTTGAGAGTGGAGCCAGAGGCAGCTGTTGCCACAGCACTGCTTCAGCAGCTTGGGGTTTATATACCTGCCAAGGTCGACACCTGCTGCAGCTGAGGACCATGACGAGAGACTCTGCTCTGCCTTTCACCTCCTCATCTTCTCTGGTTCCTATATAGTAGGCCAGACTTTCTGCCTAACAACGTCATGAGCAGTGATGAAGCTTAACATTAGTCTTTGATGAAAAATGATTATTTCCGCATGTACATTTGTTGTCAGACAGTTTTGGAAAGTAGTTTCACCGAATGTGATGAAAATGAGGTGTCATTCAGTTACATCTTAACAAAATAAAAACCTCAGTAGTGTTTTAAATGAATAGTTGCACATTTTTAGGGGATATTTGCTCTTTCGCCTAGAGTTAGAATAGAAGCTCTCATATCTGTCCATTAAATAAGAAACTACAGCAAGTAGCTCGTTAGTAATAAGCGTATTTACCAAAATGTTGAATAGCAGCTTTAATCTTATTGGTCCTTCAGTGCAATATGACAATTACAAACTATTCTGCTAAAACATTTTTTTTCTTTATTTTGCTTTTAGCACTTACTAAAAACCCAAATTAATTTCAAGTAGCAATTATGGATGCGTGCGGCCATGACTAAGACCATGAACACTGGCTGCCTTTCAAATGAATCCAAATTAATATTATGCTAATCACTTGTATCTTCAGCAGTATCTTGTAATTTTTGTTTTATGCCAGAGATGTAATAATTAATGTGGTTTTGACTCATTTTCTACATTACTTTAATCAATGGAGTATTATTCTTCTTGAGGGTAGTTATGCTGCCGTTAAACTTCTTCCCTGGACTTGAGACTGGGATTTATACACTGGGGGCAAGGAGTTTAAAAGATGTGGGCATTTACCAGGCGGTCGGGGTCTAATGAAAGACACAATTCAGCTGCTTTATGGGAAATGTAAGATTTAGCATTTCTATTAGGGGAATGAATGTTAGGATATCTTGACCTGTGTTGCATCAATATCTCTAAGGAATCTCCAAACTTTGGGGAAGCTAGATAGCTGAAGCGTCCCTTTAAGCAGCACGGATACAAAGGTATGCATATGTGCATCTGCCCTCCACACGCTGTCCTCGCCCTGCACTGAACTGTGTGCAGGTGAAGCGTCTACCCTCAGCAGGAACCTCTTGTTCGCAGTCCACAGCAGCATGCTGGTATCAGCATTAAGACATGGCCCTCGAGACAGAGTCTGTGCAGTCTGAAGTCCCTCTGCTTTGCCAAAGGTGTTAAAAAGCAGAATAATAGGAAGATAAAAGATAGAGGCATGTAAAGGAAATTCCATAATTAAGTAATGAATCTGTGATTTAAAACAGGGAGATGGAGTGGATGGAGAATGAATGCAAAGTCTTTATAATGAAATGCCACGCAATAATGTTGACCCTCAGGTCCTGGTTGACATAGTGAGAGACCCATTTCATTTGAAGAGTATAGTATGTGTGCATATATTTTTATTTACAGTATATGAGTGTGTGTTTGTGTTGTCTGGAGAGAACCATTAAATATTCAACATTATTTTCAAAACTGTGCCCACCTTTGCACAGAAGAATGCCTAATGAAACCCACATCTTATTGAGGTCGTGAAGAGTGCCTCTCATTAAACTTGCACTTAGTCCTTTTCCGCCGAAGACACCCCGCGAGTCATTTATAATAACACACTCCACTGTAATATAAACCGAATAGGTACCAGGAGACGACGCGATGTAAGGAAGTCAAAAAGGTCTGCATTTATTCAGGCAATTCACCCAGCGCTATGGCACTTTATAGCATGCAGCACTTTCTCTTTCATCTGAACTCAGGAAACATGGGTCAGCTGGGAGAAAAGAAATCGTTTAAAGCCTTAAACAATTTATTTTCTTGGCGAAGGCTTGCTCAATATACAAGTATATAATAAAAAATGCAAACCCTTGCATTGGAAAGTGCCTCACACGGAATAATTTGAATTTTTGTTGCATGTAACAGACTCGGAAAATAAGTGGTTTTCCGGTGGTTAGAAGTTACAAAGAGATGGGGAAAGTTCATAATGATGAAAATGAAGGATTAATGTTCTTCACTCCACAACACACTTACTCTTGCAATGATGTAAATCTCACAGACAGCATTTTGTATTGCATAAAAAAACACATAAAAACACTACAGCTCTAATAGCTGGAGAAAATTAGATTTTTTTTTTTTATTTACAAACTTACATTAATAAGCGGTGACAGCTCCACCACCACCATGGGCTCGCTGGGTTGTGGTTCCGGCCGTACTGTCACTGTCAGGATCTTAGAGTTGATCACCGCAGGGGGACTGCAGAGACACGTGCAATCACACACACAAAAGAGTGTTGTTTGGTATGAAATGTTCTGTACATTCGAGCTTGGCTTAAATTGTCTCTCTGATTGTGAAAAAAAATGATGAGGGGAAAAAAAAACAACAACTGGCGAGTCGCTTTCTTTTGCTGTTTGTCAGACGTATGCATGCATCCAAACACACAAACAGACACACAGCCAATGCCCTGCCATGCTTTTGATGGCTTTTGAATGTGCTCGCACAAGTAAACACATACAGTACATGAATAAATAAACATATGAGTAAAAACCTAATGAGAAAGGGAGAAAGCCGGACAGAGCCGGCGCCTCAGTTGAAACAGAACGCTGCACCTATTAGCATTCAGCAGAGCTACTGGGAGAAAAGGTTTTAACAGATCCGGCTCATGCACAACCAAGAGCACTGACCTGAATAAAAGGGCCCAGGGCCAGCACAAACACCATATCACAGTGGCCTTTTGACAAGCTCCTGATTTCTCCTAACTTCTATTTTTTTTTGCAAGTTCTATGCAAGTTTCAGGACCCATTAGGCCCGCACCCATTCGAAGACCACTGCACAATTCCAAAAATACATCGACAATGCAAAAGAAAAGGGGAAACACATCGAGGGAAATGTACTTTTTTTGGAGACAGTTCTCTGATAACTAGGCAGACACAAGGGGAGGGGGGAAGTAATAGAGACACTCTAAGGGAGAAGACAGATAGAGAATTGCAGGTTGGAATTAGACAGAGAGAAGATGCCAAAGAAAAGAGGGCACAGGAATAGAAAGGTAGTGTGGGGAGGGGGGGATGTAAAAGTGAATACGAGAGAGATGAAAAGCTGTCGGAGAAAGCGTTGAAAAAAAGAGATGCAGGAAGGTAAAACTAAGGACAATGAGAAGAAGGTGAGATACAGTTTGAAATGCTTGAAAAAATAAGACTAATTAGACTGGATCACATGAGGAGAGCTCACTTTGGCGCAGGTAGGATGTGGCCCAGGGTCCTGTACAAGATGGCTCCGATGACGTAGTACATCGTAGACTCCGAGTCCGCCTCCGTCTCTGAAACACAGACGATTTGTGCAACAGATCAGCCCAAACAGATGCCCAAAACACACACACATTTAGAAACAAATCAAAATCAATCTTTCCATCAATTAATTTCTTTCATATACTTCTTGTTATTCTGTCAAATAGAACAGCTTGCTGAACACATATATTTGGACAGCTGAGGAAACCAATTCATATTCAGTTCATACACATCTCATTTGCAAATTCATACAAACAAGATTGTGTGGCAGGCACATGTGTAATTTCAGCAAAGGGAATTTAAACCATGTAACATGTAAGATAAGATAAGCTGGCTGAGGTGGCATTTTAATTCTAGGCTGGAGTGTCAGTATTAGTAATCAAACCTTCAGCTAACCTGCATCAGTGACCAGGTGATTTGATATAAATAAACTAAATGCAGTTGCAAACAAGCCCAGATTTCACACGTCTAATCAACCTGCAACTTCTTTCTTTCAGATTTATTCTTACGCTGCTGCTGACACATGCTCTGTTGACTACATCGAAATAAGAAACGTTAGCTAATTGCAGCACCTTCCGGCAGCTTGATCTGACAGCTACATATTCCATACTCACACTTATTACGCCTCTGAGTTGAAAATACATCAGTAATACAGGTGCAAGATGCTGGTTTCACACTATGTGTGGTGGAGACATTACTTGTGTCATCTGCCACAGTAATTCTCTTATCTAATATGAAACACTTTATTCCCACTCCTTTATGTTCCCTTGTTTCCACTTTACAACTCCTATGCCTCCTGATGTCTTATTTCCCAGTGTGCGTTTTCTTCTCTTCTCGCCCTTCTCATCCTCCTCTGTTGTTGTTGCCATTCTCCAACCCACTTTTCAACTTTTCCACCCACTTTCAACAGTCCTTCTTCACAACCCCTCGCCTTTCCACCGCTCCCTTCAGTGTTCTTTTCACCAAAAAGAGCAGGGGCTCCCTAGGAGACATACTGTCCCTCTGTAAATGTCACTTTGTCTCAAGCGAGGGAGGCGGAAAAGAAGTGGGAAAGTAAGAGGGGAAGAGTTCATGTTGAGAGATGCCACTCCCTCCTTTGCCCTTTTAGGCCGAGAGAAGCGATGGAGGAACATGGGCATGAAGAGGGATAGAGGGGAGAGACAGAGGCAGCTGATGGTATCAGACGTACCGGGTGACTCATCCAAAATCTGCTTGCCTGCCGCCTAAGAGGTAATACTCAGGAAGAGAGATAGCTGTGCAAAACAGACGAGGAGAGAAAGGAGGGAGAGGCAAAAAGATCTCAAAATTGGGGGAGAAAAAAAAACAACTGTGAGGATTCAAAAAAAAAGGCAGGAATGAGAGGCATGAGAAAGCCTGTGAGTGTGATGGATCCTAATTGGACAGTGTCTGCAAAGGCATGCAAATGAGAAAGTCAGTGTATTGTGGGTAAATGGTAAATCAGCGTGTGAGGGGGTGGCACTCCTTCGCTCGAGGATGATTAATACCACAAAAGCACTCTATCACAAAACTCTAATTTCCCATGAACAGACTTTTCGTCACTCTTCGCTCGCTGAACATCTAAATGATTGGTGGTCAGCTGCAATCCAGCAAAATGTCAAACCACCAGTCACCAGCTGTGAACTTTAATACGCCATTTGTCAGGAAAAGATATGCTTGGAGTTGATGCTAAGCTATAATTTATGGTTTTAATCAAAGATCGAATGCTCCCTCCAAACAGCTCCACCTGAGTTACTCCTTTCATTCCTTCCTGGTTTCTTCCTTCTGCACGTTCGCTTTTCTTCACAACTTTGGACACGACACAGAAAACTTTAAGAAACGATAACGCTGTAGAATAGCATTACTCTCACCCAGCTGAGCAGACCGACAGGGACATGTGCTGGAGCTCAGAAAAATTAATTGACTGCAGAGTTACCTTTTTTTTTTTTTTTTTTTTTTTAATCGGCAGCCATTTCATTATTTGCACAAAAGTATCCTGTATCACTTATCGCTACATAAAAAAAAGTCTTTTAATTTAATTTGAACTAATTAAAAATGTTCAAGCCGTTGATTCTTACAGAAATATTCAGCAAATTACAAATGATAAGGGATAAATGAGAAGATCAATAGGACTTGCGTGTCTGTGTGCGGAGATGGAGTCAGGAGGTTATTAGCTTAGCTTAGCCAGATGGGAAGCAGGGGTACATGACTATTATGGCTCTGCCCTAAGTTTAAAAATGAGCTTACCAACACCTGCAAATTAAACGACTTTACATGGTGTATATACAAGCAGACATGTAACAATGCCAAGTTAAGTAAGAGGACTTAAATGCTGGGAGCAGTGAGTCCCCAAAGTCATTTGTTGTTGTCATTGTGAGTTTATCAAATAGTCATTCCTGTGAGTCTGTCTCTGTGTGAAATAAACACATGTGATATGTGATAATTTGGAATTAGCTGGATGAACTGATGGATGTATCTTTGAACCCGTGCCATCAAACTGTTCTCACTGGGGGGGGGGAGGGCGAACAGAGGAACAGAGGGACTACAGACTGTGCAATTAACTGGACTCTAACATGTGCAATATAACCCCATCCTGGGTAATACAACTGACCGTTAATGTGTGTGCAACACACCAAATCGTGCAATACATATTCGATATATAATTCTGTCACTGCGGTTGTCATATAGCACAGTATAGTATATGATACTATATTATCCCACATATTATATATTATTATGAGCATATCGCGGCGCGTAACTGGAGTAGCTAGACAGCTAGTTAACGTCTGCACAAATAAAGAGGCTTTCTTTTCTTGCACTTTATCTTCCTTTCCACAAAGTAAAACTGAAACATTACAAAGAAAATGAAATAAGTACACAAGCAGTGAAAATAAAAACATGTAATATACGAAAAACATAGTTTCACTTACAGACAATGATGTCCAAAGCATCAGCGAAGAAAAATCATAGCAAATGGCGCTGTCAATTAGCAATGAACGTCTGCTAGCTAACAAGGAAACGTAGTAGTGTCAAAGATGGCTGAAACAATAACGGTAACAGTGCACACTCTGATGCGAACTCAAAAGACCAAAACAAACGGCAGAGTGCTTACTCAGACGCAAATTCAAAGACCAAAACAGAAAACAGCCTGCACAATTATAACTTTGCAAATCTATTTCAAACATACCTATATTATATTTTATTGACTTTAAAGACAGCACAATATCAGTATATTATAAATGTACATGTATGTCATACAATGTATATGCTATATTATATTATACTACTATTATATGCTATATTGTATTATTTTATATTGTATTATTATTATAGTACTGTAGTACCATATTACTAGATTATATTTATCATAATGCACTATAGTCTTAGCATTACCACTGCTGCTATTGTACCTTGTACACACTCAGGTATACACATTCAAACTTCTGTTATCTCTACTGCCTAATTTATTGTGTCTATTCTTAGATTTTTTATTTTTTCTACTTTATATTCTACTTTATATTTTGTATCCTAAACAGTGCAATACAGGGGAAACGATGGAGATGTCAATTTCCCCGAGGGAACCTCCCAAAGGGATTAATAAAGTACTCTGTCTGTCTGTCTGTCTGTCTGTAGAGAGTCAGGTTAGCTGTTCGGCTAGTTCTGCCTACGCTAAGCTAGGCTATTCACCTCCAGCTCAGTACTGAATGGACATATATGAGAGTAGCATCAGTCTTCTCATATTAATTCACCTATGTCCAAAAATGTCAGATCATTCTTATTAAAGACACAAAACGTTTATGACATTACCAATTAGTGCCTCTCAAACTGTCAGATTTCCAGCTCACTGGTGCTATTTTGAGCACAGTTACTGTTAAAACTCAGCAGGTCGGTCTTGAACACATTAATAGAGAGTAGAGCTCATGTGGTTTATGCTCTTGCTCGAGAAATACTTCAAAGTTAATGGCGCACAACCGTTTGCATGTACCAGCAATGGTGTGTTTGAAATATGAAGTCATTGCTGCCTTGTATGTTTGGATGTGTATGTGTGTGCATGGCTGCACCGCAGAGTGAGTGCCTGCAGGTGTGTTTGTGAGCCAAAGAGAGAGACAATGGAGGCAGAGAGGGAGTTTGTCACCTCGAAAATCAGTGAAGAACAGTCCCGGCCTCTGCCCAGTGAAGCGATTCATGAACCTATCAATTGGCCGTGTGTGTGCACAACTGTGGACGCACATGCACACAGAAAGGTGCCAATGGGCCTTTATGGGCATGTTTAAGCCGTCTATCTCAGATTGGCTTTCATTATGGGCTAAATGAACCAATCAAACTGATAGCAATCAACTGAAGACCTCAACTCATGGACTGCCAATATGAAAACGCAGAGTGCTCACATGGGCAAAGAGTACTAATTATGTCCCAACTCATAAGGCCATATGCAGTGTGGATGGAACAGTTTACTATACAGCATATGAATATAGGTCTATGCTGAAAACCATATGAGGAAATGGTTGAGTAAATGTGATGCAGCCGGTCACTTGTATTGCACTACAAGTGTTCAAGAGACAAATGATTCACCTCCACATACTGAGGATAATAGAGGAAAAAAGCTTAAATGTAGTAAAGTAAAACACAAAGGCAGGATGAATTGAGAATAGCAAAGAAGACAACCTCACAATGCAGCAGCATTAAATAAGGTCTAGCGAACATCCCTTTGTCTCCAGTTGCAGCTTAACATTCATCTTTTGAGATCTCGGAATTTGCAGCCTCATAAAATCGGCGAAAACAACTTGAGCAAAACAACTCACGAACAACTCATAAAATGGTCTGGCTACATGAAAGCCAGGCGGATGGTTTAGATGGAGAATGGTTTAGAATGAGAGTATGACATCGTGCTTCGTAAAGAGACGGAGGGAACAGGTGAGCTGAAGTGAGCCGCCCTGAGGTTTCGCATACAGGATGTCTTGAACGCCAATCAAAGAGCGTTTGTGTCATGAGTGCGAGCCAGAGGTCAGAGATGGCTCTGCTCTCTGGGCCTGCAGCCTCTCTGAACTTTAATTTGGGCAGGGGGACGGGGTGCCAGACAGGAAGTCTGCCAGTGTAATTTCCTGTGGGATGTGACCTTTGCCTTTGTTGGCAGCAGATCACATCGGCCACAGCAGTTCTCTTATCTAATATATGCCACTTTATTCCCACTCTTTTAAGTCCCCTTGTTTCCTCTTTACAACATTAGCTCCTTTGCCTCTTGGAATCTTCTTTCTCTTCATCCTCACATTTATTACTTGCTGTGCATTTGGACAATTGCTTTGCTTGTCTCCTGGCTTTACTTGAAACCACACGCGGAAAAAAAAAAAATTCACAGCTGTTGAAACAAACGACCGTTTTTACTTTCTTGTTTTGCTAAAAGCATGAGGAAAATTTCATGAGGACTTGATGTTCTCAAGGGGAAGCAGCACACTTCCTCATAGATGAAAGACCTGTATCTTCTAGAAAAGCTCTCCAGGGTCTCTTTACAGTCCACACCCTTCCCAGCATTACCCCCCAACGTCCTTGAAAAGCCTTGTGAGACACATCTCTGAGTGTGTGAATCCATTCCATCGCACTGGTGTGACTTCTCGGCCTGACCTTGGTTGAAGAGTAGGTTGAGTGGGGTGATAACAGCTCCTCATATGTCTAACATTCAAGACTGAAAGTGAGGATGACAACAGCTCCAAAACATGATTAGGAACTTAGTGCTCAAACCTGACAGACTTCTGGAAGTGCTGCTTCATCATCAGGCTCAATTCTATTCTAAAGGCAATGTCTGTTTGCTGTACATTGGTTGGTCCATCCAAATTACTGTTCCTATATAAAAAAAACCTCAAGCACCAAGGTTGGGTCAGGTCTTGGCAGCCTCAGTTCTTGGATGCTGGTACATCTGCTTGCAGGTCTAGTATGTAATTGTAGAAAAACCCTTGAAACAAATACAACTGATCTTGTGTTTAATGCACAGTCCATGGAATGACCAGCCAACAGAGTCAGCTTGGAACCAAAAGGCCCAAAGATTGGACAAACCCCAGGCAGTGTCTTTCATAGTTCTCCTACCTTCAGTCGGGTTGGTGAAGACCTCTTTAGGGATGTAGAGCTTGTCCTCTGCTGTTCTGGCCCAGTCCTTCATCCCTCTCCGGCCCTTCATGGGGAAGTTGATATCACTGGAAACTGCCGACACCGGTTCTCGTTGGATGGTTATCACTTGACAAACAAGAAAACAACTGACAGTCACTGCAGTGCAAAATTGTGGTTGTGGTTAAAGATGACTTGAGCAACTCAATACTTCATTAAAAGACATGTTAAAATATTAATAGTAGTAAATGTAAGTCTGTAAAAAAAACCTAAATAAGTGAATGTCCTATTGAGACTGGTGTGAAACAACCTTGTATTGGTCACGTGGCAGCGACTGTGCGACACTTACTGAGGTTGTTGGTAACCACCAGGAAACTCTGGAAAGGCTTCTGGGCTTCTCCGATGAGGTGGATGAAATCCTCTAATATCCTCATCAGCAAAGCGGCACCGGGAGCGACCTGCGGACGGAGGGATCAACCGTGATGTCATCAGAATTACAATCCATATACATCCCTCACCCATTGACACATTTTTATTGATTGAATTATCCAGACCACTGAATCCGTTCCACTGCAGTAACTCGTACCACGTGGGATATAATATCACATTTGGTTGCTTGTTTATTGTGTCCAGATGGGAAGTAAACACACCTCCGCTCAAGGGCACCAAGCTGGGTCACACACAAACGCACACATATATACACACAGCCAGTATAATAAATGGATAGCTACTGTGTTTCATAAACAGGTGTGTTTTAATGGAATGTTAATGTGAGATGTGGTCACACTCACCTATGCTTGCAAATTCAAGTATGCACACAATGAATCACTTAAGAAACTTAGTACAATACTTGGCAACCACTGATGATACTAAAGAACTGTATAATAGCACACACACAGTAACACACATACTGGACACATACACACACAAACACAGAAGGCTTTACCTGGTGAGCGTCCTCCCATTTCTCTGCATTTTCCATGTCCAACATGTGGCTGACTATCTGGAAGAATTTCTGGACACAAGATGAAGACGTACTCAGTTGTTAATGCAGCAAGGCCATTGGACGTTCTCGCTTGTGTGTAAGTGTGAGCCCTATTGTATGGCCAGCATGCACCCACCAATCATCGGCACTGCAGCAGTGCTGATTTTCTTTCCTAGGTCTGGTACAGTAGTCGTCTGTACATAGGCATATTGTAAAACATAAAATAATGTCTGTCAAATGACTGACTGCGACAGGAGCATTTTGCTCTCTTACAGGCGGCGAAAAGAGAAAATCGCTCCTGAAAAAAAAAATCCCCTTTGAGGCAACAGCAACCCTGGTTCATTGTTATGCACAAACCGTGCAGCAGAAACTGGAGCTTCTACACTGAATAAATTTGCAGGTGTTGCAAGTGTGTGAGAGTGTGTCTGTGACCGCATGTTTTTGTATGGTCTGTGACTTGAGGGGGAGCTTCGAGGGGGAGGCTCGGCTCACCTGCACGTCGTCGGGAGCTGGGATGTAGGTTGCTCTTTTGAAGGTGTCCGTCACATTTCGCAGAATCTCCGTGGAAAAGAGAAGGTCGCCACTGTAGTAGCTCCTCCTCTGCAAGAGCTCCAGGAGACTTCTTACGATCTGAGACATGCCCTCCCCAGCCAGGGTCCTCTGACCCTTCGCGAGATGCTCTCGTAACTGCAACGCGCAGAAGGAGAAAGGAAGTGAGGAAAGTTGATGGCTGCACCTCTGCTGGATATAGTCGAGATGATTAAATGCATACCCATTGGCGCCTACTGCGAAACATGTGTTCTTATTCAAAATACGAAGCTGGTAAAAAAATGTCAGAAACAGCGAGACCAAACAAACCAAAGATCATGTTTTTTTTTTTCCCTAAGAAATCAGAGAAATGTTTTGGATGTGAGCCGAGGGGGATGTTTCAAGGCAGGAGTATATATATATGTACATGCTTGGATTTTAGTGCTTGTGTTTAAAATGTGTGAGCAAAGAGAGGCCTAGCAGCACTCTCAGGCAGAAATTGGATCTCATCACTTCAGAGACTGAGATACACAAAGCGAGAGAGTGCGTATGTGTGTGTGTGTATGTAGAATGCAAGAGAGAGAGAGAGAGAGAGAAAGGGGGAGAGAGAGCCTGGAAGAACAGAAGATAACAGCAATCACAGAAAATTAATTATTGACTCTTGGTGTTAATGAAAGGTTGGAACAGAAGCTAACAGTGCAATCAGCTTTGTCACGCACAATCCCTGACCCCCATCTCCTTCCGCCATCATCGAGGAGATGAAAAAGGTTGAAGTTCACAGAGCAGGAAAACAGTCTGGCTGATGAACACATTCATTAGCTATGTTCATTAATTGATAAGTGTGAGCGCAAAGCTCTGGAAAAGCTAATTAGAGATACCGGCAAGCCTTGAGTAATGATACTCCTGTATTTTGAAAACTTTTTGAAAAAGAAAGTTGAACAGAGGTGCATGATGGGTGAAAAGGGGGAAAGCGAGGCAGAGAATAACTTTTTAAAAACAGATGGAGCCTCCACTTTCTCATAAATCCGCTAATGAGACAGACAAGTTTGATGAAGGCGAGTCATGATGGAGGGGCCATACTGCAACTAACTAGCTCAAATGATGAAATCTGGAAGAATAAACACATCGTTCTTTCTTCTGGTGCGAGGATGATCAAACATTGCAGAAGCAGTTTCAGAGTTCAGGGAACTATTTAGGCTATTTGTTAAAAGAAAACTTACAGATAAATGTAAATATCTATATTCAAGTGAGACGCATCTGGCGAAGCTCGGAGGACCCCAGAAAGCAACTCCATTATTGTCCAGCATGCAACGACGACTAGCAGATCCTAGAAAGACAGAGAGAGAGAGAAAGACTTTATGAGGGATTTAGTAATGAAACCTGCCCAAATACACATAACAATCCATTACAGCTGTTGTGCATGAGTATAAAAACCATGATGCATAAATGGGAATAATGTCCATACTAAACCAAAAAAAATGCATAAATATCTTGCTCAAATTCTAAAACTAACTACTTATCACATTAATGCTTGATGAATTTTAACACATAGAAGTAAGCCACATCACATTTACAATGCTGCCACTTAAGAAGGTCACTCTTATGAATTCATTAGCCTTTATGTGGAGTAAAATATTCCCTTGGATAGTTACAAGTAGCGAGTATTTCACTCGCAGCAGTTCGACAGTGTCTCTAGCGTTGGCAGCTCATACCTGCTGGCTGTTCTAACCTGGCAGCCGGCAGATAAACCGGTGAAGGCTGCCAAAATACTTTACTAAGACAAAACCTTTTCCCTTGCCAAATAAACACGCACCGACTGAACTCTGGCTCTGCCTTTTTTATGAGTATTAGATTGACATAAATAAACTGTAAAGTTTCTTGGTTAATTAAATTTAACACATTGATTTACCTTCGACGTGATGTTCTTTAAGCTATAATGTTTTACTGGCAGGCCGCCCGTTTCGTGCAGGCGTGTTTTGATGTCGGAGCCAGTGCCATAGTTTGAATGATGGTGAAACGCTGTCATATTAAAGGCATTCTGAACCACATCTGTTCTTGGCTTAAATTATGAAGAGATGTATGTGTGAAAAAAAAAAATTGTTCTTGTCTCTGCTTGTGGAAGTTGAAAGAAAAGGTCTGGCAGCTATCTGAGAAACTCTGCAGTCCAGATTAATATTACTGAGATAAGTAATAGGTTGACATAAATAAGGTTCGAATGCTTTCAAGCAGGATATGTCAGCTGTGCTAATTAAAGGTGGATAATGCATGAGTTGGAAATGCTGTAGTGATCGTCTCTGTATACTGAAGCTCAAAATAGTAACGCTATTTACAGGCAATGATTTTGATGAGTTTTGAAAAATTTATTTTAGCATTTAGCTGAATCTGAGAAGGTTGTTCTAGACATAGGAGCACATTGAATTTTGAAATGAAGACAGTAGTATCCTCATTATAATGTGATTTGCTAATTTGAATAGATGATTACTGTGTTGTTGTTGCTGTATTTCCAAGAGGTCAATGTGGTGTCTTGTCCTCTACTTCTCTTTGGAATGTGGTGTTTAATAGTTTTATGGATTGTAAACCTATATTTGTCCCTAAGTTAGAGATTGGGGGTCATCAACCAAATGGGGTTTTTTGGTTTAGATGTTGTTTTCTATAGCTTAAGCAGATGTCTGATTGACCATCTGTATGTAGAAGGTGGGGTTCTGAAGGACAAGAAACCACATATAAGGATAGCAGTTTGGGCTGAAAGAGGGAGATCTCACAATTGGCACCAGAGGCTCTAAGAGATTCGGCAGGTTTTTGACACTTTCTTTTTTGTAATAAAGACCTTTTTGTATACAAGTGCAGACGTGTCAGCGGTGGTCACTTCTTCTCATCAACACATCAAGAAACAACATCAACCAGACTGTCAATTAAAAGCAGCACATTAAGGTTTTGTTAATTTGCATGAGTTTCTATTGATTCTTTCTCTCCCTACATTTTGCTCATGCTGCCTACAAGGTGGTATCGTGTTCACAGCAAACTTTCTTGCTTCTGTTCTTTTTGTAACTCGCCTCATTTTCCAGTGCCAGTTTATGACTGGTTGCCGTCTTGTCCAAGTTTCTTTCATGAACTGGCGACAGTTTGATCCACTGTTGTGTTGTGTAACAGCACCATTGATTAATACTGACATCACCAGGCCAAACAGAATCACAAACTCGCTCGCACAGGCTGTGACTGAAATATGCCCACAGCTAACAATATTGGCTCGAGCACGGCGGGACTGACCAGTGGCGTTAGTTGGACACTTGTTGTAGACAGTTTCTCCGGCCGAGGCCCTCTTCCACGACATGGCGAGAAGGTGTTCGTCTTTACAGATCTCGTGAGGAGCTGTGGGAGCAGGTGAGGAATACACAGGAAAATGAAGCGCAGTCTAGCAGCAGAAAGAGAAAAATCACCACGCACACCCTCCCACAGACGCATACACAGCCAGTGGAGGAAAAAAAAAAAAAAGGCACAAAAAAACAAGATACAAATCAATGTTCTCCTGCAGCAGCTCCCAATCTTATTCCCTTATACATTGCTCAGTGCTCTCTGTCAGTGTCACTGCCTCAGTACAGTATCTCATTCCCTCTTCATCTTACTCTCTCTCTTTATTCATCTGTCCCCCCCCCCCCCTCCCTCTCTTTCATAACCCTGATGAAAAAACTGGGGAGAGTGCTCTGAAGATATTCCGAGGGGGCAGACGAGTGTTGGCAGAGGCGATGCAGAGAGATGAAGAGGGACGGAGAGCGAGGAGCGAGCGAGAGAGAGAAAGAGAGAGAGAGACTCAGAGAGAGAGAGAAAATATGATATGATGTTCCCCTGCAATGCCAACAGACAAGATCCTCATCCTGTGCAAAAGAGGCTTGAGAGCTACTCGAAACAAAGGGGTTATGGCAGAGGCTGCACTCTAAAATTTATCATTTGTAGCCTGTCAGAGCTCGACGCGAGCACGTGCACACGAGGCGTTACAGAAAATACAGAGAATACGCTCACATATTCACAAGCACATGCAGCTTCAGTCGAGAGGCACGCTTATTAAAGCACACAGTGGCTGACACCGTGACACAGAGCACAATGGAAGAAACACAGGAAGAGGCGAAGAGAGCGAGAGAGTTGCTGAGATTAGCGCGATAAAAATAATGTTAAAGAAGAGAGGTGTAGGGAGAAATCGAGTATCTCTCAGGTAAACAGAGGGTAGGAAGAAAGCATGAAGCGAGGACGTGCAAAAATCAATGGAGAGGTAAAGATGCACAGGTATGTGAATTGACAGCAAGGCCGACGAGAGGCGGATAAAGATGGGAAAGGTGCGGCTCTATAAATGTGATAGAAGCCTTTGGCTGTGGTGCGAATGAGCGGGAATCACTTCCAATCCGCCTGAAAAACACTGTGCATATGCAGATTGGGCACACACACACACACATACTCTTTTGTCTCTGTCAGGGATCCACTAGGAGAGGCATGCAGAGAAATGCAGCCACACAGAAAAATAAAAAACATCTAAGGCAAAAACAGTGTTTATTCAGTCTTTTCAGGCATGGATAATATATACAAGAGCATACATCCTGTGCTTCTCCCTCATTCTCTCTGCTCACACACACAGTCACAGAGCCACTGACCGGGGCACTTCTTCTCGTTGCATGACCGGACCTCCTCTCCTGAGCCGTCACAGGGATAGCCCTGGACTCCGGTGCCCTCGCACATCCGGAAGCGTCGCTGCCAACCCGAGTCGCACGTCTTGCTGCAGAGGCTCCAGTGGTTCCACGTGCCCCAGTTACCTCCACCTGGAACAGGAGCGCAGCATGGCCGGTGAAGATCAGGGAGCGGGGAGGTAGAAATTGCTGATGAATAGTGAATTTAGGTTACAACTCTGAAGGCGACTGTTTCTAAACTTTTTTAGATGTTTCAGTGTGGGAGTCAAATTAAGTCAATACAACCTGTTCTGGGGCTCACGTTCATTAAAACACTCGATTTTTGTCCTGCAGGGTCAAAACCATAGACTGTATAAAATATGGACGTGACGTCACCCATAGGTTTCAGAAGAGCAAAAATGAAGCACATCGTAGTGTGCAGCCATCTTGGTAGACTAACTCCGGTTACTCCAAATATGGACAAAGAGGTGGAGCGAGGGCGGAGCTGAGGCGGGTCCTATGGGCCGGCTGAATGAACGCTATTGGCTGAAAAAAGCCGCTTTATTCGAAATAATCAAACTAGCTATGGCTAACCAGCTAGGTTAAATGCTAAATATTGTTGCTAGCCGGCTAACCCCACGAATGTGACCAATCTGTCAAACTCAGTGACTAGAATTAGCCGGGGTGACGCCCTTTAGACCGTCAGTGGTTAGTTGTCAATCAAAGTGGCGCCACTTAGATTGACAGCTATGAATTGTGCATAATGATGTATTTTGCATATTTTAAACGAATGCCTTATAAAAAAATCCCCCCCCCCCAGAGTTGTCATGGAGTAGAAAAACAGCTTATGAGACTAGAGCCATGTTTTGAACCAGGCTGTAAATATGTTTTTTTCTGTCGTAAAATCGTACATTTTAAATGGGGCTCAAATGTAATTGACTCCCTTCTGCGGCCTGCTCTAGCGGTTAATCGAGGAACTGCAGCTTTTTTGCACTTCCGCATTGGCTTCATTTTTCAGCGCCGGAGGTTGCCGCTTGGTCAAAACAGACTCACAAGCCAAACTGGGTCCCAAACCACAAATTGATAGCACGTGGAACAGGAATCAGAGACGTCCACAAAGATGCCTTCACATATTGCCCATTCCATGTTTGCATAATGGCTTATGTGAGTGCGAATACTAAACATTCATTTGCGCTCCTCACCGCTGCAGGAAGGGTTGGTGCATTCTCTGCTCTCCTGATGGAGACCTTTGCATTCGGCCCAGCCGTGCACCGACGAACTGCAGCGCCTCTGCCTCTGCTGGGTCCCCGTGTTGCAGGTCACGCTGCACCTGGACCACGGCCCCCACTCCAACCACTGGCCCTCCACTGGAGAGATGGGAGCAGATATGGAGAGAGAAGGAAATGGGTGAAGAGGATTTTGAAAGAGGTTAAATTGATCCAAGGATAGGGAAAAGGATGCAGGAAAGACAAGTGCAACAGGAGAAAAGACACCAAACAGAGAAAGTGAGAAGACTACAAGAACATTAAAAGAGATAGGATGGTTACCAAATAAATTACAGAGGGCTATTTGCTTCCCATAAATAGCAACAAACAAATGTAAAACACACTTCATGGTTCTATGGACATTGTAAATATTTCAATCTGTTACGAAATAGCTGATTACAATTCCTTTCATGCTTTGTTTTTAAGAGTTCACCCAGAGTACAGTCGGTTGAATTTTCATTCAAAGTGTTATTAGAAAGGCACCACATTTCAACTCTTGACTGGTGTTTGCGCAGAAACAGAAAAATAAATAAAAAGGGAAAACAATTCCAGTACAATCGAGCACCGCTTGACAGACAGCGCATGAATATCAAATAGCTTAACCAAAGCCTGATGACATGCACAGGTGTAATCAAAGCCCCCACTGTCCCCTTTAATAAAGGAGCGTCGCTGAAGTAATTGAGTTGTCAAATAAAATAATCCAAAATGCAAAAAAAAAATATATATATTATGATAATCAAAAACAAGCAGATTAATCATTTATGGTGTGTGCAATCAAAGATTTTTGGGATGTCATCAGCTTCAAAGGTGGGAACAGCTTAGTCAATTTTGAGGATCTGTGACACAGAAAAGAACACAGTGTTCCTCTGTGGAAAGAGCAGATCCGTGACAAATAAACTGTCGGTGAAAACTAATTTCTTCACTGTTCCTCATACACATTGTTGATTAGAACTCTGTGTATCCAATTTGAGAGAAAAACCAATTACTGACCTGTGACCGTGCCCAATTTTGTATTTCAGAACACTGTTGAATAAAGAGACTTGATATCATATTGTTACAATTGTCAGTTTTTGCTAATTTCTAACAAGTGCGAGAACCTTGTAAAACAAACATTGGTTGAAAAGAAACACAAATCAAGTCCTTGAACATCTCGCTGCTCTTCATTGTGTATCCTGAGTGGCCCGCAAAAGCTTGGTCTCTATTACAACTGTGTTATTACTCCAGTTGTGTTGAGTGGATGATATCTGAATTTGCACTTGTGGCATTAAAGAGCCTTTTTGTAACTGTGGTTTTTGTTATAATATCTTAAACCAATCATGCTTGATTTTACACAGCAGTGAATCCTCAATTGTAACTATTGTGCTTTCTCCTCCACTATCACACCAACACACACTCCTAGAGGTAATAATTTGACTGGAGTAACGGCACGATGCCTCCTTCTGTTGGCAGCAGCGTGTTGCCTCCAGTTGGACTACTGATGTGGATTGTGAGCTGTGCTTTGATTTGTTTTGTGAACTGTGACAATTCTGAACAAAGTGTAATGATTTGATGACAATACGCCCTCCTCTGAAATGTACTTCAATACTCAAGCAGCCCTTTATAAAGCTCACAAAAGCTTATATGTTGAACGTGGCAGCAAGTAGTGGATTATTAACAAATCCTGAAGACATGAGCATGTGATTAGGAGTCGTGTTTCCTGCCACCCAATGAAAGACTGGCTAATATTCACATTGTTTTTTAGCTCAGTTTTGCTCTCTACCAACAGTGAGGAAATGTCTTTTTAGTGGCTAAATGCTGCGCCGTGTTCACCAAACTTTGTCTGGCTGTTGAATTTGGGACCAATGAACCAAAAGTTTGCTGTCCGCAGAACCAAAACATTACGCTAAAAGACAGTAAAACACTCCATCGAGGTGAGGAGAGAACTGGAAGCAACATCTTTCACATCAACTTTTGATCACTTGTTTATATCAAAATATTGTATAGTGCAGCTTTTTATTTTGTTTACAACTCATAGAGTCTAAAGCTCGATTATTATTCAGCCACTTTAATGTAACCTTCAGTCAAGCTGAGCTGAGGTAGGAGTCATATTTTCCCGTCTGGTGATTAATCTATGCTGAAAAGAAATACATTATGTATGCTCTCATAGTTACAGCCACAAAGTATTTTTGAATATGAATCTGATTAATTAGGTTGGGGGCAATCGTAAAATTTAATCACACAAATTTTAACAGGCTACTATGATACATGAAAGAGAGGAAACCTATCCTGAAAGCCATTCAACTAACAGCTCGTGCTGCAAAGCTCCTCTGTAGCCTAAGTGCTGCAGGACTGTGCAGCAGCCCGTCTATTTGTCTCTATACAAACAAGAACAGTGACTCAAAGTGAGAACTGCTCTTGTCTCGGCTCAGAATGATATATTGAGGCACACAATCTGCGCTTTAAGTAACAGAGGAAGTGAAGTACAGTGGAGTAAATGTATTTGTCTGCTTCTCCCAAGTGGGAAAGCGTTGCCAACTCTCCTTGGTAATGTGGTCAATCACGCTGTGTGTAACTCGGACAGTGTTCCAAGTCGCTGCGTCGCGGGGTTTGACGTACGCAGAACGAGCTGTGCACAAGAGTTTGGGCACCAATGTGACATTTGCGGTCTGAAGCGGCTTTTGAAAGAAGAAGAAGAAATAAAAAAAAAATATGTATCCTTGATCGTTGTTCTCAAAGGACAAAAAAACCAAAAGGACACACACACAATAGCACAAACGCAGGAAGAAGCTTTTGTGAGAGTGTGCTGAAAAAAAGTGTCAAGTTAACAAAATAAGACGTTTGTATGAGACAAAATTAGAATAAAATAGTTTCTCTCATCAGCAGGAACTACTTTATCATGCACAAGAGCTAAACATACAATATCTGCACAAAAAACAGACACACAAAAATTTACGCATGAACATAGAACAGCAGCTCTGTGGTAGTTTTCTTGCCAAAGCCACAAACTTTTTTCCTGCAAATAAGACATAACCATTCGTCCCTGTTCATGCTTGGCTATGAACTGTTTATATTATGAGAGAGAGAAAAGAAAAGTAGGTGTCAAGAAACATAAAGGCAATTTCCAGCCAGCTCCCTGCCTACACACGAGTGCCTTTTAGCTGTGGATCGTTAGCTCTCAAAGGTCTGATACGATCAAATTAATTATTCATGTATGACTGCTGATTGTCTTTATTTGATGCAATAGCTGTCATATTAACATTTGCGGCTCTGCTCACATATGCATGCGTTTCTTCTTTCTGACGCCTTCGCCTTGTGTCTACACAGGAGATAAGACACTGCAAAGAGAGGTGAGAAATTATAGTACGAGAGCCCAATTTGATTCAATTCAAATCTGCATTAGTTTAACATAGACAGTATGGAGTATGCAGTATGGCGTGGTATGCAGTGTGAGTATGTGGTTTGCAGTGGGATTTAATCACAGAGACACATATAAAATCATGCACACACACACACACACACACACACACACACACACACACACACACACACACAATCCATCAAAGCTCTATTCTCTATGCATGGACGTTTGTGCCAAAAGGCCTCTGCTGGTATTCATCATTTCAAAGGACCATTGCCTTTGAACTCCCAAAAGCACGCTGAATCTGTTGTGATAGATTCACACACTCATACACAAACACATAAAGCATACGAAGGCGCACATACGCAGATTTCCTTAAGGCCCTTGAAGGACGAGCCTACCCTTTCTCCCAAACCCTCTCTTTTCCATCGCTGTTCCCAAAACAGCACGGCAAAACATCCCGGAGGCCATACTTTAGATTACGACGTCTCCATATTCCTTCCTCTTTGAGACACAACTTCGCAGCCTCTTTGTCTGGCAACGGGGACAGTTTTGTTTTCTTTAAATATTAACCTTATAAAACCTCAGCTTTGAAAAAACATAAAAATAAAAAAAAGCAAAAAAATAAAAATGAATAATAGTAGTCAGCAGGGGAGGGTGAGAACACAAAAGGGCTCCGGTCCAAACAGGCTCCAACAGCATTCACGTTAATATATGTATCATTTACTGCGGGGGAAATGATACAGGATTCTTTGCCTGTTTTGCAACAATAAATAAAAAGCACTTACCCTGTGATAATTGTTCACCCTGTGAGTGATTACATACTATACGAGCACACACACTCTCACTTTCATTAAAAAAAAGGTTATTCAGAAAGCAGCCACCAGTTTTGTTTTAAACCTTCTTATGTGTCCATTAATGCCATTATTCCAGCGTTATGCGGAAACTATTCATATTCTGCCAACATAGAAATCATGGAACAAATTAAGCCACTGAAATGAATATTCCTTTGTAATGTCAATGCTTTCAAAGTAAGTGGTTTTTTTCTGAAGGGACACTTAAAATACAATATTTGAGACAATGCATATGCTGGAAGTATACTTAAAATGTTCCTCTGTGCCAGATTTAAACTTTGCCCTATACATAACAATGAGCAGAAAAGATATATCTGAGGATGACGAGTTGGAAAGCTGCTCTTTGAGAGGCTACAAAACCTGCCCCGCCGTTTCTTCGGAGCCGGCTCTATTGAGACGTTATTTCAATCGCTGCCCGGTCCTATTCCACTCCGATGGCAGCCTGATAAAGACGTTTCAGCTGGACAGTCTGAGCCAGATTGGAATAAAGTCCTGAGGTACCTTCAGCTCCAGAATTAGATGGGGCTGCACCGGTGACTTATTGCCGTCCTTGACAAGGCATGGGCCTAACAGGTAATCTCAGAGACAATAGCAGAAGTGCTCCACAGCGGGGCCGCTCAGTAATCTAAACCAAGCCAAGCATGGAAGAAGCATAGAGGTCCGGACTGAAGGCTTTGCTCGGCCGCGATCCTTTCAGGGTGGCTGAGCGAGAGTGTGAAAAGTGGGCATGTATTCCATGGCTGACCACAGATGGATGTGGAGCTGAAAACCTCCAGTGAGGATACAGGAGTGAAAGCAGCGGCAGTGAGCAGGCAGGGAAGGTAGGGGTTATGCTGCATTTACGCCATGTCAGCAGAACGAGAGGAAGGCTAAAAAGTTCTGAAAGTGTTAATGCATTATTCCAGGTTGGTTATGTAGATATTAATAAATTACAGCTTTGCATTATGTTGGCAATGAGAAACAGAGGACAATAAGATATTGTAAAACTCCTTTGGACAATATCAGTCAAAAGGAAAACTGCTAACAAGTGCCACATTGTGTTAAGTTAGCATTTGCTAATTAGCACTAAACACAATATACACCTGAGGTTAATGGGAATGCCATTACTTTTTCAGGTAAAGTAAAATAAAGTGTTGAGCAAATTCAAATTTTAACTTGAAAGTTAAGGATAACCAGAGTTATTTAATTTCATCCTGAGGGAGGATTTAAATACCTGGAGCTGTATCTGTTTATGGCAATTCATCCACTATTTTCCATATTTCTCAAAACAACAAATATCAACCTCATAGTGGCACTAGAGGAAAAGTCAGGGGATCAACAAAGTCTTAAGACTCCATCCTCCGGGATCATTCATTGCAATTATCCATGGAAATGCATCTAATAGTTGTTGAGATATTTCAGTCTGAGCTGCTAATGTGGCTGAAAGTAAAATGAATAAATAAATTTACAAGATTATTGCTTGACCATGCATGACTTCAGTCAATAAAGTAATTTAATTTAGCTGAATTAATGTTGTTGTCATGCCAAAACGCCTGTTTGGATCATTCCACAGGTAAACAGGTTGATTGGTAACAGGTGATAGTATCATGATTGGGTATGAAAGGTTCATCCTGGAAAGACTCAGTCGTTCACAAGCGAGGATGGAGAGAGGTTCAACACTTTGTTCTGTTTTTATTTATGTCTTACACTGAGTCCAGGCTTTTTTTGGAATCAGGGTTATAGAATTGACAGGAGACTGACATGTACAGTTTTTCCCCCTCAGCTGCTCATAATTACAGCCTGCGTGATGTGACATGAATGCAGCATTAGTCTACACTTTTGTAAGAGGAGAGAGAGAGACATTTGGACAGGAGCTTTAAATGGAGGAACACAAAATATAAATGCAAACGGATGTAAATTCAAGAGCTGTGAAAGTAAGATTTTGTGATTTGGAAGAAAAAGAAGAAGAAAATCATGCTTGAATTAGCAGAGAGAAAGGGAGAGAGAGAGAGAGAGAGAGAGAGAGAGAGAGAGAGAGAGAGAGAGAGAGAGACTGGTTTTATCATGTAAATGGGGATGGTACTAACCAGGACACACTGCTATGTTGCAGAGTTTGGTCTGAACCTCAGGCCGTCCACAAGCCACGACCCCGCCTCCGTTCACACACTTCCTGGTTCGCGTCCTGGAGCCCCGCCCACAGGTCACAGAGCACAGACTCCATGACGACCACTCCTCCCACAGCCCATGCACTGCAAACACCCACAAATACACACACACACACACAACATGGGGATGAGGAATGAGGGAGGAATGAGGGAGGAATGAGGGAGGGGGGCGGGGGGGCAGGGGTGGGGTTGGAGCATCCCATCGCAGGCAAGAGGGTTAGAGAATGAGAGAAACATGAGATATTAAATGAGTCTGAGCACATTCCTTAAAGAAAACATGGAGGAGGTGACCTTCTGACCTCCATAAAAACATTCCAGTCACAAAGGAAAAGAAATGCTGAAAATGAAGCTGTACTTACATGTCACTATATAAAAGAAAATGGAGGTTAGGAATGGCATTTGAAGTCATGCAGTTATGCAGTTTCAGTCATGACAAGGAAAATGAATATGGCAAGTTTGCTTCTTACATTATTAGAGCTTTCAGTGACTATATACAGAGAACCAATGAAGGATCCAATGACTTCAAACACTTCAAACACTAATTAAAGTATTAACAATGTTTTCCCCTTTTTTCCTCTTTTTTTCCCTCTTTGTTGCACATCTCATCCCATTTTAGCAACAGATGAAGTCGAAAAAAATCAAAATAGAATAAATGAGCGGTGAAGTTGAACGAAAACTTTGCAGATAATGAACTTGACTTCAAGACTCCTCTTGCGATGCCGCTGCTTTGCCGAATGCTAGCTCTTGCAAGTATGTGTCTATTTCTGCATCTGATCTGTATTTCAGCTGTGTGGCACCGGCACACTGTGCCATGTAAGAGAAGACGCACACACATATGCAAACACATGCACCAAAATAATTGCTGAAGCCATTCGGAGATGCCTGACCTAAGATTAGAGGGAATAATGGCGGATATCAGAGGATGCTTAAGACATGTGCAAAGGGAGACTCTAAAGATGAATGACGGAATCGGTTAATGAGTGCCAAGAAGAGAGAGAATAAAAACAGATGACAAAAAGAATTAAAAAAAAAAACACGAATAGATTTGGGCTCAAAAAAGTTTGAAAGACTTTTGGAACGAAAAAAGGATGCCGAGAAAAGGATGGAGGTTATTTTGAAAATACAGAAATGTTCAGAGAGGCCAGAGGAGATGAAGCTCTGCTGAAAGAGATGGAGGGAAGAGAGAGAGAGAGAGCGGCAGATTTGCAGAGAGAAAGATAGAAAGCGAGATGTTGAGAGAGAGAGAGAGAGGGACAGAGAGCGGGAGGGAGAGAAAGTTAAAGACAGCAGGATGGAGATTGCTGGTCCTGTGTTGAGCAAAGCTAAATAAATCATGCCGATAAATAATTAAGTCTACTCTGTGAAGGAAGGCTCAGAGGAGCAGGAGTAGAAGGCAGAGAGAGAGAGAGAGAGAGAGAGGGAGAAGAGGGTGGTATTAAAAAGTATGGAGGTATGGAGAGTTGGTAAATAGTGAGACATGTTTAGATTCAGCAACACATTTCATCAACGTGTCTTTGAGCTGATGTACAAAGTGGCTATATGTTTGCAAGAGCGGCAGAGAGGGAAAAAAGCATCAGGGCTGAATCCACTGATAAGCATTTGTGTCGCTTTTTGTCACTTGATTTTATTGGAATGTTTTTTCAAGGAAGTTCATTTGTGGGCCACGGTGAACTGGAGCCAGATGCACCAGCTGTTCTTCAGTTAAAACTTAGATTAGTTATAACGAGTCTTTACTAAGCAGACACAACTGCATTTAACCGGGTTCCACAGCACATACAGGTTCTTCCTTTGAATTTAGTTAGTAAAAGTGAACCAGATTTAACTTGTGCAACTAATACAACCAAAGCCAATGTTTGCTTTATAGTCAGTTTATGATTAATACATCTGAAAGGACACTTGCTTCCCAAAAAACAGTATAAAAAAGTAACAAAACCAAGACCAAATTTTGTCAGCTAGTTTTCACATAATCAGATATTTCCCATTTACAAAAGTTATTAGCATTGACATATTTGCATCCTTAGACTTGTGCATTCTGATGAAGGATTTCTGAGTTTGGTACTAATTAAGTACATCCATCCATCCATCCATCCATCTATCCATCTATCTATCTATCTATCTATCTATCTATCTATCTATCTATCTATCTATCTATCTATCCATCCATCCATCCATCCATCCATCCATCCATCCAGGAGATTGTATTAAAGCTTGCACCTCCTCACTGCAGATGTTTCTTAACTAATTACACAAAGTCATTACCAACGACTCAAGTTTTAATAATGCAACCAAAATTGAAACTAGCAATTCTACTTTAAGGCCTTAAGAAAAACTTTATACACCAACTCGATGCAGTTGTTGCAGATTTGAAAGGTGAGTGCAACATGCTCAAATATGCCAGTCAAAATATTTTGGTATAAAACAACAAGATTTCCAAAATATTCCATTGAATAAACCATGATAGTAATAAAACATAAGTGCCGTCCTGCAAAGCCTTCTCAGGAGACTCTGCAACCTGATGCAATAACAAAGCAGAGATAAGCTAAACAAATACAACTCAGCCACAGTTCTGCTATTTAGCATCTTTTTTAACGACAGCACAACAGGACTGCTTGTAAGACATTACTTATTCATCCGAATCGAATCTCCATCTCTCAAACCCAGTGCAAGTGTATCTGAAGTCTGACTGTGCAAAGCCAATCAATTCGCCTATAAAATCAAGCTCCAAGCAGCTTTGGGACTAAGACGCATTAAAGGGAGAAAATACCAGTTGGAGATGGGGACGAGGGTAGAAAAAAAATGTAGAAGCGGCAAATTAAAGAGGTGAACAAACATGACAAAAATGTCCTCAGATACCTGATCAGGTAAACACGTCCCATCAAGACATATCTCCAGTCATAAGCAAAGCAGCACAGGGCAATTATATCAAATACGCTGTCTATCCTGACACCAACAACTACATTAACATAATACAGCAGCGCACATTAAAAGGGATTTTATTGCCATTAGGGTTGCAGTCACAGAGGGAGGTGGAAAAGAACATGTTTACAGCAGCAAGCACAGATGAAACTGATTAGCGCTGATCCACAAAGTGACAGATCTGTGTAACAGCCGGTCACAAAACCCAAGTTCACGAACTCCGAAAACTCAGCTATGTGAGAGGTAGATGAAAAAGTATGTAGCTTGAAAAATGTACAAAATAGGAAGCGCATAGACTCCCTCACGCTGACCTGGATTTCTGATGCAAATGCAAGTAAGCTCGGAGAAGAGAAGATAAAATGCTCAACCTCCTTTATTTAAACATACTGTACGCGGGCACGCACTCACATCCACAGCACCACAGAGAATAAGCTTATATGTAATGAGGATGCATGACTTCTATACATGTCTTCCATCCATGCAACTATTAAATGTGCTTACACATAATGATGCCCTCTGTATGAAGACATCAACTTTTAATATATTCCTATCTTGTGAAATAGCCTATAATGGGACGCATGCATCTTATTGATCGTAAGCATTACCATCATTACCAGCAGTTCCATCTGGGGTCATAGCACAGCACAGCTGCATTATTTAAAATGTTGTGTGAGCATGTGTGCGTGGGTAAGTTTGTGTGTTCGCCATCTGCACGAGTCTGCCGCGCCTTCGCGATTGCATCCTCGCATGCCCCCTCGGTCTCCTGCTCGAATGATCACTGGAAGTGTGGCGATGCAGTGTTTGACTACGCATTGACCCAGACATACTGTATTCATAATGCACCATTGTTCCGCTCCATGTTTTAAATGTCACTGAATCTATGGCAAATGAGCAGTAGCTAAATAGAGGAGAAGTAGGGATACTACTTCATTTTGCACGCTCTGGGGCATGAAAGCCTTAAACTTCAGCACATATTAAAAAAAAAAAAAAAAAGTTAATTTGCCGGACCAATTACTGCCTAGTTTGCTTTGTCAAGAGCAGCAACATTACTTAAAATTGATTATCTGTATCACCTTAATTTAGGAGTTTTATCCACGAAAAAAAACAGGGGAAAAAAATGTCCATTTTCACTTCATTGGCTTTCTGTCCAAGCTACTTTTCTTTGATGTTCCCTAAGTTGTGCAGACGCACACGCGGGCATGCACAGAGATGCGCCCAGAGACATATCCACCCACACTCATAACACACCCATACTTCTAAGTCCTAACTTGTGCACAAACACAAATAAATAGCAAAAAAAAAAAAAAAAAAAAGCAGAATAGAAAATTCTGGCAAACCCATCTACCAGATTAAGTATGCAGGCTGCACTCTCCCCACCTCAGGATACTCTGGGAGAAAGTGTGAAAGCCCGCGCTCCCTTCTTCTGCTGTGCCTGGAATATTTGCGGTTGTGAGTAAATGCATATGAAACAGAATACAGGATGTCGGTTAAAAACATTTCACTTGCAGATCTTTCCGATAAATCGCGGAAGTCGGTGCGACTGGCCGTCATGTTCTGAACGGCAGGTTTGAAAGGCAGAGCTCATGCATACAGGCATGAGCTGAGCCCGCGTATGTATACTCATCTTCCTCTGAAAACTCAAACTGGAGTTGTTTGATTTTAAAGCACTTTATTTCGGAGCGAGCCTACTGGCAACACGATTGATGTTGAGAGTATTACATTAGTATGATAAGTGCACCTATACTATTCGAGGCATAAAATTGTGACTCCAGTTACTTAATTGAAAGTTACTGCAGTGGTGATGAGTGTGTATGTGCCTCTGTGTACTGTACTACATGTTTGTTTATGAGTCCCCGTTGGACCCAGAGTAGACAGGGCTTGATCCAGCAGCAAAGAGATTAGCAAATCAAACAAGCATGCAGATTTTAGCCCAAATTAAGTTAAAGCAAAAAATGAAAAACGAAAGAAAATTATTTTAAAAAGTCTATCACATCAAGTTCATTAAACACTTTTATGTGTCTTTGCTGCCGCCGCCGCCACATTCCCAGTCTGCTTGAATTTGGTGCGATCCCATTCAGGCAATCCCTGGAGTGCCCCTACACCCCTCCAGAACCATGTCAGGAAACATCAGAGAAATTGGGGGGGTGAAAAAATGAAATAATAAACGCTACATAACACAGCAACCAATATTCCATCAAAGGAGCGGCTGAGGATATTAATATCGACACTGAATGGAAAATGAGGCACTTAGACATACAAATCGCGTTGGCACATTTGCATAAAAACAAGATTAGCATATGCACCGACAGGGAAGGAAAATGTTCCTCTCGCTTCTCTTGTTTTTTTTCCTTGTTGCATCAGTAAACACAGACAGACTAGCGACTCACATGTGCAAGCATACGTGTGCTACAAATGAAAGCCCTCGTCTCAAAACGGGCCTCCATAGGCTGAAGCCTAATGACGACACCCCATGCTGTGATACTGACCACTTTTACTCTGAGTTATCTGTCCCCCCCCCCCCGCAGAAGTTATGGGCTGATTTTTTATTTAACAGCCTGTCCTCAAACACATCGCTGTCTGCCACTGATGGCTGCAAATAGAGGACATTGGTGCCATATTCCTGTGATGCACTCTCTCAGGTATCATTGGGTTCAGAGAGGGTATTGCTAAGAGACTACCCCACTGTCTGCCAACCAGAGCAGTGGGCCGTGTTTGCTTCCTCTCCGGCAGTCAAGGGATAAAGCAGGCTCTTTTTTGATGTGTTCCACAGACAGGTCGACGGATGGTCCCAAATTGCTGAATGGTCAGGGACATCAGCGATCACTCCCTTTGTCATATTCGGGTGCAGACAGCTGGTGGGGTAGATGGTCTGATATCGTATCTGACACAGACTTGATTCTTTTGATTCTACTGAGTAACCAGCTGAGTGGACTGACATTGCAAGTTTCTCTTGTTACTGTTCCCTTGTTCATCTACTTTGCAAAGGCCCAGCTTGGATACAGCTCCTCAGGTGGCCGGGAAGTGTGTCCAGGTAGAAGAACCATGCAAGTGAACAGGCAACACAAAGCTGATGTGAAGCTCGCTGACGACTTTTGTGTCTTCAGTCTGACGACTTTTAGACTACAATGTCAGAGCCTTGATCTAAACAGAGCAGTGAATCGATTCAGTCTTGCATATTGCACATATCCTTTTTTATTCCATGTTGTCTTCTTTCTTGTCAAAACCTGGCTCCTCCATTACCCATAATGCATCTAAAGCGCCAATGGGCCGGTCCAAGATTGCGGGCGTGTTTTGCTCGTAATGACTTATGTAGCCTCAGGCTGCAAGCCTCAAACACAAATGAGAAGCAGATGACAGCCTTGACCAACTCTGCCTCAAGTGACATCACTTGAGTCAATTTGATTGACATGACGTGTCTCCTTCTGGAGCCACGAAAGGCTTTGTGCAACTATTTTTAACATATGACATAATATGATATTCCCCTTTAGGAGGTTCAAACCAAGATGCCTCCACAAAGTGCAAGACTTCCTCACGTATGGTAATAAAACTTGAAAAGGACTTTGCTGCCTTAGCTGGTCTGTAGGCTACAGATTACTTATATTGCAGGAGAGGCTAGCAGCTAGATACAGACAATGGGAAGAAGATGCCAGTTAGCTCCACAGGCTGTCGTTTCACTGAGCGGCACTGAATTTTAGTCATCCTCTGGTTGGAGACTGAGCATTAGTAGCGGATTAGGCGAGGGACAGGGCAAAGCAGGAGGGAGCCAGTGCCTTACAGGATTTCACTTCAATTGCAATCAGGGCAATCAAATCAAAGAAGGACAGGCAGTACTTCACAGTTTCATCTAGTAAAGACCTACACCGGCAATCAAACCAGAGCAGAGCTCACATTGTTCAAGATGAGCGGTACACAAGTTCCCTCAGCGACTTGATCTGGCTTGATTGTGTTGTGTGTTACTGAGGAAAAATGGATGAGGAGCTCCTCATTTTGCTCCTACCTTTTTTTTTTTCTATTTTTCTTTTTTAAGCAAGCAGACAGGGTTGAATACACTCGCTCTGATTGGCAGAGCATGTATGCATATGAAATTTTTATATGATTGGTTAAATATATTTTGGAGCCATTGTGTCTGAAATGAAAAACTAATTCCTTGGAAGCCAAAGCACAAGCGCAGCTGGAGTTATCATTTTGAATGGTTTGTATTCCTTTTATCGCTGTCATGCAAGCACAGATTTAATTTACATTTAACATTTTCCATCTTTGCATATGGTTATCTTCGCTTTCATTGTAAATTAAAATATCCTCAGAAGTTTTTATGTTGCATTCCTTTCTTCTATATTACAGTATCTGCATAGACACAGGTAGACACTGATATAGATAGAGACAAGGGAAATGAGAACAGAGCTGAAAGAAAAGTGAAAGAGCAGAGGAGAGAGCTAAAGATAGAGAAGCCAGGAAGTATGAACTTGTGAGCTGTGGCAAGTCTAATAGACTTGCTGACATCGAGCTCAGGTGTCATGTCCGTGTCTCTGTGTCTTACTCTCTCTATTTCACTCTCAGCTGGCCAGTAGTGTGAATTGAAGTGACAAAATGACATTCTCATTCTCTCTTCCCCCCCCCAATACACTGCGGTTAGATTATGTTTTGGCTGAGCAGATCTCATGCGATGTGTGTGTGTGTGTGTGTGTGTGTGTGTGTGTGTGTGTGTGTGTGTNTGCGGCAGCCACCCCAGGGTACTGCAGTGCTTCACAAGGTAAATGTATAACAATTATTTATGTGGTGCTCCTTATTTTCAGTTACACATACAGACTGGAAAGGTCAGGTTGGCTTCTTTTGTTCTGAGCTGTGAACACACACAGAAACATTACTCACCTGTTTGTGCCTGAAACACACCTGGCTGGTCAGCTGATCGAGGTCTTTGGGTCTTCACCTTCAGGTCATCATCATCATACGGGTCTGGAAAACACAAAGAGAAGCAAAAGTGAGTGAGGATTAAGCAAATACTAGGAAATGGATGCTAATGGATAACATACAGATAGTTGGTTTTAAAGCTGTAGTAAGTAAGTGTCGATCAGTATCCAGCACTATTTTGCACATTTTTCAGTACATCCAAAGCCTGACTCTGGTAAAATAAAAAATAAAAAAACAAACGCCTACATTTGCTTGGCTTGTTCCTTGTAGCAGAAAATTTAAAGAACACGCTGATACAGTTCAGCACACATCGTGCAGAAACAGATAACAGAACGTCAAGTCGGAAATATAATCTCAGAAAATCAGGAGGAAGTCAATTCTGACCGGCTCATTGGCTTAGAGGGGAAACATGAAACGTCAATAAAAATAAAAATGACGTGCAGTGTGACAGTATTCCCGATTCAAACACCAAACTATGTTAAAAGAAAAAAAAAAATAAAAGCCTGAAAAATATATATCAGACGTCTGATTTGTTCAACACCTCCTATAAAGTGCATTTGTGGAAACAGACGGAGAGAGAAAGTATGGAGAAAGTGAAATCATGCAACATATCTAAGTCAGTTTTATCTCATTTGCTACAAACATACGGAGGCATGAACGCAGACTGTTCTGATCTGTGCAAATGGATTTGTAGGCTTAGTTTCAGCAACACAAGACTTAATCAACTCCCTCGGCAGGGGAAACAATCTTTGATTTAGCAGATCTTTTTCACTTGGGTACTTCTCGCCCATGGGAATTTCTGCAGCGGTTGCATTTCCGCAAAGAAAAGCTGAGACATACAGCCAATCTACGGTGCATTATCCACATGGAACGTGACTGTGTGTGTGTGCGTGTGCTCGATTACAGAGTGCAGCGGTGATTGATGCTGAAATTTTCCTCGTATTAGTTCCTATCAAGCCGTTGACCTAAAGGAAGAACACAAGCGCATGCATGCTCAGCCCATCCTCGCCCGCCTCCTAACACACACACACACACACACACACAAACACACACATACACATACACAGAAGCACATGAGCATGAACGCCCGGGAAGCGAGCTGAAGCTCTGTCATGATTTCTCAAATGCTTATTGCCACCAGCCCTCTAATTTGGCCGTTTACAGAAACAACTCTTTGTCAGGAAAAAAAAAAAAGATGTTTTCTTTTTTATTATCCTCCAGCTCTTGCTTTTTCATTCATACTGTCTGACTCTCCCTCCCATTTCCCTTGTTTTGTGCGTTGTTCTCAGCAGGACCACTTGTGCTTCGAGGCCAAAGAACAATATTTTAACCACAGGAACGATGTAATAATTTTGTTGGTGTGCTGTTTCGATGGCATCTGCAGCTGGTTACAGCCCTGGGTGAAAGAAATAACCATCGTGTGCATAGGCACGGGTTGGTAGTTTCACAGCGCTTTGAACGTATTTTCGAAGACAATGAACAGATTTCATTTTTGCCTCTTCGCCTAAAAAAAGACAGAAGAGCGCTGCATCTAATGTGACAATCAAACTGAGAATAGAGCGGCACATGCCAACAGCCCCAGGATTCACAAGTTTCCATTAGCCGCACTCAGGTCAGCGCAAAGTACAAACGCCCACTTGCTTAGCTGCAGGTTTTACAGCAATATTTTATCATGAAGAACATTAAACCTTGTGCCAGGATGCAGCGCTCCCAGATTTTGTACCATTACTCGTCCTCTTACCGATCAATATTCATCAGCTGAAAATACAGGAGGAAATGGTAGAAACGAAACTTATGTTTAACTTATGCATACAATGAACCTTTCAACTACCCGACTACTTTTCCTCTCCAGCTCCTTAATTGTCCTCTCCCTCCAGTTGAGTGTATGTTAAACCCCTTCTCCAAACAGTCCATTCATAGCTTAGCAGTAGTAAGTAGGAACAGAGGGTCTGTCAAGCTTTAACATTTCTGTGCATGCTGAAGCTGTGTACATGGGGCTAGAGTAGTATAATAAACATTCAGAGGGCTTTAGAGCCAAAGTGCAAAGATTTAATGAAGGTCTTAAACAGTGTGTTCTTTGCATTACTTCCAAAGTCAAGGCAAACTACATAGTTGGAATTACAGGAAATGTTTGATCATGCACAACCTTGGAACCAAGATGATAGGTGGTTTTTGTAAGATGACATAAGATTGAAATGCTTTTGTGTGCTGACTATCATATCTTTCCTAAGTTTGTGTTTGTACTGTTTTCTCACCTGATTAAATATTCAGGGATGGACCTGATGATTGGTTAGCTAGAGAAAAAGCCAGAGGAAGAACATCTCTCAGTTTCGGCTTTACATTTTGGAAAATGAATATAACGTCCTCCCACTGTCACATAGAGTTATAGACTTTATTGTATAAAAGCAGAGCCTTCTTTTGTCTCGATGCAGATTCTGGTTTGTACTTTGGTTCGACTTTGTTTTCTTTCCCGGGATGAATAATGGTAACAGTTCTGTCCTGTGCTGCATTTGAGTTGGGAAAGCTGGGACTTCAGTAAACCCCAGTCAAACCAAAATTAGCTTTTCTATACTAAGCACCAAAACAGGCTTACTATATATTAATATCATCATGCATGTAGCCATCATGTGCATATTTGAGATCCCTTTACGGAGTTCTCAAATTAAAACAAATCAGCATGAAAAAAGTCAGGAGTTTTCAAACATTAGATATCTTTTTCAAATACATTTTCCTGATGCTCATGTAACACCTCCCGAGATCCCAGCAAAACATGTGCTTCTAACATTACCACTCCACTGATCCACTGAAGTGAGTTTGGTCGTTTCGAGGTCTGGCTGTCACCAAGAGGATTCAGGGATAACATAATTAATCAAATCAAACAACAAGATACCGCTAACTAACACCGACTTTTAAACTTCTCACACGGTATATTGATTTATTTTGAGAGCAAACGGGGGAAGAACGAGTCCCAATCTGGGAGTTTCCGAATCATTTTCTGGCAGAATCCAGCACAAATAAAGCCTCGTGCGTGGGTGTATCTTCTACGCGTCTGTGCTTCTGAGACACGGAGGTCAGTGAAGCAGGACAGAGGAGTAATGTCTCACATAAAATGACCAGTGAGGACTACTTTTCTCTCCATCTCTTTATCTCTCTCTCTCTCTCTGCCTCCCCCCTGCCTCTGTTTGTTTCTCTCTCCGTTACGTCGACGACACAGAAGAGGATTTAGATGGACACCGGTGCAGAGTCCGGCCCAATCGAAAGGAAAGATCAATATGGATAAACCCTTCGAGAGCGCTGACCTTTACAAACCCCCACTATATTGTTTAATGTTCTGGACTGCACTTTAATGGATACATCATCACACACTTCATCAAATCATCTTGCCCTCTCTCGTCCCTACTTTTTTCCACCCATTTCAGCTGTTTCTTCATCTCCAGGGGAATCTATTCTCCGTCTATAGCTGGCAGTATCACTTCCAATCGCCGGCGGGGTCGATAATCCTATGATTGGCCGGGAGCAGAGGTGGAGATGTGATATTTTACTCGAAGTAGCGCCGATGCTTTAGTGTCGTCCGACAGTAGCGTCAGTGAAGCGAAAACGCCTTTGAGAATCTTACCCCTGACAAATGGAGGGATCGCCTGTGTTATAGCTGCGGTGTAGTCCATTAAAAATATAAAATGATAGGTCACCATCAATATATTATCAGAATGTGAGGGCGTTTGAGTCACGAGTCAGGGTCTGTTTAAAACAACCTCTCTGAACCTGCCTTTGTACAGTTGATGTCGAACTGCTCGGCCTTGTTCTGACAACCCATTTTAACCGTCTCTTCCTCTCTAAGGGAACATGATTTTGGGGTTGGCAGAGGCTGAACTTTGATAGATATGTGTGTACAATAACTTCTGACTTCCACACTGACAGGTATAAAAACTTATCAAGATGATTTGGACACAAGCATTGTAATGGTTTGTGTGACGTGTTAGGAATTAATGTTAGGTATTACTGTGTTAAAGATGTTTGTTTAGTTAGAGAGGAAAGGATGAAGCTGACTATTAAGAGCCGAGACTTCCAGAGTGTCAGTAAACAAGATGTTTGCTTTTTCAATTCAGCTACTGATGATAAAGATTTACGCGAGGTAACACACCTGCAATTGAGGGAATGAGTCTTTTGGTTGAAGTTGAAGTCTATATGTGGAAGTGTAAGCAAGAGGCTAGTTCGGTGAAGCAAGGCAACATGATAGTGCACATGAAATGAATTTCATTTATCTGCATGCACGCCTAGGAGTTTTGTCATGACTGAAAATCTTCAATTCAATCATTGTTTTAATCTGTTAAATGAATCAGAATACATGAGGGAGACAAGCTGCTTATATTAAAATCCATAATGTGAATAGATAGTTAAGTCAATTAATTATTTACTTGATTGATAGAAGATAAATTCTCATGATCACCTTATTATTAAAGTCATTCAACAGATAAAAATGAACAAAAAACATTCTCTTTTTTCAGCCTCTTATATGTGAAGATTTGCCGTTTTCTATGTTCAAAATCAGGTTTCATCAAACCCAGGATGCTCTGCTCTGACTTTTCCCACTCTCTTGATACAGATTCTGATAAAAGAACTCTGCCAGTACTGAAATGAATAGTTCAGCATTTCAAGGAATACGTTTGCAGTCTTGCCAAGAGTTAGATGGTGTTGCCAAATTATATTAAACAAGTGCAACCTACTGACACAAGTTTATCAAATGGAAAAAAATACAAGTGTAGCGAAACAACACAAGTTAAAAAAAAAAATCCTCATACTGTTGGTCGCAGGTTAACTGGTTGATTTTTAGAAAGTGCAGTGCAGAAGCAGCACAACAACTCGACAAAAGGTTCATGTTTGCTCGTCATTTTGGGGATAACCACTTGTTGATAAGACGGAATCCAACTGCTAAGAATAAAGCGGTGGTTCTCATCCGGTCTCATCCACCCTTCCCTCCACGCTATTTTGTCTCTTTCTTCCCAACAAACAAACGGTTGATAAAGTAGCATGTAGAAGGGCAAAGTCCCGTCCGCAGCCTGCTGAGCGCTATCACTCAGCAGGCGGGGGCTTTTTGTCAGCGTCCTCAACTCGATGCAATGAGCAGTGGGGCACCCTCAGTGAACACACACGCCAGCACAAAGACGTGAACACGGCATACTGAGCAGCTACATGCGCACGCTAGCGATGACACCGAAGCTCAAATATACCTTCATGCGGCACACACATGCGCCGAGACGCACACACACCTACACAATAGGAAGTAAATATGGCTGATAAATAAACGTCACGCAGTAAAGCGGTTTTGAGCCCGGACAAAGCAGCAGGCTGGGGAAGGGGATTGGGGCAGAGCCAGTTAGAGCCACAGGCTCCTTTGTCAGACTGAGCCGGGATTTAAGCCTGCTGGGAAGCTTGCATGTGAGTGTGTGTGTGTGTGGCAAGGGAGCACATATGGTAATATGGTAAAACAGCTGTGTTAAGTAAATGGCACCTACGAAAACAGTGGCACGGAAATGTTCGTCGACTACTGTCAGCTCTTTCAGTGCAGCGTATATGATTGAATACACACTCCCATAAACACAAGCACTCTTCTAAACACGCGCACTCGCAAACACACACACACTCACAAACACACACAGAGCTATTTCTCAGCCGTATATCAAATCTGAGCTTATAGCTCTCTGGTGATGTCCATTTACTCCAGGGTCCATCTGGGAGAGCCCAAACTGATAGAAGCGCACTATAATGGACTTTTTATAAGCTACTGGACAGACAGACCCACTCCATCTCTCTCTCTCTCTCTCTCTCTCTCGCCCTTTTCTCACTCAGCAGCAGATATGAGGAGAGAAGTTGAATCAGTTTGGTGCAGGACAGCGTCTGCCTGACTGTGAGGTCCTCAAGGTCATTTGTGTGCCTTCAAAATGGATTCAGAATCTAGTTTTCTCAGCCCCCACAGGCTGACTGGTGTTTTTGTCTTACACACACACATACACACACTCTCAAATATACGCACAGATCAACACAAGCCTTCGTATACTTCCAGACTGCCAAATTGGCTTTGTGGCGTTTCACTTTCATTCTCAATCTCAAATTGTCCTTTTTCCCCCCCGTTTTTCTTTCTCTTATTAGATATTTTCAAATCTTCCCAACTCCCACACCGAGCAGTCATTTGGTCCGTCGTTCTGTCCTCCACCCCCTCACCCTCTGTCTTCTATCTCGGCCTCTCTTTCGCTCGGTACCGTAACAAGATGGGAATTTAGATGGATTCACAGGCCGGCGGAGTGCGAGCAAAGCGACAGCGTCACAATCACAGAGCAATCAATGCAGGGACGACGCAGAACAATTCATTCAAAGCAGGGTAAGCAAGATTACTGCACTGCGTTGGCATGATCAATTACAGACAATTACACCCATGGTTTAGCATGTTTGTGCAGCAACCTCCGCACAGTGCGTTTACAACAGGCCAGCGTAGCAATGTTTACAATCATGGCTCGATAAGCCCGTTCAATCGATCGACGTGAGATAAACCAGAGCCCCCGGTGAACTTGCTGCAAAGCCAATTTTGGTGCACTTTGTATCTCTGCCTCGGTCTGACACACACTGCTCAAAGATACCACAGCTCCCTGGGAGAAAACCTTGCATCCAGATTGAAACGTCTTGCCGTCTGTCAATTCCACGGGAACTGTCTTCAATGTAAATTCACACACATAAGCAGGTACTATTAAATAAGTCTTGCCAGCAGCTTTGTGAGGCTGAACTTCAGCTAAATGCTAATATTAGCATGCCAACATGGTCACAGTGGCAATGCTAATGTTAAGCAGGTATGTTTACCATGTTCACCATCTTAGTTTAGCCCGTTAGCAGCAGTGTTGGGAAAGTTCACTTTCTATATGAACTAGTTCAAAGTTCAGTTCAAACCTTTTAAAATGAACTAGTTCAGTTCATCGTTCATAATTCAAAATTGTGAACTAAAGTTCATGCTTCCCCAAAATGAACTATTTCGTTCTTTTTTCGTTTTTTTTTTTTTTTTTTCGTTGCCACGAGCTACGAGCTAATTCCCGACTGTATGGGAATTAGTTTCTCAGTAAACGCATCCTCCTTCCTCGCACACATGTGAATTGTGACGAGACTGAGGACCGCTGATGACGAAGTTGGTAGAGCGACAGGCAGGACTTGCGGTTGCCAGATCGGGTGGTTATCCGCGACATTTTAATGGTCGTTTACCATGTGTTTTTTGTTTTAGCTTGGTTTTTCGCCGAGGGCTCTTGAAATCTGGCACGAACGTAATCTGAACGAAATCAGAGTGCCGTTCAAGAAACAGCAGAATGAGTGCGTTCACAATTTAACGTTCATCAAGCAAAAATGAACGGGACGTTCACCCAAAATATGAGTTAGTTCATGAACGAACGTTCTTTGAACGCGTTCGGGTACAACACTGGTTAGCAGCATTGGTTAATTTGCACCAACACACACTTAGCTGAAGTTGAAAATATTGGATGAATTAAACCTTTGAAGTGATGATGGCACTAGTTGGAAAAAGTAAAGGTTTATCATGTGGGGAACATGAATGTTTGTACCAAATTCCACAACAATTCATTCAACAGTTGACAAGACATTTGATTTAAAAACACAACTGTGAAACTGATGGTGGTCAAAACTTCATGGCAACCCCTCCAGCAACTGTTAAGACATTTTTTGACTGAAAAACAAAAATGTCAACCTCCGGTACTGTTACAGGAAAAAGCAAGGGGAGGGCCAAACTGGACTGGATTCATACTTTGGGGACCATGAATGTCCAAAAGATCAGTTTAAAAGGAATAAATACAACAGTGATCTTATTTAACTTGGTTGTACTTTTTTTCAGAAGGGTTTCTTAAGGCCACAGTTGGAAGAAATTTACCACTTATGGAGAAGCTCGTAACCATCAACCTCAATGTAAGACAAAAGACTGAAGCCATGAACTCCACTGACAGAGCAGTCCACGATCTTTGTCACATGTCATCTCCCTCTGTCAGCTTTCATCTTTTTCCTGCTGCTCTCCCTTTGATACAGATCTGCCAGAAACATCCACTGAAAATATGCACCGAGCCGGCATTGTACTGCTTTTCACACGACATCAGCGTATATACAGTATGTACAAGACACAGACACACGAAAAGATCAATTACCGCTCACATTCGCCTCTGCAGTGGCCATAGTTGCCATGGCAACATCGTCATGCTGACGCCGTAAAGCATGCGGCTGGAGGTGGGGGCTCGCAGGGGGACGGAGGGAGGGAGGTGGATTATAAATCAGTGTCCACACTCAGTCACTGGTCCTGCGTCTGACTGAGAGGTGAATGGAGTTGGCAGACGGTTGTTCTCAACTGTGGTGAAGGGCAGCTGCTGTGCTGTTGCTCTGACTCTAGTATTCCTTCTGCTTGTTTTTTTTCTTTGCTTTTCACTGTTTCTTTTTATGCTTTGTTCACTGTTTGTGCTTTGTTGGAGTCAATTATTTCATTTTCTAAAAGTGTTTGTTCCTTTATTGCTATTTTAGTTTTATTTCTTTATCTCTCTTAATATCAATGTTTCTTGTGTTCTTTAATGGCTTTTTGATTTTTCACCGATAAAACAAAATGCTAAAACAAAAAGTTCTTTTGGCATGTATTTACGGTTTTGTGCTAGTGTCCGCATCTCGCGCATGAGCAAACATTAATGCTGGCCAGGTGTATTCATTCTTGCATGGCATTGATTCCTCTTTCTGGTAATCAACAATGAAAGCAGTCTGTGCACCCTGCTAATAAGAGAACTGTGTGCAATTTATGACTACTGTGGAAAAATTAGCCACATCTGCCTCCACACTGCAACTGATGCTTTATACACACTCTCTCTCTCACACACACACACACTGCATTTGCATGGCCACTTTTCTAGGAGGCCAAATCCAGAGCACAGTCTAGCAGGTGCTTTTCATGAATCATAACAGAGCAACATGAGAAGAGTCAGACTTTTGTTCTTCAGTTGGTATAAGGGGCAGAAGAAATGGTACACAGATGCTGACTCTCGCTCCTAAGCTCTCTGGAGTCCTTTCTTCAGGTTGTCCATTGTGTCCAATCATGACTCCTACTTTCGTTTGTTATGAGTCCTTTGGTGGCTGTAAAGGCATCCACAGGCAGTGCACCTGAAGGCAGAGGATGGTGTTGGATTCGCAGCAGCCGTGGATGTGTTTCCTCTGCACTTCTTTATCAGGTGCGTTTCCTCCCTTTCCTTCCTCCCTCAGCCATGTTCACACCTTCATGTGTCAGTGCCAGTAGAGTCAATCAGTGGCTGCCATGTCTAGTGTGCTGGGGTGGAATGTGCAGTGCTTAATGGAGACCTTCAGCAGGTTGTCTACCACCTGAGTAGTGTCACAGCCTCAGCAGGTCATACAGAACCTCATGAGGTGGCCTAAGAGCACTGGCATTTACATGTCCAACTCCATGGTGCACGATCAGCCCTTTCCTTTCTGATTCTGATTATTCCTTCAACTTGTGCATTGAAATCAAGAAGAGGACTTTTGTCTTTCTTGAGGACTTCAAGAAGGGCAATGTCCAGCTGCTGGGAGGAGCAATCTTTCACTTCATCTTCAGATGGTAGTGTAGATGCATAAGCACTAAGGAGGAAGGCCTATTGGTACTCAAGTCAATGAGACGTTTTATATTTCAATGCAACAAGCCATAGGAGAATGTGCTTTACTTTTCCTTTTTGTAGGGGCCTGACTAAGAGCTCCCAGGTCATTCAGCTCTGCTACCATCACCAGGCACCCCATCGCCAGCAAGCAGACTTCTAAGCAGGTGGGCACATATGACTGACTCCCTCGCAAGTGGTTGTAGGTACCTGTGCAGTGAAGATGTTTAGAGTGGCATGGGGATTGCTCTACTCTTGTTCACATTCTTGATATAAAAAGATGGGTTCCAGCAGCAAGGGACAGTCCCAAGATGACGAGCATCTCCCCCTGCTACAGGAGGCTTCCAGTGATCCACTCTGTCGGGCACCACACTCAAATCTTGCCGCCACAGCTTGCTCTTCTCTCAGGGGGTTCTCCTCTACCATTTGTTTCCTTGGACTTGTCCACAAGACTGCAGGGAAGAGCAGTGGTAGGCCGATGTCAGGGTGGGCCCAGTCATTATGCCTCTGGGGACCACTGCAGCTCAGAGATCCCCTACCACAGTATAGACTGGAGTTGCAAGACTGCCAGTCACATTAGTATGCTGCGAGGAGGCATGGTAGGAGTTTTAGCGAGGGACAGGCTGTGTGCTGACCTCAGAAGGTTTACGTGCTTGGCTTCCTTTACCCAGAAGCTGGGTTGGCCAGTGGTAGGGGGTAAGGGTGGAAGGTTGCATGCATCCCTACATTCAGTGTCTCCCCAGCATGCTGCACTAGATGCATCACAACAACCTGTGAACAAGGCTCAGTAATCCACCCTCTCTTGAGTACACAAACACTCACACACCACTTACCTCTGCTCTGTCCTCTCATCAGTGGGAAGGATCAGTAGGATAGAGGGGGCGATCTTTTGGGGCCAGAAACACTCATTGCACATCTACCCCAACAAGCGTGCTCCACACACAGAGTCATTCACAGACATGCTTCGTTTGGCTTCGCAGCAGTGAGGCCCTGCTCCAGTTTGCAGTCAGAGGAGCTGAATCAGTGTCACTTTTTGCCATATTGTTTTTTTTTTTTTAGGTGAGATGGAAAATGAACCCATGTGTGAAAAAAAAAATGACAAGAATGCTGAAAATAGAGGTGAAACCCAAAAGAAAAAAATAAAACAGAGCAGAGTCTGTGACACAGCCAGGCAGTGATAAGTCTCCCATGAAACATCAAAATAAGATGATGTCCTAGATTTCTACATGGTTACCCTCTCCTTTCAGCTATTAAGAGTTGAAAACTGGAAAACACAACATATATACTGTCTTGGTATTATTGATGTTGCTGTATTTATGAATGGCTGCTTTGTGTATGTTCTTTCGGTATTGTACATATTTCTTTGCGACAATTATACTTTGGCACAGTCTGATACAGCTCCGAACACACTGTGCGTTCCGTTTGATTTCAATATCTGCTCAGGTTTATTTTGGACTTTTCAGTTACAGTACGTCCTGTTTTGTTCCAGATGATTTCGTTCTATTCTTTAGATAAAATAGTCTTTCAATTAAACACTATTGGCTTCCATAATGTTGCTGCAAGAGCATGTTATTTCTCTCGATGTCTGTAATTTTCAAGGCAAAGCTATGCGTCTGTAGAACAACATGTTCTATACAAAAAAAAAAGAGAAAAAAAAAAACACAAATTAAAACGCTCTGTGTGGCCATTCACACATATACACAACCATGACTTCATGCTCACATGAGTGGCATATGCTCACTCATACAAACATGCTCACATCCACCCACACATTATCCTCTCCTGCCTGAAGAGAGTGACCTCGATGGCTCGTGCAGAGGAATCAAATATGGTTGGTATATAGACGGAGACTCAAGTAACCAGCATTTCAGCTCCTGAGACTGGCATCTACAAATCCAAGACAAACAGTAAATAAACTATATATTGGAAGTACTCACAGGGTCTGAGGTGCATCTATAAGAAACTGTACAGTGTGTGCGAGGATTAGTTGAAGCACAGCATAGAAAGCTTGCTTACATTGGCTGGTTGGCATCTGTTGCTTCCTGCATCTGCCACAAACACTGGTGAATTCAGTTGCTTGGATACCAGCTGACTGGTGACGTCCAATCAATTTCACGCTGATGTACAGTGTGGCCATTATAACCACACATGTCCCACTACTGCTGCATGTGTGTAAGTTGTTGTTTTTGTTGACGTTCATAAGATTCATGTATGTTTATTAAGGAGGGTTCAATTCTTCCTCGTTGGTGTTTTCATTCAGAGCAGAGTCTCTGAGAAATTAAGTTCATGGCCCAGTCTATGTTTCCTTGCAATTGCTTTCTATCATTGCTACATTTAAATAATGCATAGAATTCTTAGGGAGTGGATGACAGAAAGGAATTGGACGCAAGACACTGGCATGCATTTTGATTCCAACATGAGGTTCAGGCAACAAAGCCACTTTGGTCAAGGATAAGGAAATACTGTAGTTACAGTGAAGTGTACAAGTAAACATCTCTTGTTCTTTAATTCACTTCTGAATATTGCAATATTTAACAAAGACACATCTTTCCTTTATGTTAAAAGAGCTTTGACTGCTTTAACATGAGCAAAAAAAAAAAAAAAAAAAAAACAGTTCACCACGCTTTGGTGTTTTGTAATATATGGATATTGTATTGCAAGAAAACAAATGACACTGAACACTGTGCATCTAAATGTCTGTGCAATTGCAAATAAGTAGTAGACAAATAGAATTTCTTAGAGACAAGGTAGACAAGTCTAACTGTTATCATCTACTATTAATGGCCACTTCCTTAATATCAGTGTCCCTGACATCAGGACTTCCTTTGGTCAGACAGCTCTCTCTGTCCAGGAGATCAGGATTTGGGACTCCTTATCCAAGGGACTTAAACGGATCACATCAAGAATCACTTTAGATTAAAGATGAAAGTACTTCTGAAAATGTCTGGAAAAGTTAAATCCATATCACCAGGGAGGATTTTTTGACATTAAGTTATTCATCTGAAAGCTGTCTCTTGTTTGAGAAGAGTGATCAGGCATGTAGTCATGTTTGATGAAGTGCCTTTCCTTAGGATTTATTCACAATGGTACAATGTTCAATCAAGTATTTGTCTGACACCAACACAAAGATTTTACCCTGCTTTAATTCCATACACTGAAAATCTCTCTTTTTGCTTTGGGCGCACTTTGTCCCTCTTGGGCATTATCATCTGGGATACACCTGCTGGGTGAGGTCGAAGTCGCACTGTGACGTGAAGCATTAATCACAGAAATCTTCATTCACAATAACTCTCTTTTTTTTTGGCAGAGAGGATTAATATTTGGCTATAACAAACGTAACTCTGGTGTACGCCAACTTTCTTTCCCCTGGTGTGACAGAAAGAGGAATTTCACAACACCTGCAGAGGATCGCATTCTGTAAAAGTGCGATCGTAACTTTGAGGCCACATGAGCTTTATGGGTGGTAAAAAAGAAGAGCTGGCTCGCAATGTAGAGATAACCCTGACACATCGAACAGAGGGAGGTGACAAAGAGAAAGACAGAAGAGAGAGATGTGGACATATGAGCACTTGATAGATACTGTAGTCAGATAGATCAAAGCGTACATATTGAACTTCACTACTTTTGGATATCTACCCAAAGGTGTCATCACAGAACATTGAAAACTGTCAAGTACAGAAACATACTATCACATGTCTGGTCAAATCTGTCAATTTAGGGCGACTTTACAACAACCCTATTTGAATTCTGGCTCATTTGTCTGTTTGTTTGTCCTTAAATCTGGTGCAAACTCATCATCATTTTCAGGTATGGGTCTCTCTTCCAAGAGGACTGATGTGGTTTGTTTGTGGTATGAAATAAAAATAGACCAACCACAGAATTGTAAAACAGTAGTTATGTGACTTTTTTCTTAGCATGAATTCAAAAGCTAAACTAGTAAATACTATTGTGAACTGTTTTTTTTTCTTTGTGAGCTTAATTGCTGTCAGTCACCAGAATCCATCCAGTCCTGAGGACTCAGGTGGACATAACCATGGTTCATTTATAATCAGCCAGTGTGAGCATGAAATGAACTACAAGCCACAATGCATCCTTTCAATAACTTGATCCTGACCAAATGAACCATATTCAAAAAGTTGCCGGGTGAAATCAAACCTTCCCTGGAGTCTTTCTATTAAACCCTATAAAGGCTTTAATAGATTAATATTTCTGAAAGTATATGAGAAAATTACTGGTATTGTATTGGCATTATTGAAAAGCAATGCTCATCTATCCTCTGTCCTTCCCATAATCCCTCTCTCCTCCTCTCTATGTCCTGCACTCTTCCATATTATTAACCTCTCTCTCTCTCTCTCATTGTGTCTCCTGGGACAGTAAAAAAAATGCAGAGACAGGAATATGGCCTTGACCCACAGTGAAACACTTCTTCACTCCTCCACAGTGTGCAGCAGTCCACATGCAGCAAACACACACACACACACATAATGTATATATGGCCCGCAGTGAGAACAATCTTCTCCTTTACAGGGCTCAAGGACTGCCAGGGCCTCATCAGTTCTTGAGATGAGGCCTCTTGGCTTGTTCTTTCCTTCTCCTGCCCCGCTGGAAAATGTTCCAGGCAATTTAGTCCAAGGAGAGAAAAGGTGTTTGAGCGCCTGGATAAATAAGTGAGAGCAGTCACGCCACAAGGCTAATCGAGAGCGCAGCGCAAGCCGGTGCAGCATTGAGGGAGCTCCATGCTAAAGAGTTCATTTCAGTCATGGAGGGTCAGCGGGGCTAATCAGAGTTCTGCATTCTTCCCAGGGAGAGAGAGACGCTGTGTAATATGTAGCAGCTACCAGGCGGCTGTGGGAATTTTAACACCCATAATTTAGAGAACACCATGCTTAGCTAAACGATCCTGCCTTGAATCCTCAAAATAAGGCTCTGTCCCAGATTTTTGTGTGATTTGCTCGAGTCGAACCGAGGATCTGCGTGGGCGTGCGCACGTATGCACACGCGTGTGTTTGGAGTGTGTATCAGTGACGGTGTGCAGGATTTTCTATGTGTGAGAAATATCACTCAGCAAGTCGTGACATGAAGCACTCGCTCTCCGGAGAAAAGTTAGTGAGACGTGATTAAAATTAAATAAAATAAATGTTGTAATAATATTTTCTTGAAAAAAGTTTGTTCCTCCGTGTCCTCCTTTGCCTTCCCTCGCATCATTTTCTTGTGGTTTTGTTCTGAATTTTACTTTACTGAAGAGAATATGCTTGTTAGATTTTTTTTTTTCCCCATCAGATGTTCCAGTGTTTCACTGTCTGCCATTGTTAAAACCGTGGCTTTGATTTTTGAAAAGCGCTATCCTTGGTTCGTTTTTAAATTCTTATTTTTTCAAAGTGATATTTTTGATATTAATATTAAATCAAAGTGCTCTCGGTCCTGCTGAGTATCAATCTCGTATTCTGCAGCAGGTTTAGGTTAACTGGTTTTTAAAGGGTTCAGTGTCAACAGCTCTCACCCATAATAAAACCGTGGGCAGCTGCTTCGACACGAGCTCACAGAGCTCTCCATCTTCCCAGAGCTAATTGCGCCCTATCTGCACAGTGGTAGTAGCAGAGAGATGTGTGTAAATGAGTGCTCGTTGGAGAATGTGAAATGCGAAGCAAGACAATGAGACCCAGGGGTTGACAGAACAAACCATGGATAAAAAGGAATTTTTAACTCATCTGGTGTCAGAAAAGAAAAAAAAAACACTGTGTGATGTCAGTGTTGCTTTGTCTTTGCTGAATGAAATAACAAATGTGCTGCTGACATGTCTGAGCTTCATAATGTGATAATCCTGTCAGTACATGTGAGTCTATCATGCAGCATCAGGTTCTTTGCAAAATCTGACTACATCATTTTCCAAAAAAATGTAAAGAACAACTATACAGTGTATCGACAGTATAAATGTTGGTGGGCACTTTGACACAAAGTGCTTCATATACAGTCATAAAAATTACACTTTTAGGATTCAGTGGTCCTGTGGGAATGAGACTTGTAGCATAGCACTAGCATCCTACTGACATATAGCGCAGGATCCAAAAATTTACAGTGTTATCCTTTCCTTCACTATGCCTTGCAGTACCAAGACATTTTCAGCATGTCCCCGTGGGAGGCAAACCTCTAACCTCTTCAGTGTGAGAGCCAACTCACTGAGCCGCGAGATCATGAGCTATTTTTTCTTTCGGAAAAGAAGACTTTTTATTCCCTGTACATTTATTTTTATAAACCAGATTTTTTAATTTTGTTTTTCTTTCCTTATCTTACCTCGAGTCTGTGTTAATTTTGTATTTCTCAAAGCAGCTAAATTGGACAAACTGATTCCAAAAAAGTCAGAACACTGTAAAACGTCAGTGAAACAGGATGTGATCTTTGGCTAATCCTTTTTGACAATTCTCAATTGAAAAGCCAATACAGTAAATTTTTTCATCAACTTCATTTTTTTTGTAAATATCGGCTTATTCTGAATTTGACAGCAACATGTTTCAAACAAGTTGGGACAGGAGCAACAAAAGACAGTGAAAGTTGTGGACTGATCCAAAAACACCTGTTTGGATCATTCCACAGGTAAACAGGTTCATTGGTAACAGGTGATAGGATCATGATTGGATATGAAAGGTTCATCCTGGAAAGACTCAGTTGTTCACAAGCAAGGATGGAGACACATGATTGTATAAAGGAGATTAATACATGGGCTTGAGAACACTTACTAAAACTATTGATTAACACAGTTTGTTTCCAAATGATTAGATTCTGTTTTTATTTATGTTTTACACAGTGTCTTTTTTTCTAATCAGATTTCTACATGAGATATATCAAGAATTTTTAAATGAATCAAATAGGTGTTTCTGATGCAAGAAAAACGTGGCTATTATTGTACTGTATTATTTTTTCTATGGCAGTAACTATGAACTGGATCTAACTTTGACATGATGTTACCAAGCACCTGTGGTTTCAGGTAAGACTGCTTATGCCTGTTATCTTATAACAATTTTACCAGTTGCATAGCAAAGCAATGAGTGCACTGTTTGAAGAGAGGTCTACCTTTCCACATCCCTGTTCCCCTCCCTTCTCCTTCATGACAGAAAAAAAAAACAGAACAAGAATAAACCGTCAGCCATCACACTCCTGTCCCTTCCAGGCATAAATGTGCCACCCCAACCACAGCATCGCTCTGTCACTGTCAGTCACTCTTGCACCTGCTTGCTGCACATCCAGCACTTTCCTTTGCCATCATGGCTTTCTCACCATCATGACTCTCGGTGGCTCCTGGCCCCCCGTCAGCCCCCTTGACCCAGTCTTCGTCATCTTTACCTCATCACCTCTCAATCACTCTCTTCCTCTCCTGCCACCCCCTCAGCAGTCGTACCTTGGAATGAAAGTGAAAATGTTTGGTGCTACAGAGTGATATTTTCCCTTCCTCTGACCTTTCCTCACCTCCTTCCCTCACCTCCTTCATCTCTGCCTCCACTTCCCCTTCCTGTGTCCTACTTCCAAGATCTGGAACAATGAACTTTGCAAAAGATCATCATGAGAGTGCAGGTGATACTAGTCTGGAGCACGGCACAAATAATGACTCAGTCTTTTTCTATTTGGCTACATCAAAGTGGAAACTGCACTGTGTAACATCACTGTTAGCTGCGAAACTATAGAATTTAGCGAGAGTTTTTCGACAAGTCAAAGCGCACTGCAAGCTGCTTCGTGGCCTTTCAAGTTTTAACAGAAGAGCTTTGATGGTTTCAGTGCAATTTGTGCGAGAAAGTCTTTCTGTTTTTTTCTCTGTAGGACAAAAGAGGAGGATATCAGGAAATATAATGACCGAGAAATGAGAGAGAAAACCATACAGCAGGCAACTCTGACTCAATACTCCGCTCAACAAAATGAGCTTTGCCTCACAGTCCTCATTCTCCAGTTCCCACTGATGGCGCATCATTTCGAGGGTAAATACAACAAGGTCAGAAAATAAGGTGGAAAAATCTGAGTTCTGAGCCGTATTTCAACACAATCCCAGGAAGACATTTCTTTTAAAGGAGTCCTAAAGATAGCGGGGAATGAGAGCGAGACGCTGAACTTGCCGTCAACACGTTGCATCACCTCATGGAAATTCACACGGGTACCTCGAGAAAATAAACTCTACCTGCCTCATCACATTGGATTCTGTAGCCTTTGCTTTCTCCGGCTTTGACATCAATCTTTTACTGGTGATTGATGGATGAGGGAGCGCTCCCTCATGTTTGGTAGACTGAGAATGAGCAGTGCTGTTTTTATGCTTCTCAAGAACTGTAATTTTTTTTTTTTTTTTTTTTTGGGGGGAGGGGGGGGGGGGGTGTTGAAATGTTATATTGATTAGAGCTCCTAGTTTTCTCCTTGTTGGTGTATTTTTTCTCATTTTTATGTGGCTTGTGGCCCAGGTATTATTTTCATCTTTAAGAACAAGCATCCAATCATCCTACATTCCCAATTACCTTTTTGCTGAGATTATTTGTTGTCTACTGGTGTTCTCGTGAGTCCGCCACTGTTTTCTCTCTACATGCCCCCCGCTCTCTCTCCGTATCCATAAGTCTCTCTCCAGAATTTCCTGCGTCAGCTGAATGTCACGCTGATTAATCACTTGATTACTTCTAACCAATGGTCACATTGATTAAGTTTGCCACATGATAGCTTTCTGGTTGACTCCCCAGAGAGTAGGGACTCTTTTTTTGTGGACTTCTGATGGGAAGCGAGTCATGACCGGGGGGGATATCTCTGTGAGGAAGGTCGTCCAAGTCCGTGACATCTTGGAGAGATCACACACCAGTGAGCGACAAAGAACATTGAGCTCCCTCTGCCACAAAGACAGAGAGAAATCCTTCTGTTCAGACGGCTACAAAATCCCTTTAGGGGTGTTGCGGAGAAGTTATCGAGAAATGAAGCATCTTAAAGCCATACACATCTTGAAAGTGACGAGGATTTTTTTTCCGTTGCCCTTTTTGAACCTGAGCCGTTTCAAGTTATCAGCACTAGAAAAAACAGAATGTGATGCAACATGTGTACTATAAAGCTTGTGTTTGGGGGCCATCAAAAGAAACATTTCAATCAGTTGTTTCTTGAGAAAAACCTCTCGGGCTGCAGCTGCCACATCCCCTGAAACATTCAAGGACCACTGTTGCCTTCAATCATTGTCTCAACCCTATATCGCGACTTCACTCGAAACGCTTCAAACAGCACTCGATATCACACACACACACACTGAGAAGCACACGCCAGTCAACACAGGCCATGTAATGCCAGGTCTATCTCCAGCTCCATAGGTGGTATCTGCTAGAGCAGGAGATCATAAGTGAAATGAAAACACAGAGTCAAATGGAAAGGGAGATGAGCTTCAAGACGAGGCGAGTCACGCTTTCAGCGCCTTCCCTTTTTTTTCCCCCCACGGGAGAACCGCCGCGCATATCGACGGCTAATTTGACTTGTATAAGGACCAATGGATTCCGAAGAGCGCATGATGAAAAACAGTGAGAGGGAGTCAGACCTGGAAGAACAGAGAGGGAAAGAGAGTAGATGGAGGGGAGTGCGCTCTTATCCGAGCTCACCTAAAGCAGTGATTAAGCGCTGAGGGTGGAGGAGGTGTAGAGAGCTCAAATAGCTGCACTTAAGTACTTGAATAGTGAATGTAATGTAATGACGCTTGCATAAAACAACACACACACACACACAAGCAGCATCTGAAATCATCCTGTGCAATTAACATGGGCGACTAAGTGCACTTGAGAGTTTTTCATTTGTGCTTTTTATCAATGGAAATACGATATTATGGGATCGGCGTCAACTTTAAAAGGCTTCGGTTTTCTGGAGTGTTGGTGTCAAGCCTTAGGCGGTCCAAGCATCATTAACGCTGTAACGACCCCTTAAGCCACGAGGTTGATGAGGGACGGGACAGCTGTCCGAGCAAACTATCACAAACTAGCGCCCAGCTCTGTTACACTTCATCAAAGCCAACAGCTGCGTGCGTGCTAGTGCTTCTTTTTTTTCCCCTCTGTGTACAAGTGGTGGTGCACAATCAGGAAATGTGTGAGCCTGCATCTGCGTGCGTGTGTGTGTGTGTGTGTGTGTGTGTGTGCCCAGGGAAAGGGTAATGAGGACCGCTGGGGCTCGTTTAAACAACCAGGGTTCACTAGCAGAGAAGCGAACTAGAGCCTCCAACCCTCCACGGAGCACGAGGGAGGGGGTGGAAGCAGAGCAGCTCCACCGCTTCCCGCTCTCATAATCTCCAGCCCATCATCGCATCGGGACTCAGCCACATGACTCGGAAACCTCACACACCCCGAATCCCCCTTCACCCTCTGCAGACCCAACGCCCACTGCAGAACAAGGACCGGAGCTGCATCCTGTTGCTGCGAGAGGAGGAAAAGTCCTTTAGGTCCGTGCTGTTGTGACAACTGAAGTTTTCTCTGCTAATGAGCATCCACAGCAAGCTGCGAGAAAAGTAAAGTAGAAAGGAAGTAGCTCTTATTTTGTGATCATCTGGGATTTTATGTGGGTACATCGTCCCTTAACCCTTTATAGGGCACTCATTGAAACACTTTGAGATTGTTATTGGAGGACATAACAAAACTTTATTTCTGTTGTTCACTTTTGTAAATTGTGCAGAAATTACCAGAAATAGTCACTCAGCTGATAAAGGGTTAAACTGTTGGATGAAATCAATCCAGCATTGACACATGAGTATTAAGTTTTTCCTGTTTGGGTATTTTTCTCAATCTAAATGAAGCTTATGCACAAAGACACACGGGAGCGCAGGTGCACATAGAAACACACTGACAAACACACACACCCACACACACACACAGTAGCCTCATCACCTTACATTGATTTCCCGCTGGCCAACCAACTGCTTAGCCATCTTTGTGGTGACAGGTTGACCCATGAGGCCCGTTAGATGCTCACGCTCACACACACACACACACACACACACACACACACACACACACACACACACACACACACAGAGGGAGCTATCCTGCAGCCTTTAGGGAACTCCCTGAAGCATTTATTGACCACAGAGAGAAAGTGGCCATTAATCTGACAAAGGCTTAAAAGCCTGTCACCGTCTGTTTGTGTGCGTGTGAGTGTGTGCTCGTATGACATGTGAGTACATGCGTGTAAGTGTTTGTTATCTACAATTTTCTGCCTTTACAGACGTAATGTGTCGCTGCGCTTAAGCATGCCTTGATGTGCGCATTCCAATTTGTTTGCATACGCTGAACGACTGTGCCATCCCTGCGCAAACATCCAATTAAGACATAAATCCAGTCGGACAAAATGAAAAGAAAATCTCCTCCCCGTGTGTTGCGTAATTAATCGCGGTGTCAAAGGTCTGCCGCTTGGCCCTCGTGACACCTTTTAAAAGGCAAGGTGAGCCTGTCTAACCTTCCATTCCAGTAAATTACTGTCATACTGTTACTTCTGCCAGTTCAACACCCCAGAGGCAAAGCTACAGGCCTGGCAGAGCAACAAGATAATGAGAGGGCCGAGAGAGAGAGAGAGAGAGAGAGAGAGAGAGGGGCGGAGGCAGCGAAAGAGAATGAAGGACGTACAAAAACGGCTGTGTATTTGCGCGCATCTGTGCATGCCACTAACGCCTCCATCTATCAATTAAAGTCTTAAGACCCCTCACTTTTCATCCTGGCACCAAAGAAACAACTTATTTGTTGAGCGTTAAAAAACCCTTGCTGCGAGAACAGAGGGGTGCTGTGAGGTCAGAAATGGCGAGGGAGAGAAAAAGATCTGTCTTATGTCGCTGTGTTTCTCTGCCAAGAACATCAACTTAGAGGAATTTGTCTCCGGAGCCTTGTTATTGTCGACTCACTGTTAGAGGCCATCATGCTCTGAAGTGTCCAACAGACAAACACCAACAGAGAGGCGTACACACACACACACACAAACTCATACGAATGGATCCAATCGGCTAAAATAAGCATTAGCGGTGTTTCAGCATTTTAACATAAAAAGCGGTTTGATGTGTTGCGCGTCTGTTGCACAAGTCCTTAAGTTGGCGTGCCCTCTTTCTCTCTGTGTGTGTGTATGGTGTGTTTTATTGTGTATTGTTTCCCCGGGTATGCGTGCCTTTGGCGTGTCCTTTGTGAATGATGGCTTTGCTAAAGTGCTGTGAAGAGAAACATTGGTTTGCTTCGCTTTTGATTCATTGCTGGTGCGAGAGAAATTTGCATAGCAGGCAGACTCAGGGCAGATCTGGGCTCTCGTTAGCCGGGTGGCTAGATACTTCATCATTATCATCAGGCTTGCGCTTTCGGTTCCAGCCACTCTGCCCTTGCTCATAATCTTCAAGCAGGCTTTGCAGAGGAGAGGGAAAAAAACATGGTAAAAGTCTTGAACAAATTAGGATGCTTTGCCTTGTGGCAATGCAGTATGGGTAAAGACACTGATGGCTACCTCTGAATGATGTTCTCCATGTATCTACATTTGCTGGTTGATCACTGGTCACTCAAATACTGTCAGCCTGTTATTCTATCTACACAGGTATGTACACCACTCTCTCTCTCTCTCTCACTATATTTCTGTGTGTCTCCTCCTGACAGGCTTGCTGCAGCGCTTTCGGGGACAGTGCTTGTTATAGAGGACATGCTGACGAGTGTCGATCGATACCGACTCCCAAACCGCAGCATCCGTCTGGGAGCTGTGTGTGTGTGCGTGCACGGTGTGCGTACGGGCATCTGTGCGTGCATATCCGTCGGTGTATGAGCAAGATGTTTGGCACTCAGGATAGACACATGCGGGTGCTGCTGTCATTCAATTCATTGTGCCCTTGAGGGTGTCAGCTCTCATTGCACGGGTGCGTTTGTGTGTGTGTGTGTGTGTGTGTATGATGGATTTAGCTATCAGTTTATGGAGGATTATATGGACAGCTTCCACAGCTATTTTGCTCTATGAATATTTTACCATCATATAAACAAAACGCAATTTCAAGGCAGCTGTGCACATGGGACAGACAGAGGGGGCAGAGAGGAGCTGTGGCTCTGTGCCAAACGTGTTGCCATCAACAGAAATTATGAGCCAGGATTAGAGAGGATGGCGCAAATGTAGACGCCTCCCATTGAAGAAGTTTGAAGAAAATTTGCGTTGCAAAATACCTACCCGGTTCCACTTGACCACATTTGAGCGAGAATTGTCTGCAGTGGCATAAAACTACTCGCAGCTGGGTACGAAAGAAAAAGAAAACGAGACTGAGATGGAGACTAAGAGTGTTTCTTCTTCCCTGAGTCTTAAATCCGCCATGGGTAACTGCTGTAGTGTGACAGTAGGCTTATAACAGCCAGTGTGTCGATAAATCCCAAGCGCATTTATTTCCTGCAAGACCAAGGAAGCATACCTCGCTTTATGTCGCCCGCAGAACAAAAAGGCAAGGTGATTTCTTTTCCTATCCACTTATTTGTCCCGTTATTTATATATTAATGGCTTCACATGCATCATAAACCTTTACAGTATTCCTAGACAGCGCCTGGGCAGACTACGTGCATTATATATGAATTGTTTGTGGCCTCCGTATCTTTCCATTCTTTTTCTGAATATATCTCTCTTTGGTGTGAATTTATGAAATGAAAGTTTGCTTCGTTTGCATGATAGCACACAGGCCAGCTTACGCAAACAGTAGGCCGAACTGGTGGTGATTAAGTTGGCTCCTCCGAACATCACATTAGATATGCAGATTGCTGTATTGTCCAAAAAAATGCAATGAAGTACTAATGGTCGACTCACGATAATTAAAAAAAAGGTCTAATGGGATCGTTATTCAACGTTGCTCTGACAATTAAGCGTAACATGTTTATTTGAAGTGCGGAAAGAGTCACAGAAACCTCTGAATCACCGCAACCTCTCTAATGGAAAAATCTGTAATTGGAGGCAAACTGGTGACTGTGGAGACCTTTCTTTTATTTCTTCTTTTGTTCCATTGCTTCTTGTCTTAGTTTTGCACTGAGGCAAACCAGGCTGAAAATTGTATCAAATCATATCAAAATTATGTACAGTAACAGAAGCAGGAGGAAACTGGGAGGAAAAATACTTGCATGTTACGGGTCACTAATCCCACTAATCCTAAAGCATGCAGAAACACATAGATAGGCATGCAAAACAAAGCATTACATCACACACACACACACACACATACAGTGTCCGGTCAAGGACATCGATAAGGAGAATATGAAAACACATCTCAGTGCTTCTTAAACCATCACACCCTGGCATCCATTTTTGAGCTCCGTCTCACACACACATACGCAAATATATAGTTGGCCGCAGTGTCTCCCCACTGGTTCATTAGACTCCCATGCAGATGATATCATCTCTCGTCGGCATGCAGGGAGGGAGGCAGGGATGGAGGGAGGGAGGGGAGGTTTCACGGCACTGCTGGAGACCGTCTGAGGGGGAGAGTTATCTTGGAAGCAAAGAGCCATGGATGAGTGGAACAGAATGACGGATGGTGAAGGTAAGGTACACACACAAGCGTCCACCAACACACACACACACACACACACACACACACACACACACACACACACACACACACAAAGCTTCCCATGCGTTTTTGCTAAACTCGTGGGACAAGATTTCCTTGTCTTGTAATGATTTCTAAATAGGGCCTCATTGCCCAGGGATATATTTAATTGCCACACACCGGCTGGTGATGCTAATGCGCGCTGACAAAAAGAGAGCAAGAGGCAGGGGGAGAGAGAGCGAGTGAGAGAGAGAGAAAGAGATGCGGAGTCACACTAGTTTTGAAGTAACTTTGACTTAGCAAGGGCGCCAGCGACTGTAGCTCGGTGGACACAGCTCCTTTTGTCTGCGATGATTTGTGGGGGGTTTTAATGTAGCTACTGGAAACATCTGCTGTCACATGTCCCCTTTGCTCATCCACACAACCCTCTCTCTCTCTCTCACACACACACACGTGTCCACCTCCATGCCAAGCTATTGTGTTCTGCCTGCACTGTATTGCCAGATTCCCTCGCACAAACCATTATGTCTCCCTCTCTGTTGCGAGCTTGTTGCTGTTGCTTGCTTGGATGTGTGTGCTCATTTGTGTGTATGTGTGCGTGCATGCCCACGTGTGTTTGTGCACGCATGTATGATAATGTAGTATTTCATTGGGTGTCATCACTACCCAGTGAGACCCAGCCTCAGGAGGAGCACCGCATTTCTTTTACTCCCCTCTTACTGTCACTTTTGCACAGTGCATGATGCATTGTTCTCACACACACACACACACACACACACACACACACACACACACACACACACGGGCATATGTACACACACACTGGCACACATGGTCTCGCTCTGCTGTGGCGTGTGTGTGTGTGTGTGTGGGAGTTTGTATTGTGTGCTCGGTGCTTTCAGAATGAATGTGCGAGCGCCGCAGTGACCACAAACAAACAGGAGAGTAACAGCAGACAACAACACGGCTTCATACTTCATGACTGGAGGTGATTTTATAATAGACTTCAGAACAGCTGATTGCGGCCTGCACGAGTGGGCAAATCTTCAAATTTGCGTCTGTGTGTTTGTGTATGTTGGAATGTATATGTGTGTGTCTGAGATGCTTCCCTTCCTGTATTAGGATAAATAGCCTTGTCTATCATGTAAGGCTGTGTCTGGCAAACAGATTCCCCTCACGTCAAGCCAGATGAACACAAATGAGCTCCCCAGAGGAGGCTTTTCAGGAGGAACAGTGTCCCCGTGACACTTATCGTGAAGGACATCTTACGGGTAAAGAGGAGGTGTGTGTCAGAAAGTAAGCATGGCTGTACTGTGTATCAACACGGAGCGTGCTCACGACCATCTAAACATACAAGCCTATAGGTTGAACTTTGAAACTCAGCAGCAACAACACAGAGATCAATCACGTCCTGATACTGAGATATAAAAAAAAAATGCATTTACATAATGGCGGGATATCCGTCATACCCCTGTCTGCTCAGGATAAATCCCCCCTGTCCGTCTCAGTATGTCTCTCCTGATGACATCAGCTCACTTCTGGAAAATGGATGGAAGCCGCACCTATAGCGCCTTCAGAATAGCATTAGATAACTGCTGCTATGGAGCTTTCAGTATCATTCCACCTCACAGGCGACAGGTCCCACGCACACTAAATCACCTCACTGTACCAAGAGGTAATTATACCGCCGCTGTAAATCTTCTTGATGGCTCGCCATGTTAGATCATCTTCCCCCATGCATGCGGTCCGGGATGCACACGTGTTTTATATGATGTGCATGCTCACACGGGGGCCACGCAGACACGCCACAGAGCAACCGCTGTGGGCTCAGGTGGCCAGTTGTTTGCCACATGGGTCACGACGCCGCACTCCACACGCACCATTGCATCATGAACGGACCACATGACCTCAAAACCATCATCTACAGAGACGCTAGCGTGCTATCCACCATGTCGAGAAGTTATTTAGAACATGAGTTATATCGCTATCTTTATGCCTACATTGTCTCCATTGGTTTCCTTCTGCACAAGTTTTAATTTCGACCAGTGCGCCAATGCTCTACTGTAAGATTAGCAGCTTTTAAAATGACGCCAAAACCCATTCACACAACGATCCATTTACTTCAGAGTGACTCATTAGACGTTTGCAACCGAATGTAACAAATAAAAATAGATATAGTGGTAAATTAAAAGCTGGCTGCATTATGAGCTCAGCTAAGTGACCACAATGAAATACAATGGAAGCAGCATAATTAAATAGTATTTTACTTTCTTCCCAACTTCAAATAGTCCACATCAGTCTGAAACTTTTGGCTAGCCATAAAGAATAAGTAAACTCTAAGCCAGAAATATACTTTTAAAAAAAGCACCTATTAGTTCCTATAGACAATTTCACTCTAGAACATGGATGTAACCAACATGGGTTTAGATGGGTTTGGAAAATGCATTCAACAGCTTTGTAAGACCTCAAGGTCACGCAATGAACAATTTGATGAGAACCACTGAATGTAAACATTAATATTCATGTTCACAAATGTGTCTGTGTGTCTGCATGGTTCTTGTGTACTTGTGAGCTCTGCAGAACTAGTGCACATGACGCTAATTTACAAGGTTTTTAAATGTATAATATGTAACATTTCCCCATTAAAATGTCTAAAAACGACTACATATATTTTTTTGGCTTGTCCACAAAAATCCATATTGTCATTCTACGTAACAGTGGATTCATTTGATTGCCTGTCAATTGCACTGTGGGAAACATCAGATACATCAGAGAGTGAGCCAACATGACTAAGAGCAATGTAAATAAAACTTATATTAAACTTAAACTAAACAAACTTAAACTAATATGACCTAATTCATGATTTCTACCTGAGTCAAGTCATATAAATTTTTATCGGCAATGGTGACTCCCATGATTCCATGCTACTACCCACAATGTCATCATGTTGTTTTCGCTGCTTTGATTGAGAGAGCGTGTGTTTAAATTGATGTATAAACATATACACGTGATGTCTCTGTAAAAGCCACGGAGTCATTTTTAATGTACCTGTTTTGCAGAGTTAAATCAGCCAGAGGTCCATTGTCTGTAAATTCAGCCCATTGTTGCCTCCTAGTTTGTGACCTGTTTTCCAGCCACAGACTTGAGCTCTGACTGTGCGGCAGAGCACAGCTGTTCGCCCTCCTCAAAGCAGTGAAATAAAAGGATCTTTTCATACAGGTGAACCATCACTCAGTCCTCACAAATAGGTGCCTAAATTAAATCCTTTGCTCCAAAACTGCATGTCAACGCTTTGTTCGCACGAAAATGTCATTGTTTGTCAAAACGGCAACGCAGGTGTTTGTGTTGGAGAATCAGTGTGGCACAAACATATTTGTTGTAAAAGCACAATGGCTGATATTCACACAAAATGTCAAACCTGTCACGGAGAATTGCATGGCTGGAGTTTGGAAATTGCAACATTTTGAAATCATCACGCGAGTGGAACTTCAGAAAACAGATGCACACACTAACACACACACACGAAAACGCAGGCCTGCAGGGATTGTATCACATGACCATGGGCACAGCTGCACTATGGGATGCCCGTCTATTTTCTGCAGTTAATCGATCACATGAAGCCACTGGAGCTTGACTAGGAGTCACTGGGCCAGAGAGTGATATAGACTGTATGAGTGTGTGTGTGTGTGTGTGTGTGTGTGTGTGGTGAGGTAATACATCTCTGTAGTCCATTATCATCGAATTGCTCTACGACCACTCTCGAGCTGCAGGAGCCTTCTGAGACAGTCTGTAGCTCTGAGGCTTTTTGTAATCCATTCATTCACACACTCACACATCATATGCACTCACACTTCCTCTGTCTCTCTCTCTCTCACACACACACATACACAGACACACTATCTCCCACGGCGGGTAGGCAACGGGGGGGTCTCTGGAGGTTAGCTAATTTGGCCCACTGGTGCCTTAACCACATCTCCCTTGCTTCACTTCATCTCCTCCCTCTCGCATGTCGCTCCAAACTTGCACTCTCCCTTCGAAAATATCCTGCTCACAAATCTACTCTGCCTTGACCGCCGCTCTCCTCTTAACATCATACAACTTTCATTAGGTGCAGACAGAGTGATGGACCTAATTCAGAGCCAACCTTTGGCCCTCAGCCTATTCCCTCTACCAGTTAAAATCCCTGGAGATCTGAAAAGGCTTTGGAGCCACTGAATGGATACTGCTGTACTGTAGTCTATATATATATATAAATGTGTGTGTGTGTGTTTTAAACTATGCATGTGCGATCTATATTTCTTCAGCATCTCTCTCTTACTGTCAGTAACCTTGTATGTATTCACATTCAGCAGGTCTGAGGTTGTTTCTGTTGTCTTTATATACAATCCATCAGTGAGTCATGTGCTTTTACTTTGAAGTTCTGTGAGCATAATAGGAATCTTAATCCAATTAGGAACGCAATGAGGTGAACTATAAATTTAGGCAGTTAGCCATATGCAGGGGTATTAAGAGATATTTGACTAGACTGTGTATTTTTTGTTGAAAATGAAGAGTCAAACTTTAAAATGAAATATTCTATTCTGAAGAAAATACTGAAACGTTGCACATCTTATGATTAAACTACTGTATGTAAGAACTAAAAAATATCACTCTGATGAAGGAAAAATACTAGAAAACATGAATGGGAAAAGAGTTTTTCATTTGCTAACATGTCTTCCTGTGCAATGTCAAGGCAACACAGTCAGAGACTTTCAGCAGAAAATGCAAATAACGTACATGTTTAAAGGCGTTTCTACAATATCACACTTGAACTGAACTTGAACTGAATGGGTTTACAATTTTGTCTTCAGAAGCGGAAGGCATACAGCACGTTGAATATTCTCTGCGTGCAGAAGGTGGGAGACAGTAACACTCATGTGTGTGTGCTACGGCGGGTGTTAAGAAAGCATGCCTAAACTGCAAATGCATTTGCAATCGTCAGGAGAGAAACATCATTTTTCTAGTGAGGTGTTGCCAGTGCATGATGCAACAGGACAAAGAGGTCTATTTATTGGAAGGAACACACTATCTTTTTTCCTATATTTTTGATTTATGACATTTTTAATAGCATCAACAGGAAGTTGGCCCGTGTTGTGCTGCTTCTGAAAAACGGCCAGTGCCAGACAGTGTACTGTATACCAATCCATACAGGTCTGCAGAGATCTGTTGAGAAAACGGGAATGGATATAAATGACAAGGTGTGTATGTCTGTGAATGCAAGTGTGTGTGTGTGTGTGTGCGCAGGGGCCTTTGCTGGAGCATAAAGGGGCTCAGTGCTCTCCGAGAGAGAGCCATAGCTCATGAGCACAGAATACTAATCCTGTTGCCACAGTCACCCTGAGCAGACAATCCTTCACACACACACACAGTTTTGCTTCATTCATTTTAGGAAAAATCACAGCGACTGCACGGCACGGCACGCAATTACTCTCTGTCGTCGACACTGGCATGCGTGCATTTTTCACCGTGTGTGCGCGTGTTGTGTGTGTTGGAGGAGTTAAGGGTTATGAAAACACCTGTATGTGCCGTGCGCCGACGCAGTGTGAAAATAAACACCTCTCTCACCCATGCTGCTAAAGACACACGCAAGAAAACAGCTCCTCTCTGCTCTAATTACCAGGAAGAAGATAGTATTCCATGAGGAAGGGATGAGCTGTCTGTGCCTGTGCGTGTGTATGTGTGTGTGTGTGTGTGTGTGTGTGTGTGTGTAAGTGATGGACCACTGGCTCCTGCTCAATGCAAGGGTGATCTGGTCCCAAGAGTCTCAGCCAAATCCCAGTCCTCTCTCTAGGTTTCTCTACCTCCCCCTTCTCTATCTTTGTCGCTCTCTATGCCTCCTTCCTTCCACACCAAAAACACAATCCACACCCCACATCTGCACTAAGGAGAATTCCCAACCGCTGCTGTGCATGTGTGTGCAGGAAGCGTGCCACAGGGAGGCCGGACTGTCAAGAGACCGAGGCAGGTGTTCGGCTACGAGACGTACTTGTGGGGTAATTTGGTAATGGACCGTGTACCTAAATCAAGACAGGGCCAGGAACAGGAAATCTTATCCAGGGCAATTTCGATGGCAGTGTTTTAAATATGGAGACTGCTGTGAGGTGAATTATTCGTAACTGCAGTGTGACATATAGGCAGGGATGTAATCGAGCACAGACTCGGTTTGCACATAATTTAACAGAAATGCATAGATGCTTTTTTTTTGTACCCCATTTTATAGAATTAAAGTGTTTTATTATGTAGATTGGAGCAGAGACTTATTCAAAAAACCTGGTTTTAGGCTATTATAAAAATTGAAACAATTCTTTGCAGCTGATGAATGGCCCCCTGTCACTTACTATAAGTCAGGAAAAAAAGTGAAAAGAAAGAGAAAGAAAAACACTGCAGTCAAAAACAACTCTGACTGCCCTTGCACTGCTGCATCTGAAACACTGCTGGTGGACATTACAACCGTGACCTGAATGAGTCATGACAGCACGGAGCCAGACTGCAAATGTATTGGAGGCAGTGGTCATTGCTTTCACCCGTTTAACTCCTTACTCTTCAGGTTGCAACATTGTTCATTGAAGTCCATTGAAGAGGTCAGCTCACAGTATTTGCATGCTTGTACTCAAAAAAAGAATGTCTGAAATGTCTTCAATGGTTGGGTTTGTTCACCAGTGAGAGTTAACTGATAGCATGGAGAAGAAAAACAATACCAGCATGGAATAATAATAGAACTTGTGCACTATGATAAACAGCAGTTAAACTGTTGATCATAACTAATGTATCCTTTAATTGTTTGGATGAAAGTTAGAAATAAGTATTTTCTGGAGGACATGGATACAAAATCTGTCCAAAAGCTGGCATGAGGTGGCTTAACCTGGTTTGTCCTAAATCAAAGAATTTCATCTTTTAATCAAAGCTTTTTATGTGTTTGCTAAACATTATATTTAGTACAATACTAATACTAAAAAAATCATACAATAATTATCAAAAAGTTAATGAGTCGAAACAAAGGAATATCTGAGAAACACATGTAAATATTTCCCTTGAACAGAAGAGACATCTCTATGTATTTAAATGAAATAAAAGATATATTAACACAATGAGATAAATCTGATCAGAGTGCAGCTTTCAGATGAGTTAAAAAGCTGCTGGAAGTGATAAGGTGACACGAGGAGCTTCACATACTGGTGCAGCTCTCACCTCTCATGTACTGTAGTTCTCAATCACCAGGAGAAAGAGGGCTGGGGGGGGCATCCATCATCCATCACGGTGATGTATTCGCTGCTATGCTAACAGCGCTGCGGATAGCACACGTTCAGCAGATGCTTGATGTTTCTCCATCCATCCATGCTGTTACATGCCCGTGTGTAAATTACTTTCATCTCAAAGATCAAACTCGGTAAAAAAAAAATATTGGATAAAAATGTGATGAAGGCCAAACTTGGTTTCATCATCACTGTACTCCTGATGTTTTAATGCTTATAAAAGAGAGTGGAGTCTTCGAAAGCACTGATAACAAGGTCGTGATTGACAAACTTATGCAGCAGTTGGAAATCTTCCAGTCAGCACTGAGGAGGTGATCATCATGTGTCTGTGTGAGCTCATCACATCCTCCTGAAAACTTGCCCTTCTGAGCCTGTGTTGCGATGAACCACGAACCGGCTTGTTGTTTTGATAATACACTTTACTCCGTCCCTGCTATGCAGCGATGTACGGATGATTCATAATCAGATCACAAAGCCAGCTCTATGAGTGGGTGCTTTGATCCTCTACATCTTAATACAACAATACGCCACTCCAAAGCCCACTTTACTGGTTTGCCTGTCAATTATGGAATCAGTTTCAAATGCTTTTCGTGACATAAATGGGAAACGAAAATTGAGAGTCGACAGCAATGCAAACAACAAATTGCGACATATCTGCTAACATCTGCTAATTAGCACTAATCACAAGCTACAGATGAAGCTGAGGGGAATGTCATTTGCATGGCAGGCACTTGGTTATAAACTGGGCAAATTAAAATTTTGACCTGATGATGGCGCTAGGTAAAGTCAGGTTATCATTAAGGCAACAGTCAGGAAAAGTCAGAGCATCACCAACCGACCGACTGACCATCATCATGAGAGCCATGAATGGATAAAACTGAGGCCACTGAGGTTTCCAGATCAAGGCTGTCCCTCATTTTAAACTGAGATCTTAACCCATATGAACCCATGGTGACACGGGTGTAACACTTTGAATGCCCTCGACTCTTCCTTATACGGCTTTATGCTTCACCTTAACTCAAGTCCCTAAGCGACATATCCTAAACATCCTGGTGTGGTGGTGGTATCACATGACTCCCCCAAGAATGGTGGTGTGACCTGTAGCAAAAGTGAAGGAAGTAGCTCATTTCAAAAAGTTTTTTTTTTATATACTAAAGGTCATTTTAAAGCTTTAATAACGTGTCCTGTTTAACATTGAACCTGTTCTGACCATATTTCTTAACTTAATATGAAACAATAAATAGAAAATAAAAATGCTATAAAAGATTATTTTCCAGAGAGTTATGAGATGGGTCTGGGTTTTTCTGGGTTAAGGATACTGTGTATTAGCAGTGAGATTACCTTCTTTCATACTGTCCACCTAACAGCCACTTTAGTATCAAATGGCCTCTTGAAAACCTTTTTATCCTGTTTCATTGTGACCTTAAACCTCCCCTCGATTTTTTTTTCTGTGCGTGCTCCTTTAGATATTTATATTGAGGTTGCCTGTGTTCATTGTTGTCGCTCTTTGTCATGGCCTGGTGAAGGATGCATGGTGGCCATATTAGCTTTACCTTACCCACAGGCAGCACCTTGTCTTTTCTATACACACATATACAAGGATGTTTTTCAGGCTTCAATCATATAGTGAATCTGCCTGTAATTACTCTCCACCACACAGAATGAATGTGCTTCTGTGTGAGCATCTGATCTGACACAATAGAAATGGGGATTCACTCTCCTCTCCTTATAACTTGAACTTTTTTTTTTTTTTTTTAACGTAAGTTAAAATAAGTTAATGCTGACTTTTGGTTTCAGATGGGACATGAATGTCGGTCTGTGTTTGACCCATCTATCAACCCTGACCTCCCTCCTCCCTACACATATAATATTGTATATCACCTGACTTCATCCTTTGCTCCTGCCATAATTACTATGGTTACTAGAGGTAGCACCGCCAAACAAAAAAAGGACATATGGGTCATAATGAGCTGCTTGCACAGACAACCTGTGTAGGAAAGGATGATCTATTTTGGACATATACCTTCTGTGATAGTCTTAAAACTGGCAACATGGCTGATCAGCACAGATCAGTAGTGAATAGAGAGGAGTAAGAGAAGTATGAATAAGAGGAATATGCTCAAAATCACCTGCTTGGAGCTCACTACATACTTTTATGTATGTCTGGCCAATGTGCAAAGAAAGATTCTCAGTTTCAGGACAGTTACAACGATTGAAAAGAAGCCGCTTATCCAAATTTCTGGATGAAGCTGTCAGACTGACGATCACGTCTGGAGGAACACATTAAGTCCCTTAATTGAATAAAATGAGTAAATAATCACTGTCACACGTTTTCTTTTAGTTATAAATACGAGCTGCATGTGTTAAAACAGTAAGGGTAATTTTTCTGGCACAACTCATACAGTCAGGAGGAGAAGTTTGGCGGAAAATCAACCACCAGCTGAATTTCTTCTTTTCTTCTTTGAGCTGAAAGGAAACCAAGGTTTTTGAAGCAGGAGGGAAGGAAAGGTAGCGCAGAGATCAATACAGTGAAAATGTTACCATGGTGAGGAGGAGAAAAATTAGTGAAAATGAGAAGGTGATACAGAGGGGGAAGTTTGTTTCATTCCAGCTATAAAGTGCGTCTGTGTTGGGGCTCGGGAGGAAGAGCGACAGAAGAAGGCTCCCTCTCCCAGGAAGGACAGATATGTGACAAAAATACAGGTTTATGTAGATTGTAAAATGAAGCATGTGGATCCAGGAGGTTGTTGAGCAGCTTGCAGGTGACGCGTGTGTGTGCATGTTTGTGTGCACGTGTGTGGTTTCTGAGACTTGCATCATGAGCGGAGACGCTACAAAAATGTAAAGCAGACGCTCTAGTATTGCTGATCTATGTATTTATGCATCGCAGGTCATGTGCAAGTACAAGGCTTTAGAATTACCAAGACGCTTCTTATACGCCATAGCAGCTGAGTAAAAGCCTAAAATTATATGCGCAATACAAGTGCATCATTTTTCTGGTACCTGTGAATGTAATTCTAAAGGTTGGGTTAAACAAGCAGCTTCTTCGCATGTTGTTTCCTGGAAGTGCTAATCTGGCAGTCATGCCTGCTTTCCAACATAATAGACTTTTATAACGTGAGATTAGCAGCTTTTCCAGCACAAAACATTTTTGCTTTAGAATTTATTTAATTTACACATTGATCTTGTAAAGGCAGATAAATGAAAGTGTGTGATGCTATATAAAAGCAGGGATGGACACCTTCACTAAGTGAATAAGCAGGAAAGTGCAAACTTGTTTTATAAAGCATAATTCAATGCATTGCCCCATAATACCCAATTTATATGGAAATGAGACGATATTTATTTAACTGTGTTTTATATGTGGTTCAAATCTGCTCAGTGTCATGAAGTAATACATTCATAAGAAGTGATGGACAAAGACCCTGGACCTCTCCGGCTGAAATGAAAAAAAAAAAAAAATACATACGGATTGTAAATATAATATCACAGCACAGACTCAGCAGTGCAAATCTTCCTTAAAGTGTGTACGTTTTAAAAAATGATCTCTTTCTCCTCCAGCCTGGAAGATGAAAGACAAACAGGCCTCGGCACTAAACACCCTTCATTACTGACAGATTCCACTGGCTCGGAGAAACGAAGTCCCCTTCAGGTCAGCTAATGGCATGCAAAACATAATTTGGTGACTGGTACCTGTCATATCCATAATAAAGATACAGTATCCTCAAGAAAATCCACCTCAGCTTCGGGCGGAGAGGCTTTGCAGATACAGAAGTAATACAATGAGCTTAGTGAAGGTCAGGCGGTATAATAGACTATTGTCCATCACAGCCACGATCACAATTGGAGGATAAAAACTGTGCCGAGCATCGTCGACAAAAGAGATCTTTGAGGGGTATTGACATTTCAGAGAAAGACTGGGATGATAGAAACGCTCGGGCTGTTAATCTATATTCTGAGCAGGATACAGTATATTGTTGTATCAGTGTAACAATATTGCCCACATACAGCACACGCACAGGAATGGGCGAATTATTCTGACAAATTATCGGCGTCTTTTCCTGCATATTCGAAACGATCGAGATCAAATGAGAAAATGGTTAGCCTCTGAAAACAAAGGTCCCCGGTTGGGATCAATCAAACAGGGAGGTCAGTAACTATGTCATTAGTTAATGTCAAAAAAAGGAATCACTAAGTCGATCACTTGTGCACGTGCAAGTGTTTTGTTTTCTAGAGGTTGAAGAGTGTTTTCTCACCTGCGTCTTAAATGCAGAGCTGCAGGTGCGGCGGTGAAAAAAAAAAGATTTCAAAAAGGAGACGAGAGTGGGGAGGGGGTCAAAGAGACGAGGGAGGAGAAAGCAAGCATTTAAGCTTTTGTTTTGAAGAGTCTGAGTCAGCGAAGGCGTTTGTCTATTAGTGGGTATGGAAAGGGGACAGGAGAGAAACAGACGAGATGCTGGCTCTCGCTCCGACAGCGCCGTGTTGGGTTTACAATAATTCTGATATTTTAGAGTAATTAGGACGTGGGGGAATTGTTTGGAAGAAAACAGCCTTTTCACACACAAAGGCTTGCTTACACGTCTTCGGGCTATCTCCTCTTCAAGGCCTCTCCGCCGTTCGCAGCGGTCTTCGTGAGTGCCGCGCCATCCCTCGCTGAGTGACCGGCCACTAACCAATATGTATGCAACAACAGCGCCTTTGAGGTGAGATGCAGAAAAGCCAACAGAGCTTCCAGGCAATTGGCATAAGTTTAGTATCACCCTGACACTTGGCATCAATTTACAGAGCGTTTGGCTTTTGTCTCAAGCAGCAGTGCACCAGTCCAAGTCAAACTGGTAAAAGACTCCATTCCTCCCGGGCCATGTTTCTTCCTCTGTCCCTCTCTGAGTGTATTAGATGATAAAATCCACCCCCCCTGCTGACTGAATCCAGAGAACAATAACCTTCCCGTCAGCAAGGTACGACTCTCCCCAGAGCTCTCGCTATGTGTGTTAGTGTGTTGTTGAAGGCGGGCCAAGTCTTGCAATAAGAGTAACCGAGTTCTAATTAGTGCTCTTCACTTTGCAAACATGTCTATAATCCACCCAAAGGAAAATTATTATGCAATTCAGTGAACTATGAGATAAAGTATGTCTCTATCTATATCTACGTTCACTTTCTAAATTAGTCTAATTTAATTACTCTACAGGAAATACTCTGGTGGCCACGATGAACTGAAAGGCTTTAGCACTTGTCCATCTCTGTTTAGATAAAACACTTATCTGTGTCGCTCGCAGGCACACACACACACACACGTAATCAAACACACTCGGATTTATGCAGATGCACACGAGCATGCATATCCCCATGTGTTGTTGTGCAAAGGGACTGTCTGCTTCGTGGTCAATTCATTGATGTGTGAATGACCCTGCGCATGTACAGCACGTGTGCATTGGTGTCAAATCTGATCTCGTCCGAACGTTGTCAACAGACGGCTTCACACACTCACACACACACACATATACTACGGCCTATGGGAATGAATTTCGGGAGTTGAATAATGAAAAAAAATCCATACTAATCAAATACTGAATTTGAATGTGTATTAGTTTGTATTATATAAATATGTTGGCTTTTGTTGTGCTCGTCACGTCTGATGAATAAAGTTTTCTGAATTACAATCTCCTCTAAATGTACTGACTTTAGCCTCTCATGTTCCAATATTAGAAATGGCAGAAAGCGATGCACCCGCAGAGATCGCCACTCCCGACCATTTAAGAAGCAATGTGTGAAAAGATTTTGGATTTCAGTCAACAAAATAGCAAATAAAGACATAGTAATACTGCAGAAAATGCAAGGTCTGAATGAAATATCACTCAACCATGAGCAACCTGAGGGCACACCTGGTAACACCACGAGGAATCGCAGCTAAGTCAAACACACTTCTTCATCATGGTGCTTACCAGCTTAAAGTTTTCCATTTTATGCCTAAGCTTAATTATAACTTCACGAGAAAACTATGACCTGTTAGTAAAAAAAAGTCAATTGGCAATATTGACCTGCCTCTACAGTGCATAGGTACACACTGAATATTAATAATGGGCAAAATCTGAGCATTGAAAAATGGGACACAATTCAAACATTAAGAGTAATAAGGAATGGAATTCAAATGGGAGCACAGAGGAAGATTGACAGCACAATAATAAGCAGCATGGAACTGAAATCCTCTGTGCCACACCTCTCGGCCACATGGGGGAATCGCTAAAATATAGATCAGACGGCTGAATTTCTGACAGCCATTTACAAATCTTTTGATGGAAGGTTTAAAGGGCCCCCTTTGAACTGCTTCGTTTTTTAATTAAAGGCCAACAAACAAAATTCAAATAATAAATTCTCTGTCAAGCCGAGGCATGCGACCCCCCCTGAGGAGGTATCAAAAGCCGAAAAAACAAGGCAAACTTCTCTTGTCTATTTGTTACCGCAAGCTGGGTAAACAACTAAACAACTGTTTGTATGCGGTTCAAGTCTTGTGTGTGTGAGCTGTCGCTGAAAAAAGAATGTGTCTTGCAGATTTGCGCCGTAGCATGTTGTGTTGCAGGGCGGAAATAATCAGCTCAGTGCAGAGCAGTGTGCTCATGTGAAACATAATCCTACCTTGTCGGACATCTCTGGGTGCTATGGCGATGGCTTCATTGGAATGCAGCTCGGTGACGCAGCAGTCGTCAGGAACCAGCGAACCGTTGCTGAAACTGTGCGGCGTCTCCGGGAGCAGCGGAATAGGCGGTACCATGATGTTGTGGTTCGGACAGATACATCCCGTCTGGGTCATCCCGCAACCGTCTCCGTCGGATACCTCCTGGTCTCCATTGTGACCCGTGCGTAAACACTCCTCGAACCATCTGCACAGCACGCCGCAGGTGAACTGACTGGAGTTCTCGTTGTTGATGAGCAACACCTCGACCAGTCTCAGCTCCAGCAGTTCCTTAGTTACCTGAGGCTCGTCTGCAACCGGATGTCTCGTCAGACATAGTTGGACAAAGTTCTTGTCGAACTGTAGGAAGGAGTACGGTCCGTCTGAGTTGGATTGGCTGCCGCAGAGGTCAATGACTTCCTGATCCCTGGCGGCGGCTGTTTGTAACTGAAGGGGGCAGCTTTGATTGGCCAGGTGGTGGTCAAGGGAGAGGAGCATGGGGGAGTGTGTCCGGCAGATGATGGGGTGGCGGGTGAAGCGGAGGTAGAGGGAGTACTTGGTGGGGTCGGGGTTTTCCAGGGACCAGGAGCAGCCCGGCGCCCTGGAGGGAAAGAGCTCCCTTAGGGAGAAAGAGCCATAGAGCACCCCAGCTACGAGGCTGGAGCATGACGAGGAGATGGGCGAGGGGGCCCCTTCTGCCCCGGTGCTGGGGACGCCATCGGCAGCCCCATAGGCAGCCTCAGCCAGGGCAGAGAGAGGAGCTAGAGCGAGGGCAGACACGGCAGCCAGGGCCCCAGCCACAGCCAGGAGAGAGGACAGCACAGACAGACACACCCCACCAGCAGTGTTCATCCTATGACATTCGTCCTGCAGGGGGAGAGAGAAGAGAGGAGGATGTACATTAGACACATGAGGAAATGTCTTCAAACACAACCTGACAAAAACAACACGATGAACTGATCAATATTCCTGTCAAAGACTCATGTCTGGTTGGAAATATGGACAGGTTGTGGCCGTGCCTCAGAGTATAACATAACCAAGTTTATGGTAGCAGTTCCCATAAAGTTCTTCTTCAAACGCACATATGCACGCACACGCACACACACACACACACACACTGCACTGTCAAAAACACAAACACATCCCTGCTGGGCAGGATTAAAAGGGTTGATGACTTGGCTGTTGAGACATGCACTGTGGGGCCTGCTCTACCCTTTCCTGCTGATATGTGCACACAAACACACAGGCACATGTGCACACACATGCACGCACACACACACATACACACACCATCGCCTGCTGAGCAGCTCCCCCAAGGCTCTGGCAAACTATTACCATCACCGACACAGTGAGGGTCCGCCAACAGCTTGATTTTGACTCACACAATATACACACACACAGACACACACACACACACACACACACACACACACACACTGCTCACAAAAATATATATACAGCATATAGTGTTTTAGTAGACCTATTTTGCCTGAAGATACTTCAATAGCCACTACATTTTGCACGCCTTGCCTGTCTGCTCCATCACCTGAAATTTTCAAGTGGTTCTGTATAACTGCAGTTTGAGGAGGATGTGTGGGAGACAGGAAATGTTTGCACCACTCCACCAATAACCTTATAGCATGATACCCAGACAGCGTTCTCTAAAACATCCCTATGCTCAATTCACATTCAAATGCCTCCCTGCAACACATAATTTTAACACAGAGACGCCACTTTATACTGTAATTTAAGAAACATTTCACGAAACTTTACAAACCAACGGCAAATGGAAAAAGGGCAAAACGTCTCCTCAGCAAACAGCGGTAAGGTTTTTTTTATTTTTTACTTCAGCCTGTGCTCCATTTTGTTACAGGCTTCAAAGCTGCAATGATAAGTTCTGAAATGCTCCAAACCAATTCATGACCTATTTGTGTGTGTTGAAAAAAATACACGTGGACATGGCAGCTTCCCATGAACAATCTGACTAAAGTGAATAACAATGATCTACAATGATTCATTTCCTTAGTGTTGGTATGCATATGCTAAAGTCACTCATTATATATGATCCATGATATCTGTCTCTTTTTTTTTTTTTTTTTTGCAGATATTAACTCTTATCCAACAAAGGACCTGGACTGCAAATGTCATGCTAACATCTTGTGTGTCATATCATAGAGATTGGTTGGTTTAACTTAGGACAGGGGAAAAAACAGGTTACACAGTAAAGCATTTAACTAGGCTTCTTCATCATTAGCATTCTGCAACCAGCGGGCGACAGATGCTGAATAATATGTGACTGCTCCTTTAGTGATTACTTATTCTACCCATTCTGCCGGTGGGGCATGCATTTGATCATTCCACAGGTAAACAGGTTCATTGGTAACAGGTGATAGTATCATGATTGGGTATGAAAGGTTTATCCTGGAAAGACTCAGTCGTTCACAAGCGAGGACGGAGAGAGGTTCAACACTTTGTCAAACACATGGTTGTATAAAGGAGATTAATACATGGGCTCAGGAACACTTTGTGAAACTGTTGTCAGTTTGTTTTTGTATACGTTTTACACAGCATCACAACTGTTTTGGAATCAGAGTTGAACTAATTGCAGTATAATGAATTAATGCATAGAAACTAGCATTTGCAGTGACAGGTATTTTACGATTACTTCACTTGCTCATTATCAAGAAAAGACATACAGGTATCTGTTATACTAACCAAAATGTGGCAGCAAATATAAGAAGCAGTTCACTTTCCCATATAAAATTCACCTGCCCTAAGTGGACCACGCCTTTCTCATTTCCTTGCCTGCTTGAAACAAATCGGCCTCCCTGGTAGCACCGACAAAGGTTACTAAGCAATGCTGACGCAACTGGAAAAAAGCCTCTATATGAAGCACGTGTGTGAGCAAGTACTCCACTCCCCTTAGGCCCAGGTTAATGAAACACAGCAGCAGTCTGCACTTCACAGGATTTATGTAAGTCTGTTCAGGCTCTCCAGCATTGGCCACAGGGCCCGGAGAAGAGGCTAGGAACTGTGCTTACTTCACCATGTCAAGAGGTGACCCCCACAGGGGCGGGACAGTAAGAGGCACTTGGCCTTACAGGAGGGAGCTGCTAATGAGAGATCGAAACACGTGGAAGGCAGACTGATGATGAAGGGGGGGGATACAAAGGAGAAGAGATGGATGAGTAGGAGATGATGGAGGGAGCAGGGCATTAGAGGGATCATAATTACAGTGGGATTGTATGTGGAAAAATTTGCATCATTCACCATGAAAAATAAAAAAAATCCCCATTGGGTCTATTCTGCTGATGCTAACGTGAAGCAATGCACACGGCATAAAATGGTACACTGTCATAGCCAAGGACGATTCACCTACACACAGATTGGTTTTTGCAGATATTAAATCTGTTACCCCGAGGTCATGGGAAGGTCTCTGTCACCATGAGTTCACCCTGCTGCGCAGAATAAATAGCAGAGGAGATCTGGAAAGAGTGGAATATTTTACAGAAGCACTGCTGCTAATTTGGTTTGGAAAAGTAAGGGGAAAAAAAATGCTGGGGGGCAGGGTATGCATACGTTCAAATTACACAATGCTTTCAAATTGAGGGTAGGCCGATCCTTCCCATTAACTTCTGTGGAGAGAAGATGCGTTCAAATACCACACAGAAAAGGTTAGATAAGGTTTTAAGGCAGGGACATATTTGTTAAACTCATTTTAACCCAAACTATGATCTTTTCCTGAACCTAATCAAGTAGGGTTGTTGTTTAAACTGCAACTGTTTGACAGTAATCGCGTGTTCATTTTTGTCACAAAGACGTCAAAGGTCACCTGATTCTGGAAGCTAATGGGAAGGACTGACATAAAGAAATCAGACTTTGGCGTATGCACTGCTTGCAATTTGAAAGTGTGGATTTCTTTGTACGCACATTTGATGAGACTGGATTGATGTTTCACAGATTTTAAATCAGTTCCTTCTTCCATTGCCGGGACATGTTTCAAAGCAAAAGCAGCTGGTAGAAAAAAAAAAAAACACATGCACACATTCGTTATGTGCACCTACACACAGACACTAGTGTACATGAGACCGCAGCCGACCACACAGTGTAATGACATGTAGTTCCTTTCCACTGTGTTTACTTTGAGACTGGTAGTAATGTGAGAGATGTAACCATGGCAACATCCTATGTCCTGACCTGGAAATGTGTTGTATTTTTTTTTTTTCTGGTTTCTGATATTTTCCTCCTGCTTCTCCTCCATTATCTCCCTCCTCTGTCATTGTTTGGATCGGGACTTTTCCCCTCCACGGGATTCTCTCTACCTGCGATTTTTCACGCGGAACATATGACATAAAGGGTTTTTAAACAGCGCCCGCTCCGGTCGGCGGTGACACTTTGACAAATGCGTGGCACAGTTCGGGCTGAGGGAAGGCTAATGTAGCATGTGGCGGAATATGCTCAAGGACATCATGTCGCCTGGCATATGATGGGGGTTATAGACTTTGTCACTTGAACGCGCGCTTATACTTTCAAACAAATGCTGCTGTGATGTGACATCCGTACAGACTGCACCGCATGCAGTGACACATGTCTCGCTAACAATGCCTCACTGAACTGTTAAATCCAGACATTCAGTAGGAATGTAAGGCGATATTCTGTAGGATAGAATAAGGCAAAGAGCATCTCAGGTTTTCCCACTGGAACTGAGCTGCACTGGGAGATGCACATAAATGTAATATCTATGATTTAAAACATTTTTTTTATTTTATTGCACAGAGAATGAGCATGTATCTTGTGACAGACCTATCAAATGTGCAGATAGCATTATAGGCCAAACCATGCATAGGTAAATCCTTACGCACATTTTACGGATGAAGAGAAGTCAACAGCGTTAAGCAAATTGTTTTTGGGACAATGAGCGATGAATATTCATAGACCCACAGTCTGTGCGAGAGTAGACCCTAAAGTGCTGTCTTCATGAGGCCATTCTGTCCCACTTCACTCTAAAACAGCACTTTACTGTGGGCATCCATAAATATTCATTAGCTTTGATGTCTTCCTTCCCCCCTTCCACCTTGACATTAATGTTATCACCAAGGATGGCAAAATATGTATATCCCTCACTGCCCGTCTCTCTCCCCTCTCCCTCTCCCCTCGGCTCCCTCTTCATTCTTTAATGCAGCGGAGTGAAAATATGACTCATCCGCATTTTTGTCCTGCCTGTAAAACTCATGCAAAAGAGAACAGTGCTGGGACGTGGCGGTTTTAAACTAATATCACAGCGCCGAAAGTATCACTGTCCCCGAATGAGAGATTATTTCACCAAATATTCATGATGCATCATGATAGCATCAAGTTTTAATGTCTTTTTTTTTTTTTTTTTTACCTCGTGCCTTAAGTGCTGGCATAGCATGCACACAGAGGAAACTTGACAAGAAAAAACTTTGTTGCCAGACACAACATTAAAATTTGAGTCCTCCTGCAATAAAACTTTTTAAACAAACGTGACCTTATACTCGCTGTACATTCATTCAGCGTATCGAATAGAGTCTGGGACGAGAGGATGTTTATATTTGTTCCTCCTACACGGTGTGACAGCATAAGTTCTCCCCGATGATAAAAGCAAATGGGAACTATCACCAATTATATTGCTCTCCATATGCCTGTCACAGGAAGTCCCACAGTCTCGGTAAAGAGGCTGAAAGGCTTAGGCGAAATGCTACTGAAACGTGCTGTGAGACCACAAAGACACACACTCGGAATTAGAAAATACACACAGACGTTGTTTTAAGGATGTCGTTCTTAAATGTACCGCTGAACTCATGCTGTTCAAACTGCATTACATTCTACATTAACCTTATACTAACCTAATGCTTGTGCGTAACCTCTTTATTACAGCCATAATTTATCCCTAGTGGACGATTCCCAAAAAAATATTTCCTCCGTTTTCTTTGTGTTGACAAGTGAGACGTTCTTATCGCTCCATTCAATGAGGCCAGAAAGCATTTGTTACTAAAGGGTCTTTCAAAATGAGAAAAATACAAACTCAGTAATGGAAAAAAAAAGTCATATTAACACACACAAATTGCATTTAAGGAACACTGTCAGCCTTGTCTTGCTCAGAGGCGACATGTGTAACTACATAATGAAGTTCTCATTGGCCAAACCCTCAAGCATCACCCATTCCAGCTTGGGCAGCGAGTTCACATGAGAAGCTGCTTATCACGTTCTCCCAAAAAATACAGCAGGTACTGGCAATTAGCTGTTTGGCAATTACGCACAATAGAGACACGAGCACAAAAAAAGCACAGTAATCAAGGCACGCTTTAAAAGCTTTATCTAGTTTTAAGCCTTGTTCTGACCAACGTTCGCAGCCACCACATTAATTTCAATGAGACCACCGCGCTGGCACAGTCAGGATCCTGATACAGAGTGCTGAGGCTGAAAAGTCAAAAAAAAAGGTTAGCCTGGCTTAGGTTTAAGGAGTCTGCCCTCATCCGCTCACTAATGTTGTAATGGGGTAACTGTGGCTCAGCAGGTACTTGTCCATTAATCACAGGGTTGTTGGGTTGATTCCCAGCTCCTCCTGTCCACATGTCAAAGTGTCCTAGAGCAAGAAAATGAACCGAGATTGCTCCTGATGGTCAGGCCAGTGTCTTGGCATGGCAGCTTTCCATCTTCAGTAAAGTCCTATATTAACAGTCCATTTACCATTTAGTGAAAGCATAAAATACCACCCCCCAAATAAAGAACTTAAAAAAAGAAAAAAACCTGACTTAACCTGTCTTCACTTTAGTAGCAACGTAATGTAATGTAATGCAAATTTCCTCATATAAAAGAATATCTTATCTAATTTTCTGCCAGCTTTGTCATGTCACTGATGCATTTTTACTTTTTGCCTAGAGATGTAATTTTCTAGAATTGTGTCTCATCGTATGAAAAACCACTAGTCAGTGCTTCTGCATTCAATAAGCTCTCAAACTTGTAGATTACTTGAATCAGTCTTCTGGATTTCATGGTGTCAATAGTACCTGAAAGATGCCACAACCAACACAGCCCCTTGGCGCTCTTGTTATCCACACTGGTGTTGCCAGGCTGAACACCTCATTAGAATTTCATTTTCGTAAGCCGTGCAGAAGCGACGGACTTTTCCACCGGCTATCTTGTAGACTAATGCAGACCCGCTGGTCATCTTGGCTGAATGAAATGCCGGCGGCGTAGAGGACATTGACAGGCATTTCATTCATATTCGTAATTGCATTCGTATGAGACAGAAAATGTGTAAGATGAACAGCTATTCATGCGCAGAACCACAAGTATCTGCCAGTAAAAGAAATAGAGTGGAAGAGCTTCTGGGCACCAGAATATCCCTGGGTGGGGTGCGTCTGTTTTGGGAAATACATTTCGGGAAGGTTTTGCGATGGAAGAATGATGAAGCCCCCTCTTATCTCCTCCTCCCTCCCTCTCTCCCTCGCTCTGCCTCCACCCTAATCTCCCATTCTTAGTGCAGACATCTAAGTGCACTGCGGTAGAGAATGGTATTGTCTTATTTATTGATGTGGTGTATTTCTCTCATTTGCAGCCCTCAGCGGAGATCAGCATGTGGTCCGTGTATGAGCTTACACACACACATACAAAACACACAATGCACGCTAACAAATCAATGTGCGCTCCTCACACAGACACACATGCCACACCCGTCTGAATGCTAACTCGATATCATCAAAAATGCAAGGCTGGATCCTGATGCCAAGTGTTTGGAGTTTATCTTCTCCGCTGATTAACAAGTCATGAGACGTTCCTCTTTCTCTCTCTGCCTTCCAGCATGAAATCCTCAACTCTGCCCTTTCTCATCTTTAGCATCAGCCCCTCAGAAATATCAGCCTTCCTCAAAGTCAGACTTCATTTATTTACCCACATCTACACCCGTCCTTGTCGGCCTCATTTTAAGTCTTTCATCTCGATAAGATCTTCTGGCTGTAAACCAATATGAAGAACCAATGTTGTTCAGCTGATTTAGCCCGGCTGACATTTTAGAAGTCCGTATTCTGTTTGTCCTTTTATCAAGTTCACTCCGGCGCACCATCAAGTCAGTGCTTTTCACTTTGCCTTATCAGTTATTAACAAATGGCAGGCAAGCTGAGGGGATCTCATGCTGTGAAAAGAGACAGCAGCACTAAACCCCTCAATCACAGCAAAGGGCAGTTTGCCTTCCGGCTATGGCGTACGCTACACACACACACACATAAACACACACCCATACATATTCATACAGTGAAGTCAGCTTGACATATGACATGTGTGCTGACGGAGGAACAAGGCATAAATCACAAGTGTGTGATGAAATTGAGTGAGGAATTAATTATGCATTATTAAATCAGGTAGGGGAGTGGGTCAACAGATGACAGACGTGGGGTTGAAAAGAAAAAGAAAACCCACTGGATAACACAGGCGGGTAACAGTTTTCCAGACGCGATGGCAGGTTGAGATATCAGAAGTTATCAGAAGTTAAAAATGTAGCTGAGTGGGGAAAACACATGAGTTTGACAAAATCTCTCTCCATCCTCGCTTGTGAACGACTGAGTCTTTCCAGGATGAACGTTTCATACCCGATTATGATACTATCACCTGTTACCAATGAACCTGTTTACCTGTGGAATGATCCAAACAGTTGTTTTTGGATCAGTCCACAACTTTAACAGTGTTTTGTTGCTCCTGTTCCAACTTGTTTCAAACATGTTGCTGCCATCAAATTCAGAATAAGTAGATATTTACAAGTTGAGATAAAACGTTACTATTCATATTCTATTAAACATCAGAACTATTTTGCAATCAGGGTATGCACCACAAAATGAAAGAAGAAATAACCATGCACTGTTGTTTCAAAATCAACTGAGTTGTGATGGCTGCTAAGCATCTTTGTGGGAGGTGGGAGCCATACAAATAATCCTTCATGTTAAAGTTCGGAGAATTATTAAGAGACCTTAATCAGGCCTCATTCTCTAAAAGATTTGATCAGTGATTTAATGGGTTATAAAATGTGTTGTATTATTGTTTTCAGTCAGCTTCAGTAACATCATTGATATGTATCTCATTTCCAACAATCATGCCATAAATAGTGTGCAGAAAGTTTTGCACATGACCAGAAATCTTGCTGAAACACACATGAGCTCTTAAAGTTTATGAACTCATTAAAATTAATGAATTTATTATTGGCACGGATAGACGCCACATGCAACATTTAAAGAGGTTACTGGATGGAAGAGTAAATCCTGCCTGCGAGTGTGTTGACTCAGCAGGGATAACATTAAATAAGAAAAATTGATCCAGAGGAGAATAAATATTTGAAAGCAATACAGAACGCCCCAGAGTCTCACTGCACCACCTTGCCCATATAGAGCCGCGGATAACGATGGAAGTGGCATTTAGCCGGCGATGCTGGTCAGTAAATTACACATCCATTTCATTATTGTCATGCAGGTTGAAGACTGTAACATGCTTTCAAGGGAACGCAGTTTTAAAAATCAACAAAGCTGCACGCTCTTACACATTTTTTTCCTCAGCTTGTTTCTTTCCGGCAGACGGTGTGACCTTCAATGAGACCATCATTATTGCGCATATTACAATTCAATGGACTGCAGACACAGTTAAATGGTTTGGCACACAGAGCCTGAAACTAGTACCCTCGTTTTTATTTCTTGGAGAATCGATTCTGAGTCGGTTAGTGACACCGAGAATCAGAGTTGAATCCAATCATGATAATCAAATGATTCACTCCTAGGTGCCACCGTTCTCCGAGGATGGGGCATCTGTGCTGACGTCACTCTTGGTGAAATGCTGACAGAGGGTGAAGAGGCAGGTTAAAGCCTGACCTACTGTAAATGGAGTAAATTACAGCACTTCATCTTTAAAGTTCCTCTTGGAGTGAAAAATTGTAGACGTCTCTTTGTATGTACCCAGTGGTCTTTTTTTTTTTTTTTTTTCCCTTGAATGGCTTGGGCTCCTGAATGCGACTGAAAGACAAGGCGTTAAGAAGGGGTCAGGCAAATGAAGAGGAAGGAAGGCGAACAATGTGAGAAGAAGCAGTGGATTAGAGGAAGTGAAGGCAACATTGCATCTGGAAAAAGGCAATAAAAAAGCCGTCAAGAAAGTGGCGTTCAAGAGCGCAGCAAAGCTGAGACAGAGACAGAAAATATGCTGGGTTTTTTTGTTTTGTTTTTATGGTCAATGACTTCACAACTGCAATTTCCATCCATATGAGATCCGTAACATCTGTCATCAGCAGCAAAACAGAAACAGACAGTATAAGCTATGAATATGAGCACTGATTAAACAGCACAGCAATGACCACGGCTGCTGCCAACACGATCAGGAAGCTATTTTCTGGGAGATTATAAAATCCAGCAGCGACTGTTAACTCGGCTCTGTATCATACCCCGCTTCTTTTGTGTCGTACTAAATAAACAAACAGACGAAGCGACAGCACCATTTGTAACGTGATGCCGTGGTAAAAATTCAGTGACGTGTCATCTCGCAAAGCGCTAAGAAAATCGCACCTCATTCATCAGGCTCTGATACGTTTACACTCGGAGCGAAAGCATTTTTCAATACACTCGATGGGAACACATTTAAGCTAATTATTCGATGGTCTCGCGGCCTTTAAAATCTATTTTGCTGGCATGTAACGTTTACTCAATATGTTCCAAACCTGAATTTCAGCATTGATCGGTCGTTGCATTCGCGGGGAGATATTGATAATGACGGCCATTAATTTCACATGAGTGAATAAACGACTGCTAGAGATGAGGATGAGCAAATGGGTGAAGTGGGATCTGGCGTGTAGGGCGACAGGATGGAGTGTTAGTGGCTACTGTAATCACCACTAGACTTGCAGAGCAGTGTTTTGCATATCAGGTTGCAATTAATAAGTAGCAGCTTTTTGTGGAGGTTTATGAGTTTGTACGGCCACAAGACTGTTGAACTCTTGAGCTCTCAACCTCGTCACTATGTCACTTTACTCACACCATAATGATACATGTAGGTCACTTTACTACTGCCATATTTATACTATGATTATTGGTACGTTACATACATATTCTAGTGTACTGGTTACATGCAGTTTACAAAAAAATATTTATTACTACCTGTTTATACTTGTACATATTTATCCTTCATTGTATATATATATGTGTGTGTGTGTATATATATATATATATATGCATAACTGTCTACCTGCTTATAACCTCATTATATACATTTTACTATTACTTATCTACCACAGTGTAATATTTTACATTATATTACTATATTTTAGCTGGTGCATTATTTTCTCTTTTAGATGCTAATTAGATTTTGTTCCACTTCTGTGATTTTTCTTAATGCATACTTTTTATATTACAATTGAAAGAGCACAGTTGGAAGTAGTTCCATTGCCACTGACTGCTTCTATGTGACTGTTGTGCATATGACAATAAAGAACTCATACAGGATATGTGCATATGACAAACATCTATTAAACACACATTCATCTCATGCTCTATATATTTACGTGTGGCTGCTGTCAGAGTGTGATCTCTGGTTGTTGGCACTCCACAGTTTAGTTTAATACACTTCACTGATAAACAACAGAATTACTCAGAATTACATAACATAATTAGTTTGTTTTTTACAGCCAAATATTGGCAAATATTTAATTTACAATTATGCCAAATTAAAACAAAACAAGCTTAGAGTAACAGCTACAGTCACGCTGGGCAGTGGATAATAAGATACACAACACACACATCAGAACATCCACTCACTCAACTGTCCTCCATCAAACGGGAGGTGGGAACTAAAAATTAAGTTGAAGTAATTAGAATAAACCAAAATGTAATGGACAGTAATTAAGGTAACAGCGAGGTGGTGAGGTAGTAGGTAGAGGAATGCAGCTATCTTCCTGTTGTAGCTCATCTCCTGCTTTACAGTATTAATACATTCAGATTTAAAGGCAAACAAAAACTTTCCCTGTCTTCATCTGTGCCAATTACCCGATGGAGAGTTTAAGCACAACAAGGATTTACAGATGCAGAAGCATGTGTCAGGCTTGACCCTGCAAACCCCAGCACACTCACTCTGGCATCTTCACACCCTTAACCTTGTTGTCTTGTTGGGGGGGAGGGGGTGGGGAACTAAATGTCACCATCTGTTGAGTGTTGGGACCGAATGTGATGTGACACACAGTCGTATTCTATTGAACTGAAGCAGACCAGGCTTTTGTGTGCAGAAGACACTGGCATGTGTATGCATGTATGTATCTGCATAAAGTCGAAGTGTGTGTGTGCTTGTGAGGTTAGAAGGGTGTCCAATAAGGAGCTGGAATAGGGCCTTGTAGTATTATGGTGGGCCTGGGGGGAATTTGGGTTTCATTGTAAAATAGAGAATCACAGACCGAGGGAGAGGGTGATCGGCTTTCCTCTACAGCACATCCCTGCCAACAGATCAGCTTACGCCAGCTTTTTCTTTTTTTTTTTCTTTTTTTCCTCAAGACAACACAGATATATGGTATGGAGGAGAAGTGAAGACAGAGGGAAAAAAAATTGATGAGGGAGGCAGAGACACAGACAGAATACAGACCAGAAAGTTGGTTCCCATCTAAGTGCTCTTCTGTGAATTGTGTTGCACAAAGTTTGAAAAGCTTAATGCAGAAACTTACTCGAGTGCTCCGAATTGCAGCTATGGGTTGAAGTGGAATTATCAACTGTATCTAATATTTTTCAATGGCAACGTTTGGCAGACACAGGAGCTGAAATCCAATTTTAAAATAAATAACAATTATGGGAAATTACTGGCCAAGAAAATAGTTTCACCTCATTGAAAAAAAAAAATATGACCATTAATTGTTGCTAAGATTTGCTGACAGTAAATAGAAGTATAATTGTAGACATTCAGCAAACTTGTTAATTGCCTTGTCAGACTGAAATGCATCTATAACTGTTCTCGGTGTAATTGTTATTCTCATTGTTCTCGGGGACTTTAACAGAGCAAATCTCCATGAACTGCCAAAACACAGACAGCACATTAAGTGTCCCAGCAGGGATGGAACACACTGGACCATTGCTACACCATATTAAAAGATGCCTTTGTCCCCCCATGCAGCTTTGGGACTCTGATTACTGTCTGGCTCATCTTCTCCTGAGAAACCAAAATATGCTAAGTCTTTGGTCAAGACTGTGAGGAAACGGAGCAACAAGACAAAGCTGAAGTCACAGGCCTGCTTTGACTGCACTGATCCCAGTGTTTTTGAGGCTCCATCAGATTTCGTGAGGATCCGTGTGCCGACGAAAGATTTCTGCACAGACGACAGCAACATCCTGGTTTACAGCTGGCAGCTTCATCGGGCCAACGTGGGGACAGAAGCCTGTGCAACCAGGCCAGAAACACTTTGACAAAGGAGATCAGGGCAGCAAAGAGGAGCTACTCTGAAAAGATATGACTGTGTTTCACTGCAGCTTTGCCAACATTCACAGTCGTCACCTGCTCCAAATCAGGTATCACACAACTAACTGCACCCCCATGCCTCCACCACACCCCTCCCCTGCTGGCCCCCTACCTGCACTCAAGATCTGCAAACAGCATGTGTGTCAGCTCTTTCAGAGACAGAAGATGAGGAAGGCACCAGGTGCATCACCCTCCCCGTCTGAGAGTCTACAGATCTCTGGAACCGCGTGACGTCCCCTCCTGCTTCAAACGCGCCACAATTATCCCCCCCAGAAACCCTCTACCTGCAGGATTCAATGGCTATCACCCTGACATCTGTGCTCATGAAATCCTTTGAGGGACTGCTGTTGACCCACCTGAAGGACATCACAGGCCCCCCGCTGGACCCCCTGCAGTTTGCCTGCCGGGCAAACAGGCCGGTGGGTGAACACGGCACTGCACTGCATCCAGCAACAGCTCCACTCATACATAAGCAAAGATCACGTTTGTGGACTGGAGCTTTGCCTTCAACACCATCATCTGTTCAAAACTGTGGGGATGACAGTGGACTTCGATCCACAATCTCCCAGGACATATTTCTACTCTGTTTCCATGTATGTGTATGTGTACTTGGCCAATAAAGCTGATTCTGACACAATGTCTCAAGACTGTTGAAACTATAGCATCTCTGTTAGCAGAGGGAACGTGCAACCAGCCACAGAGTTCTGCTAGCCCAATACCTTGGTGAGGCTACCTCCATCATGTATGAACAGAAAATCAAAACAGAAGAACTAAGGAAGAGCCACTGAAGTATATTCCAGAGAATGCTGATTCCATTAGAGTATGTGTTATTGTTCATAAACCTTTTAAGTTACAAAGTTTCACCATGTAAATATTTCATAAATTTCACATTTTCCCCTCAATAAATGTATTATATTAAAGAATATTTTGCCACTTTCCCAGTCAGGCTCCTGTCTATGTCTGTGATCTGCTTACTCCCCATGAGGCTGATCGCTCCTTGAGATTCTGATACTGATTCTCTGTGCAGGTCTTTGATGCCCGGCGTCCTCCTTTAAACGTCTTCTCAAAACTCACTTTCATCTTTTGGCTTTTTTTTAACTGATGGTATTTGCTGTAATTACTTTATCTTGTGTTATATCTTATATTTTGGGTTTTATTTACTTTTATATTTTGCTTTGTATTATTGAAAAGCAAATTTGTTTATAAGGGTGGTAGATAAATAAAGTTTAGATTTGACTTCACTTGATAGTTGGATGAGGTCATAGAGAAAACAGCCAGAGAAAAATAAAAGAGGAAGGAGAAAAATAAAGCTCACAACGATGCCCTTGTTTTCAGGTGTGGTACGCAGGCGTCGACAATATGTGTGTCATCAGAATAAACACTATGAAATGAGCTGACTGACGAGCGTGTACACGCAACAAAGTCACCCAAATTACATTTTCCTTTCCTCTGCAACAGAATTCGAGGCAAATCTTGCGAGCAAATGATTCGTTTTCAAGCCAAAATATGTGGAGCAATTGGTTCCCGCCAATGTAAATAGGGACAGCTGCGCATCACAGCTCTGATTTCCCTGCTGCAAAACCTGATCCCCAATTTGATTAGGTCCTAAAATATTGAAGACACCACTTTAGATAAAAAGCCAATTCATCTGAATGGGATATAGAGGGACTTTAAAGAAGCTTTTAAGTTTCAAAACTCATTGATTGGGCAGCAGGTGGGCTGTGTGGAGAGACATTCATTAAAGAAGACAATAAGTCACACAAAGCAATGTTGTACTTAATGGAATTGTGGCCTGGGGATGAGGGATAAAAGCAGCCGAAGAAAAAATTTATTGTCCGTGTCAAGAGAAATTTAAAGTGAAGGGAAGCATGGACTGAAAAGGGAAAGATGATACGGGTGTGTGTTTGACAGGTTACATATACCATTCAAGACCACATGCAGTATATTTGTCAGTGTGTATTCCTGTGTGCATGTGTGAGAGTGTGTAAGCTGATCCACACATCAGATTGGCCTTTTCCCCTCAAAATCTCTCTGAATAAAGGGACACCTGTTTATGCTAATATATTTGTTTGGATAGCGTGTGTAGGATTATGCATTTGTATGTAAAGCTTATGTGGATGTAAATCACGACCACAGAGTGAGGACAATACGTTGGACAATTATATTCACATGTCATAATGTGCACATGCACGCACACACGTTTTGCGGTGCCGTGGACGCTGGGGAGCATTTTAAAAATGGGAATGCCCTCTGTCCGCCTGCGTTCCCGTATTACATGAATTCATGAATAATAAATGCGACGACATGAGAGCGTAACGCGAGAGAAAGCTCATGCTTGTTCGACACCAGAAATAAACGTGAATCACAGTTTGTGCAGTTTGACAGCTCTTCCATTCACAGTACATGGCTAAAGTGGTGGAATAACTTGTTTATGTTAAGGCTCATAAGGAGCCTATATAATCTGACTAACACAGCCTGATCACTGCTTCAAAACGATGCATAACGCAGAGGATGATTCTTAACTAACCAGCTAAGAAGCAGTCCTATTTTATTAATGTGTTTCTCTCTGTGAGCGTATTCGTTCGTGTGTGTGTGTGTGATTGTGGAGGTGGTGGTTGCTGTTATCTCCCAATCTTTTCTCTTTATGTAACATCTCTTCCCTCTCGAGCTGCGGTGGAGCACATCAGGCTCTCCCTCTCTCTTTGAAGTGTTGCCAGGCAGGGTATTTATTTCATTATCTCCTCTCCCTCTCTATTTCCTCTTCTTGTTTTTTAGGGCTCGGTATCAAGGGGAAGACGGGAGTCGAGGCAGGGAAAGCTGACGCTGCAGGTACGGGCCTACAGCTCAAGACTGTGTGTTTGTGTTAGTGTGTTGTTCACGTCTTTATGCGGACCGCGAGTCCTCGCAAGGGTGGAAAGATGGGAAATCCTGCAAAGTGAAGACATACTTGCTCATCCTTTCCTCAACTACTGGCTTTTTTTTTTATTATTATTGTTGGGATTCAGATTTTATTGTTTATTTGGGTCTTATAGCCAAAAAATCAATGTCACAAATATTAAAATATGTGTGTGCACTTTGAGGTATTTCAAGTGATACGCACACACTCACACACACCTGTGGGGCTCAGACACAGAAACAGTCTAAGACGGCGGTAGGCGGGGGAGATATTGATTTGGCAAACACAAGTTCATCTACTGAGCATGCTCCATATCTGCTAGTATCCATCACGTCAGCAGGAAATACACTGAGACCTTGAAGGGGACATAAATTTACCAAGCACCTGCCTTTGTGTGTGTGTGTGTGTGTGACCTTCCTCCCTGCGTGTGTGCGACACGTGTCACACCTCAGCGGGGGGGTTCAGGGGTTAGAGTTGACATGTCCACAGTGAAGCTGTACCACCCACAGGGTCACAGAGGAGAGTTGACCTTTGACATGAAGATATGATGCCTTGATGCGGCAGGATTGTGGTTTTGCTGCAGTGGCTGGTAAACTGTAGTCAGAACACTTCATAGAACACATGATGCCTTAGAGTAATAAAATGATGTCATATAAGATTATTTCAATATCATCGATTAATGTTTATGTTTGCAGATGTTTGCCTGATTGTTCACTAACTGGAGCTGATATCAAACCTACAGCTGCATTTTAGTATCTATCTTCCATTACTAATGACGACATTACAGCCAAGTATGCAATAACCTTTGAATTATGTTCTATTATTTCCACCCAGATATGTTCATTTACATTGCTTAAAGCTACATTCTAATTGCAGCCATGGGAGCTAAAATACACGATCTGCATTCCAGTGTATGGATCTGACCATGAAGTGAGTGGGTGATCACAAACTGGGCTTCAAAGGCTCAGTCTGGATCGCATCGTGAACTGTGAAAACAGAAGAAATAATGTATGAGAAGAGCTCCAATTAAATTTGTTATATATGAAATAAGTAGGAATTTGGAGGTTCTGCTGACTAAAAATTCAAAGCGAAGATTGTTCTTTCGCTATTCAGATGACAGCATGAAAACAGCGGCAAGCAAAGACAACCAACAAGACTGGCTATTATAAGCAAAATGTCAAGGTAATTGTTCCATCGCGGCTATGTTTAACTGGTTCATGTCTTGAAAAAGAGTATTTGAGTAAAACCAGTGAACCTTGCCTTCAACCTTGAGTGTGTAATGGAGAGTTGTTTGGCTGTTTTGTTTGGAAAATGGAAAAGCTCGACAGTTTTGCAGTGCTTGAGTGAGTGCCATTTTCACACAGCAAACACATGCTCAGCTTGACATCGCCCACAGGAGAGTCAAAACACTCCCCTATGGCGCAATATAGAAACACACTAACATTAAAACCACAGTTATCACAGAGAAATGCTACAACAGACCGTCAACATGACCAGCCACAACCTAACATTATCAATCCCACATACTGCTGGCAAACTAAATACTATATTGTTGTTTGAGTGTTTAAAGGAAGAGTCACAATGTGGTTTGCTACATCCCACGATGACTCAGACTTTATTCACACATTTTAAACATAGTGTTCACGTTTCTAATCACAGCCCTCATTCCAATAAAGTTGGGATGCAAAACATGAATAAAAACAGAATGCGACATTTGCCCATGTATTAATCTCCTTCATAGAATCGTGTGTTTGACAAAGTGTTGAACCTCTCTCCATCCTCGCTTGTGAATGACTGAGTCTTTCCAGGATGAACCTTTCATACCCAATCATGATACTATCACCTGTTACCAATCAACCTCTTTACCTGTGGACTGATCCAAACAGGTGTTTTTGGATCAGTCCATAACTTTCAGTCTTTTGATGCTCCTGTCACAACTTGTTTCAAACATGTTGCTGCCATCAAATTCAGAATACGCAGAGATTTACAAAAATCAATGAGGTCAATGAGTCAAACATCAAAAGCATTATCAAATGATCACATTCTCTTTTCTTTATGTTTTACACAGCATTTTTAGAATCAGGCTTGTAGAACTCATCCAAACATCTCCAACTGGCAAACAGCTAAAATTATAGAGTTGTCGAAAGCTGCTACAGAATCACAGAGACGCTACGAAAAGGTAGCTAATGCACGTGAGAGGCATCCATAAACAGCAGCGGGCTACTGTACCTGACTCCAAAACAAACGTACAGTATGCGCAGTATACGACGGCGCTGGCATTGCTCATTCTCGGCTCTCTGCTGAATGCCACCAAAAAAAAAAAACAGGAGCAAAATCCTGGAATAAACCACAGGCTGCAGTGTGTTTGCTAGAAAAAGTAATCCCATACTAGAGGAAGCTGGATTCTAAAACGCTGGCTTTGCCAAGTGCGTTCTCATTCACAGACAATTATGCACAAACGGATGACAGCCAATACTCTTGTTAAAAACACAAATGGCCGGGCTGAAAGCTTACAGAGTTTCTGCAATTTCCAAAACTATTCCAGTATTGCCAGATGTGCTCTCATGTCCAAAAGAAATAAGCAGATAGAGAAGAGTTATGCTACAAATTAGGTGATATTTGAAGATTGCATCGTGGTTGTAATGTTATTATGTGAACAGCAGATTGTGAGCATTACTTTGTTGTGAGCTCTGCTTTAGTGTTGATACACTGGTACAACTGATGCCAACAAATTCTTTATACCTCCAACTACTCAGAAATACAGCCTGTAAGTATAAAAATGGGATTTTAGCTTCGACGATTGAGCTACCAGCACTTGTGGAAAACACTGTTTCTTGTGGGAGTAAGTTTTTAAAAAGGGCTTTAATTTTAGAAGGAGCTGTCATGCTCGTCTGAAGGAGTTACTCAAATTAAGTCAGATCAAGAGCGAGTACCTATAGGTGCGCCGGTACGCCCCAAATTTAATTCCCATCTTCAAGGTTTCAATTTTGTGCGCGGTTGGGAGTAAAGTGGATCGACTTCAGAGTCCTGACAGGGTGATTTAAAGGAGAGCCCATTAAAATATTACAAATTTGACATATCACGGCTGTCAGGTGGAAAAAAAAAAAAAGTTGTTGCAACTTTGCTTTTCCCTCTTTTCACTTTTGCTGAAGGATTGTGTGCTCCTCTGTGGGTTGAGGAAATAGCCACTGGGTTTAAGATGCCCTTTCAAAACTAATTAATTAAAATCCAAACGCTTTTTCTTAACTGACGTTTTGGGGTTATGTGGTTTCTCCGGAAATAAGGCAAAATCTGGTGTGAACGTGAGCCATTTAGAGTTTGTTCAAATTTTGTTTCCATTATAAGTCTCTCAGAAATCCTCTTAGTCGGTGCAACAATCCTGCACAGAAACTGCACTCAGTGTCTCCACTTATGCCTGTATGTGCCATGTTGCATCCATCCTCGTCTCCTTTACCAACACTGACTCCGTCCCTATCTCTCATTATCGCCCGTCCGGCCCCACATCTCCCCTCCCCGAACACCGCTCACCTCGACTTTTCCTCGCTTTTCTCCCTCCGTTCATCGTCCTCTCAAAAAAAAATCTGACAGCTTAAGAGAAAGCAGAAAAAAAAAAAAAAAAAAAAAAAAAGCCTCACTCGTCTCCCTGCAGCCTCCCCTCTCGGGTAGGGCTGAGTGTACCTCTTCTTTATTTATCCAGACCTGTCTTTCAGCGGGATATATTTCTTGTCTGCTTCGCTTCTCTCTCCCCGCCTCATGCACTGACAGATATATAGAGGGAGCGATGGAGAAGAGACAGGGGGATAAAATGAAAAGTAAGGAAAAAATAAAGAGAAAGAAAAAAGTAAGCAAAAAGCGGGAGGGCGAGAGAGAGAGAAAAAAAAAAGATGTTCCCTTGCATAAAAGGTGAACTGTAGATCAGGGGCCGCTGACATTGGAGTCAGAGGAGGAATATAAATGGTCAATTTTGATCAAATGCTCACATAAAATGACACCTGAATGAGACCCAGCGGTCGTGGTATTGTATAACTGGTGGGACAATAAGGAAAGGTCAGCCAGACTGATGTCACATGCTCGTCCGTCCTCACACACACACACATACCCCTCCATGACAAACCCCGAGCATGAAATCAGCCCTGGCACCGTTTCCAGATAGATGGTTGCAGAGGTCTATCTGCAACATGATCTCTGTTGGGAGACATACATTTATGCATGCGTATGTTTGTGGAGGACGGAAAGATGAAATATGTCTCCTTTTTGCGAAAGCTGACAGCGTTTTTCTCTGAAGTACAAGCGCGTGAGGCTCGTCGCAGTCTTTTCAAACGACCGTAACCTCATCGCACATCCGTGAGAAAACAGATGTAGGGAAGAAAGGCTGAGGTGGTAAACAAGATTAGGAGCCTGCTCAGGCACAGCGGCGCTTTGAGCTGAATGTGAAAGTCATAATCACAATGTTAACGTGCTGGTAAAATGTTTACCATGTTCGAAATATTGTGTATAGTGTGTGTGTGTGTGTGTGTGTGTGTGTGTGTGTGTGTGTGTGTGCAAGCATGAAACACAAAGTACCTCAACCAAACTAATTCTTCCTCTGCTATGTATGTTTTTTTTTAGTTTTTTTTTTTTAAACAAATTTGGTACTGATCTGTCGGGACCTTTCGCTGCACAGAGGAAAAGTCCTTGGATCACCAAAGTCATTAGAAGTCATCGTACATGATCATGGCAGTCCATCCACACATTGCCACCCCTGGAGCCACAACACAAGTGTCACGAAAAACTGATACTGCGGTTTAAAAAAAAAAAAAAAAAAAAGAAGAAGATGATGATGAAAAGACTTTGCATCAAAGAGACAAAAATAGAATGAAAGCCCGAACATAAAGGAAAGATAAGACACGGGGCCCGAAATATAGACGTAACATTTTCAGGCCGGCAAAAATGAAAGCAACAGATGTTTGAGTCTTGTTTCTGATGAAGAGAAACATCAATAAGTATGGATGTTTGTTTTGAAGCGAAAAGGAAATTGCTCTGCCAAACCACTTATGCTGCTGTTGGTGTTCAATCAAGCAAGGACTATTGAAATGCAAATGTTAATGACAGTGGCAGAGGACAATCATTCTCGCACAGACACAAAGAGACGCAATGCATTTGGCTCGCAAATCAAACTAAACAATCCCGCTGGATCTGACACTGTATCCCACTCCGGACAAATTTATCTCTAATATGCTCCAGATTAGCCCAAAGTGGATAGCGCACGACTTGATCCGGCACAATGGAGCAGGGATGCAAGAATAGGGGAGGCCATCCATAAAGATATACTTTGGGAAAAAACATATATATTTTAAGCAAAGCTAGAGGTGTGTTGGCATCTAAGATTCATTCCAACTCCGGAGACTGCCAAAAGCCAGAGAGCTGAGTTCACCGAAAAGTCAGAGAGAAGTGTTAATGTCAGTAAAGTCAATAATAAAAGATGTGCGCCTAAAGTAACTGCAAGTCCTTGAAGTTGAAACGCTGCCTTGCAACAAATTAAAGAACCACTACGATTACATAGCAAAGTCTACTCACTAGTGCTTTTGCATACTTCTTTTTTTTTTTATCTTTTAAATGCAAATTACACACACTTAAGATTCCTGCCGACAATTTGGGATGCGGCAGTCACACTGAAATAATAAACGAGATGCATACATCCCATCGAACATTGAGTCGGATTCATTTATAGAATTATTGAGCGGCGAGGAGGTCGCGCACAAATTCTTCCTTTGAGGTGCAATTAAACAAGCCTTGACGTCTGATGTTTGAATGATGGCTGCCTGCGAGCTTTGCATTCAGTAGACGTGATGTCAAGAAGTCAAACAAGAGCAACTTTGGGCCCTGGGAAAAGGATATAATGGGCTGGCTCCTTGCATTACAATAAGCTGGTTGTTTGACAAAGGCCTCTCAGATCTCAGATTTTGGAGTCGTTCCTGCATCACTTAGACAAAAAAAAAAACAAAGCTGAAACTTAATGTGTACATCAAGTCTCTGCAATTTGATTTTCATACTGCTGAATAAATAAGAACTAATGGGAGTCTGAAAGGTGGAAAATCAATCTAAACACTAAAAGCATGCTTTAGAAAATGGTGTACTCTCCTTAACAGGCGAGAACAGTGCCCATTTTTCTAATTACCACTGCAATAAATGCATCTCTAAATGTCTGTGATAGCTAAAATGTTCCTCTGTGATCTTCAAAGACTTCCAGTGCTTTTAGTTGGGAAATTATAACCCTGTCAGATCTCAGGTGAAACAGCTTTGTATAACAAGTATATAAAGTATAACTTCCACCTTAAGTGTCCATATGTCTGTTATTGTATGTTGTTTGATCCACCACCAAAGGAAAGGTCATTATGACTTTACCAAACATCATGCCATGTCATACTGTCTGTTACTTATATGCAAAGCAATATCCTTTTTTTTTTTTTTTTTGCCTGAGATGTATCGATTCACTTTCTCTGAACACCATCCGACGCATAAGATCAGCTCTTTTCCCGAAGCTGCTGCTGTATTTTGACATAATTGATGAGGATATATTATTCTACAACACTGAAAGCTTTGAATATTTCCAATCCAAAACATTCAGAAAAATATATCAACTCAGCAAACGTACAATGCACCTAAAACAGAGAGTGGGAACAGTGAGAGGAAAAAGACAACCAGACCTTTATTCTAACATCTGTTCTGAGCGACTTGGTGCTAAATCAAAGAACTCTGCAGGGTAAGGTTCAGTCTATGAGAAATAAAAATCTCTCTTTTTTTCATTGAGTTATGTTGAACATCTTCCCTTTTATTTTATATTTGTTTATCTTTTATCAATTAGTTTACAAGCGTGTATGTTCAGTTGTTTTCAGCTATTTCTCATTGAAATTGCAGGATTTTAAATAAAGTAGAAAAATAAAAGTAAGAAAACATCAGCTATGACTGTGTGCAAACAGAAACGGAAACGTGGAAAAAGAGAGAGATAGAGAAAAGCCTCTACACGAGTTTACCATCGACTAAGTCCACGCCGATTGAGAGGGAGCAATTGGTGGAGGAAACGTGATCCAGCGTCGGATGTAATCAAAGCGTTTAACCACGAGCAGCGAGGAGACAAGGGGAGAGAGAGATAGCAGTAGCAGCAGCAGCAATAGGGGGAGAAAGAGAGGCTGATATAGAATTGGTTTGGCAGGGCAGATGGAAAGAGAAATAAAAAATAAAATGCAGGAAGACAGAGCAGAAGGAGGGAGCAGCAGGAGGAGAGTAAAAAAAAAGTGGAGGGGGGGGGGCTGATGAGAGAAGGACATAGGTCTGAGAGGTGGTAAGCAAGGGGGAGAGATAGCGAGATGGAGAGAGGGCGGATTAAGTAGAGAGAGGGTGGATGTGGTCTGCCTTCTCTCCTTTAGGCCAGAACTTTATCTCGAGCTGCAGACTGGCAGCAGCGCGCCAGAGAGGCCGCGGCGACCCAGCGAGCGTGATTCGGGAGCCAGGCGGGGCACATAAACACACGCCGTCGATCGCGAGGAGCTGATAGCGCTGGCGCCGACGCACACAAACACAGGCTGGCGCACAAGGGAGGGAGGGGGGGCGTGCACGTCAGGTGTTCGAAAACCTGCAAATACACTCTCGAATCTGTTGGTGTGAATATGAATAGATGCAATTTGGTGTGAAGTATCGTACAAAAAGATACACAAAATATTGGTGCATGTCCATTAAACACACACTAGGAGGTGTTTGATATTCGTCATGGCGCTGCACGCTTGGTGCTGATGCAAATTTGAAAAGCGTTTTGGGGTTTACCAAAGACAACATGAGGCAACAAAATGGAGCGATCCAAGAATAAACAACGTCCAACCATCATGTGTTAAGTTGTTTTTTTGGTAAAATTGTGGGAAAATAGCTTCTGTAATAAGCATCCTAGAATAAGATATTACAATCTGAACTCAGTATCTGTCTAAAACATCTTGCAGACTATCACTTGTTGAAATAGCCATGAGGAGAATAAAGAAGAACTATCTCAACCTGACATATTTTCACCTGCTGATCAACCCAAACTTCTGGTTCTGGTTGAAAAAAACAACAATGAATCCAATTTAATCTGATGAGAGAAAACAGGAAATGGAAAAGTCCAACCAATTCGGCATCAATATTGTTTTCCAGACAAAATGACAATTAAAACATATCAAACAGTGGCTGCAGTCTGTTGATCGAGTGTTCTGATCTGTGATCTGTTTGATTTGATTCCAGGTAGTGGCACCATAATATTACATGGTTGCTCTTGAGTCCAGTGTTTCTGGCTGCAGGGATTTTTTTCACCTCTCCAAAGGCTTTGCTGCGACCATCACTGAAGCTCACCTGAGCCGGGGGGGGCAATGTAAGCCACAGATTTAAATATCCCTGTCTGTACAGTTACCTTAATTCTATTCAATGTTCCTCTGCCCAATGAAAGTCTTTTTCATCTCAGTTCATCTCTTCCAATTTTCCAATTTCGTGGGTTTCAGAATTTTTATTAAATGCTGTGTTTCCCCTGATTACAACAAAGGAAATTACGTACTGCAATTTGTTGATTTGCAATCATACGCTTGCAAATTCTGAGGAGTGATAGTTGCTCCAAATTAATTTCATTTAGGCCCTCGACTTAATTGATATTTCCTCCCAAAGCAGATGTCATGTTCGATTTTAGACTAATGCTCTGAGGCTAAATAAGAACCACTATCATATGGACTATGTATCCATCAACTGCCAACTGTGATCCATCCAAACATCCACGCTCGCACAGTGAGACAGTACATTCAGTTCCTCTATGCTACCGTACAGTTTGCTCGAGAGTACATAAATCAGCTTGAACATTAGTCAATTGGACATTAAAGTTGTTTGGATTCCCCGAGCATTTACACACAGGTGAAGCGATTGAATTATCCTCATTTCTGAAGGTCACTCAGGATGCAATTGCCAATTTTGAGGGTGTAACACGGAGCTAATATAAAGAGTAGTGTGATAAATGCACTCCTCCTGGGAGGTAATAACTTAAACTGTATTAATTTTGAAATGAGTAATGAGCAATGTGTCACAGTTTTATAGCAATAAGACCAACACTGAAAGGCAGACGCACTCAGGGCGCCTGATAACAGGCATGAGAATGACGACCCGTGGTAACAGCCAAAAGACCCGTCTGAGGTTCAGAGGTTCTCAAGTCGACATCAATACCCCCCCCTCCCCGCCCTCGGTTCTATTCATTGGCTCAGAGGGCTCTCTTGGCGGTGACAGGCAGCCTGTCGATACCGCACGCTGGTCAAAGCGGGTGGCTGATCCAGCAGCCAATCAATGATGAGATAAGGAGGCGCTGACTGGTGGGGGTCGGTGGGACAAAGCAAACGGCTTTGTCTTCCCTTTGATTTCATCCTTCTCCGTAATCAACAATGCAGCCGGGACGGGATGAAACGCTACACGTTAACGACGCCGTGAGGACCAAAGTACAGGAGGGCGTCTTTTGTTGTTGATGAATACATAAGGAGGAACTTCGGTGCCCGAAGTGTTCGGAAGCGCTATGGCGACCGAGCTGTAAATTTTATCAACCGATGCAACCTTTCTCTGCGAGCCAAGCGACCTGGTGTTGTCAGCTCTTTGTCTGTTCTTTTGGTCGCCATATATCCTGAGTCAGCACTGGCCAGAGGAACAGAATAGAGAGAATGAGTGTGTGTGTGTGTGTGAGTGTGTGTGAGCATATGTGTGTAATGCCTGTGTGTAAGGATCGGAAGAGAATGAGTGGATATTACAGTAGTGCTGAGCAGAGCAGTCTGTGACAAGCCGGCAACAGACGAATCGAAGGCCGGGTCTAGACACACACACACACACACACACACACACACACACACACACACACAAGCTTCTTCAAGCAATCTTGCTCTCTTTTCTCTATTTTTCCCCCAACACCTTTAAATTCTTCCAGGTGTTGAAAATCTCGGGAAATAGAAAAAAAAAAAAATTCTCATCAGGTAACAAGTTCTGCACGGTTCTCAGAGTGTGTATGCGAGTGTGTGCGTCGCCGCGTCTCGCTCTGTCTCGCTGGAAAGAAACTCATTACTTTTTCCAAAAAACATCTTGAATACATGCACGCATCCATTTTTCGATCTGTCAAAAGGGGCCGTTTTGAGAAGGAAAAAAAAAAGACTTTCTCCACTTTTTCACTTCTGTGTCCTGTTGATCTGACAGCCGACAGGACGCGACCCACCTGGATGGATTATTCTCACGACCTCGAAATTAAGACGTGAGTTGATTCGTTTAATGCCGTATAAGAGGGTGTGTGTCTTCGTCGAAATGACCTTGTAAAACCCGACGTTTTCTGCATCAGTCCCGACATATCGTCTAACACCGTCATTCCTTTCTGAACAAATTTTCCTCGCTCCAATAACCTGCAAATGCACTGTGTTTTTCTCTGTCACTTAAATTGTACAATCATCACTCCATTTCTTTAACAGCCCTTTACTTGACTCCATGGCAATTTAGTCCCTGTGACTTCGAGACAGGCACTCACTTTTATTCATTATTTCATTCCTTTTCAGACAACATAACCTTTCAGAATTGCAATGAAAATTACTATGTTTATGCTTGAATCTCAAATTGCACCCTGAGGACAAAAATCAATCTCACTCCTGACACTGACAATTTTTGGGGAGCGTCAAGGGCTTGGGATGGTTTCATCACTTCGGCCTTGCGCCTGCAGCCCCACGTGGGGATGTGTCAACAGAGACGGGAGGGCCGAGGATGTGCCTGAAACCTGAGCGGACACAAGTTTTCCTCCGCTTCATGTTGCTCTTTCCTCCGACGTGTTTTTGGCCAGCAAGCATGTGCGCAGTGCTGTAAAAAGTGGTTGAAAGCCATACTTGAGTAAAAGTAAAGATACTTTGCTTGAAATCTACTTAGGTAAGTAGTGGTAGTGAAAGTCACCCATAAAATAATTACTTGAGTAGGCTAAAAGTCTTAAAGTAGCGCATATCAAATGTACTTAAGTATGAAAAGTAAAAGTACAAAGACACAAAATTAAGCTTAACTCTCCCAGACAACTTGCAGACGGCAGGGTACGATTTCAGCAGGTCCATGTGATGTGCTAAACAGGCGCAGACCGCTATGAAGCTCATTTCCACCGGTATGAGTTAGAAACGGGAATACACAACTGTAAATAAAGGCTATGTAATGCACTCGGTAGCCCTCATACACTATGGTGGTAAGCTAGCAAGGCTACTCTTAGCTGCCCACTGGAGGTAAAGAGTAAAATGTTGGCACACTGTGTAATTGACAATTTCATATCTAGACATTATTTCGGTGTTTTCAGCAAATACAAGCGGCACGATGAATCTTTCATCCCGACAAAAGCGAACTTTTTTTTTTTTTTTTTTTTTTTTTTTAAAGCACAACTAGCAGGTGTTACTGTTGTGGTATTTCCGCTATCGCCAGCGAACGAGCGGCTTCCATCGTGCTGAATATTGGCAGTCTGGTGATTTGCCTCAACGTGTTTTGAGAGCGACAGGTGTTCGCGCGAGAATACGCACAGTCCGGATAATCCAAACATGATGAGACAAATATAATCATGTTTTATTTTGTAACGAGTAACGACGGTGTCCAGTATAAATGTAGCAGAGTAAAGGTATCATTTTTTTCTTCTTAATGTAGCGAAGTAAAAATGAAAGTTGCAATAAACATAAAAACTCAAGTAAAGTATAAATGCTCCCAAAAACTACTTAACTGTACTGTAACAAAATATTTTTACTTCATTCCTTTACACCACCGCATGTGTGAGCACATGAACGCAGCTGCACGGTTGAATTTGGCAGAGGACTGAGTTTCAACAACATCCATCTCTCTGCAGCTACGTATACTATGCATTTTTGCATGCCCGAGGCTTATAGAACTGCAAACACCAACACAAAAACAGGATGTGAAAGAAGAAATGTCAATGCCTTGAGCTCCTGTGGTGTGTTTCATGCTACCTAAAGTACACAACAAAGCTTCACTATTAAAAATTTTAATTTTTAAGGAAATACAGCTGTCATTGTTCACCATTTCTCAACTGTTTGTGTTATGTGCAATATTTTCTGTGTGTATTTATTCTAGATATCTATATTCACTTTTACATTCAATATCACTATTTAGTGCAATAATTCAACTTGCTGCTACTTGCTCTGTGAAATAACCTGTATATAACTTTTGTTCATTTACATATGTCTATACATAAGCTCATAGCACCTGTATTTATAGTATAGTATATATTTATATCTCTCTCTCTTTTTTTTTTTTTAACATATTTTTATACTCCACCGACTGACACTATTGTTGCTGACTCTTTGTTGGAAGCCATTGCAAAAGAATCTCGTAACCCAACTTGCACTGCTGTGTATATTGTGTAATGACAATAAAGAAAGTCGAAGTCTAAGTCTTCACTGTCTAATCACCAAAAATGAGTACAATTGAACGCTCTTTTGCTCGCCAGCTCCGACGGCTGCCTCGCTTACATAATCATGTAGTTCTGATGGTCATTTCGGTGCCAGACTTAAATTGCAGCGTAACGTTGTGGGCGAACCACTGCCACTCAAGTTGTGTGGGTAGCAGCGAGGAGGGCAGTGGGATGTCAGAATGACAGCAGAGGAAAAATAGCGAGGCAGTGAAGGCTGCACTACATTTTGTGCAAGAAGAAAGGGAAGACAAAAAAAAAGAGGAGTGGCTCCGCTAACTGGAGCTCGGCTCAGGGCTGAGTGCGTGGGCCCGGACAATCATGTGGGGAAATTTAAATGAGGTGGAATCAGAGCCTAAATTTGATCTATGACAGCGAAGGCAGCGAGCAAACATTGCCTTAGCTGGAGGCAGCCGGGAAGGAAGCCGCTTAGTAATGTTTGTGAGCCGAGCAGCTTGACTGATAGAGGTTGCTCGAAATGCTGCGAGCGCTGATCTGCACAATTGACCCATAAATAATTGTTTGCTACTCTTTATTGTCAGTTGATGCAATGCAATTCAACCTCTAGCCAGTTCATGAAGCTTTAATGTACGATGTTCGAGACTCACAGTGTCAGGTAGCTCTGCCCTGGGAAAAAAAAAAAAAAGCTTTTGTGCACAGTGTGGAAGATATTTTTGGGAGATAGATTTGCATTTCTCCTTATCCTTTTTGCATGATTTAACCTCTTCCCCCCCTCTGTGTCCTCCTGCTTAAATATGGATTTTCATGACTTTTAATGGCTCCAAGCAGATCAAACCTGAGGTGTTATGACTGAATCTTATACTTGAATACTTAGTAATTTTGCTGTACTATTTTTTTAATGATTTTATCGAATCTCAGACGTTTAAAACGTCCTAAAATCTACCACATTTATTTTTTATAACGTATTGTTTTGTTGAATTCCCCCATGTTGACTGCTGTCGTCTTGCCTGTGTTAGAGCTGAAAAGTTCAAGCTCTAGAATTGTTATCAAAAGACACTGAATAACTTTTAATGAGCAGGCTTTTCTCGGTGACCTTGCTGACAGTAATATACATCACGCCTCTTAGAATAATAATAGTCTCTAATAAGAAATGTAGTATTGGCAATATGATATTTTACAAATGCATCACTTGCTATCGCTGATAGACATGCATCTTTGAAATAGCTAAAGGTTGAAAATAAATGAAGTCCCTGGTTTTTCACAAAATGAAAAATGATCTGTGCAAAGGACAAAGCCTGGCCTCTAGTGATACCCTATTGGCTGACTTTTAGACAACTCAGAAATAAATGCACATCCTCTTCAAGAAAAGCAAGACATTAATCTCTAGTTCTTCTACCTGTTGTATTTTTGTAAAGCAGTAAATGTAAATTAAAAAACCTCTACATCTACTCCTTCTTATGTTACATTTAATGACTGCTTATTGAATAAGTCATTAGAGATTTACTACATTTTCAACACATATTTTGTGCTTGTGCTTGAATCAGTTTGATATTGTGTACCCAGGCTCTGCTCTCACCCCTCAGTTCAGCCGACAGGCCTTCACTTCCTCTGCTGTTAGGGAGGCACTTCAAGCAATCGATTGCAGGAAAGCAACTGGGAAGAGTAAACTAGACCCTTATTTTCTAAAGCTCTGTGCCCCAGTCATTGCTGAACAAATTACATATCTATTTAATTCCTCTATTTCTGCTGGAGTTATCCCTCAGGTCTGAAAATCAGCACATGTCGTCCCACTGGTGACAAACTGTTCCGTTCTGTAAAGTCCTGGAGTCATTAGTTAATAATCAGTTCAAATTATTCCACTCAAGAAATTCTGTGTTGAGTCCACACTAATCTATGTTCAGAGCTAATGACAGTACTGTCCTGCTACTTTTCTGGTTATAAATGATGATGCATCTGCTGTTGACAGAAGGAAATACTGTGCTTCCCTATTTGTAGATTGAGCAAAAGAGTTTGATACTGTTGATCATGCTTTGCTCCCTTTGTCATATTAGTTTGGATTCTAAGTAAATGGGTTCAGGACTGTCTGACTAGAAAGCAACATGCGATTTTGGGGAAATGATTGTTCTGTATTTTTACCATTGTCATAGGGGTTCCACAAGGTGTAATACTAGGTCCTGTCTTGTAATATTGCTAATTGAAATTGTTAACATTCCATCACACCCATCTTTATGTGAATAATGTATTGCTTTTAGGTTTTGAACTGCACAAATTTGGAACATTTTAGAACACAAACTAAAACTTAACACGAACAAAATCATGATTTCAAATACTCCACTTCTGAATGTGAGTGTATTTAACAGTCTTCTGCTGTTGATTCTTTGTTTTCTCATTAATTATTTTTGCATTTTTTTTTCACTGTACTCTCGACTTCATTGGAATAGAGGGCACGACCTCGATGATTCTTTGAGATTCAAAGAAAAGTTGAGAAAAAAAAGAATATTCCAAGTTTAGCAGCAGAGAACACTTTCTTTTTTGCACTCTGTTGCTTTCTAAGTGCTATCTAGAAGGACCGTTTGAAAAATCAGATGAACTGCGGCTGAGCTAATTTGCATAGCCTGAGGAAGTATCCAGCTAATTTGAAAAATTCAGCTTAAATTCTGCACCCTTGAAAGAAATTTGCAGATGGCTTTGTAAATCCCCCCTTTAATGTTTCTGGCAACATCACAGTGGGCTGTTTAGCATGGACAAAGGACAACCTTACGTTAACATCTTATAAATCTGTCGTAGTGACAAGTTGTCACATCGCCAGTATTTGAAAGTCAAAATATTTTCTATGGAGCATTCCTTTAACGTGTGAAACATCTAATCAATATTTCTAAAATTCAGACTGTGCTTATTTAACGTGGATTTTTAATCAGAAATACACCAATGTCTTGTAGTAAAAAAAACTATGTGACATCTCACCAGGCAGTCTCTATTTCCAGTAACATACTAAAAGGAGAAGGTGAAAACTATTATTGTGACCCTTCACCCTTTCTCTCTCTCTCTCTCTCTCTCTCTCTCTCTCTCTCACACACACACTCTCTTCAAGCCCTCTCAGATAAAATGTGGCGCCATACAAAGAACTTGACCTTCAAAGTACCGAAGGGGTTTGAGAGCGTCGTTAGCTCCATCACCCACTATCTTTCTCCCCCTGCCTCCACCACAAGTGAGGGAGGGGAGGCCGGTGGTGGGGTGTGAAGCGGCGGGTCCCAGGGGACTCGGCCCCTGCCACTGCAGCTGCCTGTCATCAGTCCATGAAGGCACCACGCTAATAGACTTCCCCTGCTCTTTTCCTGTCAAACAAATGGCCTGACCATGGTTCCCCCTGAGAGGAAGGCCATGTCATAATCGATGCAGCTTCTCGTGTACAACACCCCCTCCCCTGCCCTGCCTTAGTCTCCCTGTTGAACCGATACGCTGAAATGGACACAAGGTGAAAGCACTGGTCTTGAGTATCATATTAAAGCTTGTACACAAATGCCTCCATCCCCTCGAGCAGGACTCAAGCTAATTGTAAACTGACAAATACCCATATTACTAATTAACTTTGCCCACTTTTCCCAAATCACTAATCGCCATGCTAGCTCACTTTGGGCTCCATGTCAGTCTTTCCCTCTTTCAGCCTACCTCGCTCCCCTTTGCGTGAACACTCGTCCTCAGCGGCAGAGTCCCGAAATTAAACGCAGGGAAAAAGCGCAAGAGAGAGAATGTGAAATCAAATCCAATTACAGGCGTGATGAACCGCATGTGTCCCCCTGGCGACAAGCCTGGCCAGGTCCCCCCAAAGACAACAACAGCTGAACAACAACCCTGATTGAAATGGCAGGCCTTCAAACAACATGCACTCCCATTGGAGCAGAGCTAAACAAACCTCGCTCCCATTGGGCTCCCAGTAATGGGCAGAGCAGAGTGTAATTTAGAAAGTTGAGGAGAGGGGTGTTTCTCATACTAATGCAGACTTCCTGCTTCACTGCCGGGGCCTGGGAGAAGAAGGACGAGGTTCATCAGCGTCAAGTGGATCGCTTCTGTATGTGAGCTCTTTCTTATTCATTCAGATGTGGAAAGTAAAAATTTGACATCAAACTGTCAAATGTTTCAAAAGTGACAAAAAAGGAAAGACAATCCAATATGAATATTAACATAGAGGTTTAAGAGGGACATATTTAATTTTCACTTCAAGACTTTACATTGAAAAGAACATAAAACCTTTAAAATCCTAAAACTCAAAAGATTAAACGAGTAGTTCCCAATGTTTTAGCCTTGTGACCTCTTGTCATATTTGAGATGTGTATGAGCTGTTAGCATTTCCACAGAGGTTCCCTTTTAAAATTCTTAGATGGCTCCATTTAAATAACAATTTGAGGACCAAAGAGGTCAAATTATACATTTCATAAAAGACTAAAAAAGGAGAGAAAAATCCAAATATGAATGCAAATTTGGCTTTTTGTCCTTAACACAGCATTAATCATCTCACGACCTCGCAGATTTATCTTGGGACCCTTTGGAAGGTACCTGACCCCAAGGTTGGGAACTAATCTACCCAACTGTGTATAAAATAGTTAAAACTAGTTCCACTTCGACCAGCTGCAACAGTAAAATACTACTTATGCACAATCTAATAATGTCATATATAATAATAGAACACTTAGAGGAGCCATTTTTCAGCTTATTAAAAGCCGAGCTGACATGAAGGTGAAGTACAGGAACCTTCTGCTGCCTCTCAGAGGTGAACCAAGGGCAGGGAAAGACTAAGAGCAAGAGGGGAAGAAGAGAGGTGACTTTTGATACTTTAAGTACATTTTGCTGCTAGTACTTCTGTACTTCTACTTAAATACATTTTTTAATGCGGAGCTTTGACTTGTAATGGAGTATTAATAGATTATTGACATTGTGTCTCAGCACTTCTTCCAGACATTACAGAAAGCATTGCTTCAAGCATTACCTCATATTTAACGATCAAAATGAACTAAACGAGATGTGTTTTACCATCAAGCAATCAAAAAAGATTTCAACATATCACACTCAATCACCAAGAAAAAACAGGCTTTGGCTCGCGATCAAGTGTTGATTGCGGAGAAATGTGTTTCCTAACAGTAAAGGCCTGACTGTGACAGAGAGAAATCTGCTCATTCCACATTTAGCTTATCTTATAACAATTTTGGAGCCTTATTACTTCAGGGAGTCTGTTCGTCGGAATATTGAGTGCATGTGTGCAGAGCACTTCAGGAGACACTGTGCAAACTCACCGGGGGGTGTGTGGAAAGCTTGCTTCCTTAATTTAATTGCCAATTATATTAGTGCCTCGGCTCTTCTGAGTACAACACAGCTACCAAGTCAAAATAATCACAGGCTCAAACTTAATGTGTAAATACTCCCAGAGGGACAGGAGGCACTCACATAGACACTGAGGCAGGATGGAAACACACACACACTCACACACACACACACACACACACAAACATGCAAACACCAGAAGGGGAGATCATAATGCTCGCTGCATTAATCACCCAGAGAAAGAGGGGAAATAGGACTGTTGGTGACAGCCGATCATACATACTTTATGAAAGAGTCGGAGTGGCCGGTCAAAAAGTTTTCACCTCTGTGTCACTCTTTGCAAAAGAACCAGGAGAGCCTGACAAGAGAGAGGACTATAGGGGGGGCAACGGAGGAGGGAGAGAACAAAGAAATGCAAATAAGCTATGGATCAAGTTCTGCTATGTGCGCTATATGAATAACCCAAAAGGGCTTCAGAGTGTGTGTGAGCGTGTGTACCTATGCATATAACGCTCAGCTCCCTCCATGCCCAACGGAAGGATAAAAGGAGTGAAATGCTGTATTTATAATTCATAGCCAAAGTTGTGAAAAGACAGGACAAGCGAATGACAGGTGCGCTCCACTCTCACCTGCCCCTCGGGAATTCAAAAACAGCAGCACCTCCAAGTTTAGGGACCCGAGAAGTTTCTTCTTCTTCAGGGAGTTGATGTCAAAAAAAGAAGAAGAAAAAGGGCCCTCAAGGTCAGGGAAGACGCACAGATGAAAAAGGAGAGCGATTGTTAAATCTGAAACCCGCAAGAGTCTTGCCAAACCTCCGGGTCGTTGAGCGCTGACTCCTTCAAAAGGGGGACATTCAGAGAGGCAGGCAGGTATGGCTGGCAGGCAGACTTATTAAATACACACCAAGCGAGTCAGACATTCGAAAAAAGAAAAGTTCAAACCGTCTTTTCCCTTGGGAACGCCAAAAAAAAAGAGGAATAAAAGGAGGTCTTTTGTGAGAGAGGGCAGGCATGCAAGAGTGGCACCTGAAGCAAACAGATTAGACATAAGGCTGCATAAAAGAGAGTTAAAAAAAAAGGTAAAAAAAAATAAAAGGAACTTGATGTGCAGGAGATATATTTTCCGATTGAAAATGACATCAGCCTTTTTGTCATTGTCGTTTCTTCCCCGACATGGTTCTTTAAGCAGAGAAAAGAGAGAAGGCGAGGGGAGAGGTCACCAGCTTTCATGCCAATTTGGCTTTATTAGCAGGGGAGAGAGAGGAAGGGGGAAAGATGGTGAGAGAGAGAAAAGAGGAAGAGGGGGGGAGGGAGTTCTCAGAATTAAAAGGAAGCTATTGATGTCTCTTGCTCCAAGGCCCTTTTTTTTTCTTTTTTCTTTTTTTTTTTTTACCCGACTTCTAATTTAGCATTTCACACACAGCACACAGAGAAAATAAATTAGAGGGGCAGGCAGAGGAGAGAGAGCCGGAAAGCGAGAGGGAATACACTGTACACACAGAGAAGAGGGTAAAAGTGAAGGTAGAGGAATTGTGAAAAAGAAATTAAGAGACGCCGCAGATAAAGAATAAGGAGCAACGCGCGAGAAATGTGACGGGATGAAGCAAAGAGAAAAGAGGCGAATTATCTTTTATCAAGGCGTCCTTATCGGTGAAAGGATTGGGGAGCAACCCAATTAAATCAGCTTTTTCCACTAAAGAGAATTCATCAACCGGAGGGCTCTTTTAACTAGTGTCTCAGTGCAGGCTAATCCTCGCTCACAAATGAGAGCGCATGCACATGCACGAACACTCAAAAAAAAAGAAAAAAAAAAAAGGCAAAGATACCCGCACTTAATTGTTACTAATGTTGTTTTACTATTAGTGAGCTCAGGAAAGCATCTGAGGCCTTGGTTTGGTTTTAGCTGCCACATCTCTCTCTCTCTCTCTCTCTCTCTCTCTCTCTCACACACACACACACACAAGATTTATGAGTCCTCATTCCTGATGCCGCAGCTTCATTTCCGCAAATTTTATTCTGCCCACAAAGTCCTTTCATCTTAACAACAGGGCATCTGAACACAAACACCCACCTGCGCCCGCACACCCGTGTTTTCACATGTGTTGCTCCATGTCCCTCACACACACACACGTATACACACAGATTTATGAGCATTGCAAATCCCCAGCCGGGGCTGATAGCAGTGACCGCAGACATAGCGAGACAGAGAAGGGTAATTTCATCCACTGTAGTATGAGTGAATGCTGATAAGGCCTGGCTCTCTTCTTCTTCTTTTGTCATCTCTCCTCTCTCTGCTCATTCCCCTCCTTTCTTCCTCCTCTCCTTGCCTTGACCCCTTTTTAATGTCCTCTTCCCTCCCTCGCGCGAAAGGCCGGAGGAGGCAGCATCCATTCTGCTCCACTGGCCGGGGCTCCGCGTCAGTCGGTCTTTCACGCGCGGAAGATTTCGCAACATAACAGGTGAGATAACCAGTAACAGGTGACCGGCTCCTCAAACAAAAGGGCGGCATGTATGTGAAAGCTGAAGATATGGGATCCCAGGAAGGACGGCGACGTGGAGAAAGAAGGAGCTTAAGAGCAAAAAATGTCAACAGCTCCACGAGCTGTGGATTGAATAAAGTATTATTGTGAGAGAGGATTACACTTCAGTGCGGCAACACCCCCCTCCCACTACCACCATCACCACCACCGCCGCCACCAAATGGAAAATGTATTGTGACAGGGATGCGTGATATCAGTTTGTACATAATGAAAAACCCGACAGCTTAGAGTGATAAGATCAAGCTGAGTTATTATTATTTCTATTTATTCCTCTTTTTTTTGCTGCTGGTTGGAAAGTAAAATACAGACTTTATTTCAAAATGAGAGATAAAGGTGTAACACTCAGCCTCCCAGCACGGTTTTTATGCCCCCCACCTCCTCTTCTTCATCACGTTTCAATCCCCGACTCCTTCTCCTCTCTTCCTTTTCATCTCCGTCCCTGACTTTGACCTGGGCTAGGTGGGACCTGTCAGCAGAAAATGCTCTCTGAACGCCGACTGTCAAGTTCACTCTTCCCTCGCCTCTCTTCTTCCTCCCTCGCTCTCACTCTTTTCCTGCACTCGGTTCACCTCTGAGAGGCAGCAGAAGGTTCCTGTACTTCACCTTCATGTCAGCTCGGCTTTTAATAAGCAGAACGGTAGTCTGACTGGCCACTGGGAGAGGGCCTCTGCTAGTGTGATTTGGTGAAATGCTCCCACTTTCCCACTTCCAGTGCGCTTTTATGTTGTTCCACAACAGCTTAACTGCTTCAGTCAGGACCCCAATCACACATTCAACTAAATTACCAAAACAAAAATGACATTTCTGCTCACGTACTTGTAGTGGTATCTCATTGGATGGATAGTTTTGGTTTTATGTGACCAGTTGTAGGATATATGTGTCTGCAATGAACACCTGAACATTCATTGTAGTAACAGCAACATCACCTTCCAAAAACAGTGTTGGGATGATGGATGAAACACATTTTGATTATTTGCTAATCCTTTTTGTCATATAGTCAGTGGACGACAGTAGAAAGACAAAATGTATTTAATGTTTTATATTTAATGTTTTTTGGAAATATCAGCTTATTCTGAATTTGATGTCAGCCACATGTTTCAAACAAGTTGGGACAGGAGCAACAAAAGACTGTGAAAGTTGTGACCTGATCCAAAAACACCTGTTTGGATCATTCCACAGGTAAACAGGTTGATTGGTAACAGGTGATAGGATCATAACTGGGTCACAAACACGGATGGAGAGAGGTTCCCCAATCTGTCACACATAGATTGTATAAAGAGATGAGACTACTACATGACAACACGGACAGTCAGTTCCATATTTTAAACTAATGTCAACTCAGAGCAGATTGTATTGCTAATATGTGCATCCAGCTGCTGGAAATTGACTGACAGGCCCCTTTTCACCTTTAAAACAAATTTTCTTTTTCTCCATGTTATGATGGACTGCTTTGATTAATTACAAAGCCGATGTACGGTGTGATAATCGACCCACCGTTGTCACCCGAGCTGAATCATATCTTGGTGCGATTTTATCAATGTAGCGATTGGTGACATTAAAAGCGGCCTTTGGTGTGTGATGTAGCGCCTCTGTTCTTAAGGTTAAGGTTCTCAAATCTCTTCATTCCTTTTTCAGGCACAGCAGAGTGAACAGCAATGTTACATTTGCTTTCAGTCATATGCTGCTGGGCAAAGTCCTAACACATAGATTTACTGCAATATTAAACATCCCACTTTGAGTCAGCTGTTTTTTTTAAGGCATGAAATCTGTAGGTTTGTTTCAGTGAAAAAGGAACCATGTGTTCAGACACTGTAGTTGCTAACACAGGGTCCATTCCTGTAGAGCCACATTGTAGTATTAAATAATGTTACAAGTCCAATGTTGATTGGTTGAGACACTTAAAAACAACACCTGACAAGTCTGATTAGTTTCAAACACACAATCGGCGCAGAACATTTTATCACCCTTATCCTACGATGACACGGGATTCTGATAAATCTTGAACTGTCTTGAACTTTTGAACCGTTATACGTAACAAGCCACGGAGGTCTGCGCTCGGATGTTCCGACAAATGTGGGCATGAGCGAACAAAATAAACACACGACCTCATGTACTCACTAGCCGATGAACAGCCACATTAAAGAGAAGACATATTAAGGTCATTTTTGGTTCCAGGTCAGATGAGAGGTAGAGGAGAGTGTGTCCACTGAGGAAGCACAACAGCTGGACTGTGTGTTTATGAGTGTGCGCAATCCCCATTTCTCTCATGCTTGTTCCCTCAGTGAAAGCCTCCACAGACTGACCTATTTTCTATTTATTTCACTTCCCTCTCACTTGTTGCCTTGTAAACTGTGACAATCCTCACACTCGTAGTGTGATCAGCCAGGAAGCTGTGGCTAAGACTCTGCTATCTGATTTATCGCATGTGTCAGTGTATGGTATACTCTCTGTGCAGGTTGGTCACTGATCATGCATCAGTCATGAGTGTCCCCAGGTGGAGAAGACTAGCTGGCTCAGGCGCCTGCCATCAAGGCCAGCCATATTTCCCATCAGCCATCACTCCACCCCCTCAGAGCTGATTGGATGCCCAGGAGATATTTTAGGGCTTAAAATGGAAAAGGGTGCATGTGCCACATCAAAACCTCCTGCTTCCCATGGGGTGTGACATTTCACATGGCCTCAGCTCGTACCTACCAAACACACACCCACACACACACAGGCATGCACATAAACACAAACGCTCGCATGCACGTGAAAGTATACAAATTCCATTTACCACACTAATGCTTTCCTCCAGCTGTGACATTAATAGCTACGTTAACGCCCCATTAATGTGCCTGTTTGCAGACACACACACACACACACAAACATACACATATACTAATCTAGCCTTCAGGCCCCCCTGAAGTCAATTAAAAGCTCTCACAGCTGTGGTCTACCTCCTGGATTAGTTGTGACGTGGACACGCTATAACACACATACATACACAACATGTGGATGCAGGTTGTAATAGACATCCAGGTAGGAGCAGGTAGTGTTGCCAGATTCAAACTTCACCATGTGCATTCACCACCTTACCATAGGAAAAGCAGTGGAGGAGTCACCAGATTTAATGTCACTAATCTGATGCATTAGCCCCAATAAGTGTTTGAACCAAAGTAAAAGCTTTACTTATTTTATTTGCTACATTTTTGTATTCGATTTAGTTTTGCACTGACCAACTGTACAAGGCTTGTCAAAATCCACAATGACTAGCGGCTACAGAAGCTCTGTTGGACAGAGTTCTGCTAACCAGCCACCCTGCCAAGTTCAAAATTTTGGAAGCGAGGGGAAGCCACAACAAATATGAACCAAATCTCTGCAACTGCAACTCTACTTTCATAAAGTGTCCATTCCAGTTGGAGACAATTGAACAAGCATCTGAATATGAATCACCACTTAAGTGCCCTCATGTTTATGGCGAGAGTGTGTGAAGACTAGAAGACTAGAGAAGCTGAATTCATTAGCGGATTAGCATTAAAATTCGGCATTTAACTCGATGCAACACGTTGTGACTATAATGGCAACAGTGGCAAAGTTACCCACTTTAAGAAATCACAACAGATTTTGCTTTACACAAGACAAGATGACCAGTTCCCATTTTTGAAAATCTGAGGTCAGGTAACATTGTGAAGCTGCCAAACTGGCCACAAAATAGGTCCTTCAGAAGCTTCAGATCCTGTGCAGAGTCACATATCCTCTGTGGTCCTCACTTCAAAGACAGAAATGCAAAATGATATATATATAAGATCACTGTCAAAGAAGAATATGATGGACTTTATTCATCCCCAAAAAGTAGCTGTGTAATGAAAAGCAGATGCGCTATACCACACAGACCAGCCTCATATTGCTATCGCAGTTAAATGTGAGTAAACAAACCGCATATGAGTCAATTGAAATGGAGCCCGAGGCAGTGAAAGCTGAGCCATATACATTGTGCTGTCGCAAGGTTTTTCTATGGCAGACAGCCGCCTCTCCACTCATAGACGGCAACGCTCTTCCAGCACATAGAAGCAAATGAGCCTCCGCTGGAAAAAAAAAAACACACTCAAAACACACACAGCAGATTGAATATGCTTCAGCGCGTGTGTGTGTTTTCACATGAATATATATACACACACAGACGCACACGTTCGGTGTTAAGCAGCAATAAAGCCTTGAACCGGTTGAAAGGCACTTTGGCAAGGCTTCCATGCTATAGCTGCAAAGAGTAGTAAAGGAAATGCCCTGCCAGCCGCTACCCCCATCCATCAATCCACTGAGCCCTGTCCCAACCCAGACTAATGGAGGACGGATGGGACAGAAAAGACAGACATGCCGTGATTCATGCCGTTTCGATGAATTCCCAGACCGCTATGAGCTCTCTGCATTGAATGATATTAAGGATCAGGAATGCGCGGCCACAGCGATGCCAAGGGGATGAGAGTATTTGACTTCAGGAGGGCAGGTAGGAACAAGAGCTAAATCTGTGCCACGGTATAATGGCTGGCTTCGGCCAACTCATCTTTTTAAAAATGTTTTTTTCCCACTGTGGGCCTTCGAGTCAAAGTGTGCCGTCATTGGCTGCTCTGCTAAGTCCGTTGTCAGAGCAAATTATGGTGATGATGATTATTCATTGAACAGATGGGGGTCATTATAAATATTCATCTGTGATTTTACATAGTGAGGACCTGACTACATGGCTTGTAATTCGCCGGACTCGCCGGATGTAAGCAAAGAGAGAGTGTTATGCAAATGGAAAAATAAATGACATGGCTTTACAAATGAAGGAAGGAAAGGCTACATGAGGACAGAAAGAAGACAATGGCAAAAAAAAAAAAAATGTTTGCAGGAAGCTTGGATTTCACAGATGAACACCCCTCTGCATACTCGGGCTAAATATTTTTCGACACGATGCCGTTGCTCCTGGTGCAAATGGCTCAACTGGTTGGAGGAGACTATGAAAAACTGAGAGAATGCGATAAAAGAATGAGGGGATGTTGAATAAATGAAAGGCCGGGAACTGATGAATAGGATGTGACAGGGCCGATTTGTAAACGCAGAGTCAGGGATAAATGGAAAAATTAGCCGAGCTATTCACAGGATCTGACTCAGAACAAAATACTGCAGCCATGGCATGCACACAAAAATACACTCTCTCTCTCTCTCTCTCACACACACACATACACACACACACAGAGCCTTTCTACTTTACAACTTCACAAATCCTCCTGCATTCCAACAGCAGCCGGAGCAGGATGCTGCAAACAAACAAGAAAAAGACAAGGACAGATAAAATAGCAAGTATTTTATTGTGAAAAACCCCCAAAACAAACAAGCACTCAAATAAAATAGTAGACTGCAGAGACTGGAGAACATCATTAGCTTGCTTATTGACGGCGCTAACAAAAGGCACAACTGCAACACCATCAGGTAATTTCAGTAAGTGCCAACCTTTATGGTGGTTTACCAGTCTACAATAATGATTATGAGTCAATTACATTGATTTTAAGTGAGCGAATGTGCATAATCCACATCATTGCTCACGAGCCAACGGAGCCAGCGTGAGCTCTCGAAAAGCGGGTTACTAAATGACTGGGATAATGTAATATGAATCAATATACCGTTTCAGTGCGGCAGACAATAAAAGGTGAAAATGAAAGAAAAGTGCACGTATGGCACGAACCAACACACAACAGACCCCCAGCACCTCTGGAACCACTCAATCAATCAGCTGCATTTGAGTGAAACTTTTGGCAAGTTAGCAGGCGTGTGCTTTTGCTTCATCTTCAAAGTCTAGAAGTCCTGTAGAGGAATTAGGCTCTGTTCAGATAAAAGCCAGAGGAGGGCCCGATCAATACTTATATCCCTCCGTTCCTCTTTGAAAAACGCAGGCTGTCAGTATCTCTTACAGCTCGGCGTAACCTGTGGCCATACAGACAAATGAGCGGGGAGAAACCAAAGGGGATCGATAGGCGGTTTGATTTTCATATTAATGCATATCAGGGTGATATGTGGGATTACATTATGAAATCAAGCAGGAGAGAAGGTGCAAATAATAAAGGCTGGTGGATGTTTGCATGCAGATCTGTTTATTCATATCCTCTTAAAAATAAAAATGTCAAAAAGTAAACACAGAGGAAGCTATTAAAATCTCTGCCCTTGCAGAGTGGGACCTGCATCCCCCAGCAGCTACATTTTATCATATAGATTGAGCTGTTATTGTAACGTCTGTATTTTTGTGTCCTTAACCGACAGAGGGGGAATGCAGACATAGATTACACCCGCGCTAACACTCCCTCCGCATTTGTTTCCTTCCCGTAGCTCACAGCGGTGTCCCAACACGAAGGCCTCACAAAGCGAGATTAAACCGAAATAGCGTCTGTGGCAAAACAAAAAAAAAAACATCCGATGACATCTTGCCGGGGCGCAGTGGGCTCGCACGTTCGCACCGGAGCATATGGCTAGATCACACGTCCCGGCGCCTTTAAACCAGGTAAAAAAAAAAAAAAAAAACTCCATTTGCAATAAACAGGCAGATGATTGATCCACCAGATGCTGAAATCAGTGAGAGTGGGAGGGATGGATGTGGAGCGATGATGGTTTGAAAAGATGTGAGCAGAATGGAGAATAGCGTGTGTGTATTTTTTTATGTTAATTCTCTTTCAGGTGAACAGAAAGCCACACAGACTACCAAATCTCATTATGCCGGGCTGTCATAGACTCTTTCTGTCTCCTCTCTTCCAGATGGGTTGGTTTCATCCTCCCTTTTTCTCTCTCCATCTCTGTTTTTGTATCTCTCCCTCCCCACTCTCTCTCCCCCCTCCTCCTTCCCCTCCATATCCAATTTCTGGCTTTAAATAACTTGTTTCTGCATGGATGGACTGAAATCATATCCTGGGTGACACATCGCAGATTTGTCTTCTGGAATTAATTTCTATGACAGAACATAGAATGCTTTAATGAGTTTTTATTGCATATTGATCACACATTGATACCACCGGCAAAGCGTTTGCTGTATGTTACGCGGCGGCTGGTCCTTTATGACAGCTGCTGTCTGCGTGAAGGTTTGCTATAGCTACTAGAGCATGCTATCTGGAGCCTGGATATTCATTTGGCTAAATTGAATTGCACAGCACAAGATAGGCTCTGGCATGTTCGCCTATAATGGGTACAGGCAGCTGAAACTCAGTATTCAGGATAAAGCTACAAGCTGAGGTTTCGAGTTCCAATGGTGCCTGGGGAATTACAATTAGCTGCCAGTTTTTTTTTTCTATTTTTCCCCATTTGCTACACGGTATGGGCTCGAGTGCGAGTTCATCATCCTCTACTTTTGTGACCTTATTCTATAATTGCAGCTTGAAAAGCTTTTGATAGGGAAAAAATGAATAATTCTGAGGCGTGAGAATGAGAGCTGTGCTGAGGAACAAATGTCGAAAGTGACCTAAAACCATTTTTATTTCAATGAAAACAGTCTTTAATGCCAAAAAAAAGTAGTGGAAGGGAAGCGTAGTAAAACTAGTGGTCGATCAAAAACATTCTAAACAAGATCCAGGAGCCTCAAGCCTGGTGACTGTGTGAGACTATCCTCAGGCACAGTGCTGCTTTGAGCTAAACACTGGTGTGGGCATGCAAACACACTCACAATTACAATGCTTACATGCTAATGTTGCGCAAGAATAATCTTCACCATGTTCACCATGTACAGTTGAGACTGAAATTTCAAAACGATGATGGTGTTTGATGAAAAGTTAAGAGATCAACATAGCAATTCATCATTCGACAGTATAAAATTTTCATTTCAGCAGACGCTTTTATCCAAAGCGACATACATTCACACGCCGATGGAACAGCCATCAGGGGCAATTTGGGGTTCAGTATCTTAACCTGAGGACACTTTGACACATCAACTGCAGGAGCCAGGGATCAAACCAAAACTGCCCTACCTCCTGAGCTACGGCCGGCCATCCGCTCTTGAGGGGAGCACTGAGCCAAATTTTCACCGCTATATAAGATATGCCTGAAATGTTGACCTGCTCATGGCTATGCTCATCATTTATCCACTTGGCTTGATTATTCACCAAATGTAATGGCAATCCATCCAATAGTCGTCAAGATATATCAATAAAAAAAAAAAACAAAATGTCAACCTCATGGTGGCGTTCGGTGAAAAGTCAGGACCAAAGTAACGAATGCAAAGACGAACCAACCAACCGTTGAACAACCACTAGTATTGGCCTTGCAGCGATAACAGAACAGTGGTCACAGGTAACCAATTTTTTCCATTTATTCAACTGCAACGTGCTGGTCCACCCGATAGCACAAAAAGAAGCGAGTGTGCAGAATGAAAGGGATGAGCAGATGTAAAAACGCCCTACAGTGTGACCGCCGGCTCCACACTCAGGACCTACAACACTTTTCGCCCCCAGGCAGCGAGGACCCTCCAAGAGGAGAGGGATTAGCTGGAGGGGGGATTAAAGGCATATCCCTCACTTCAGAGGCTAATCAAACATGTACCCTCTCATCTCTCTCATCCCTCCATCCTCGCGCTTACTTTGTTTATTCAATCAGGACAAGCTGCTAACTGACATCGGCTGACATTGGTTGAAAGAGTCTCGATCGCTTTGTGTCCACTTGCATACTAACTATCATAGTGCCACCAAGTATCTCATCGCCATAAAGCCAACTTTCCCAGCATTACACAAACAGGTTATGGGAGACTGTGGTGGCAAAGACGCACAAGGACATCGGAGAATTAGAGCAATGCACAATAATGCAGTTGACAGTACAGTCTGCTTATCTGTGAGCCTGTTAATCTGTGTACTATGAGCTAAAACTGCAAAGCATTTCACAAAGACCATTTTCTACCATAAACCTACTGTAAACTTTAAACATGGGTTTTTGACGGAAAGCAAACAAGGGGGTTCAAAAGTGATAGCAAGGATGTGAGCATAATATATTACGGGAAGCCTCGGCAGCTCACAGCTCATTTGGGCTCTCTGCTGTTGGTGTAATGGCTTTCCCTTGTTAAGCCGGAGCTGTCTTACTGTACATTACTTATGTATGGTTAAAGACGAGCCCGAGAACGATTCATTAGTTAACAATCAGCAATAAACAGGGCTGGAAATTAGATGGGACGCACCCCAGTGGAGTTTCGAGAGAACGGCCCTGTTTGTTGAGAACGCTCTCTCGTCCCGAATTAGGAAAGACTGTCTTCGCTCTTCTCAAGACAAAAAGCCCCAACACAGAGATACGAAACTCTTTGAAATACACTCTGGCAAATTTATGCTACTTGGCAAGTTGAGGATAGTTTTTGCTTTGTCTGGCCTTTCACTGGAACTGACCCAGGATTAACCTTTGGAAAACCCTTATTATAAGACATCAATTGTCCGACAGAGGAGTAAAAAGAATGTAGAAGTTGCTGATTATTACTTCCAACATTTCACACAGTTAAAGCTGCATTCGTGAGTTTTTGGCTGAACACATTTAGACATAGACAACTACTAACTTCTAAGGTTGGCGAACCTTTCTTCAACTAATTGCCTACTGGCACATCTAACAAACACAGAGCAACATTAACAATTATTATGTCTGCAGGGGAAAAACTGGAGGGTGTCAAGCGTGAGGTTTCACGTGTGTGTGCTTTTACATGTGCGTTTGGGGACAGCTTTCTCTGAGCCCAAGCAAGTAGGCCTTATTAATTTGACAGCTAGATGATGATCTCACACTATAGTGATCTCATAATCTTGGAAGCTCTGATGAAGTTCGAGAGAGGAGAGAAGACAGGAGGAATTATAAGAAATCATGATGACCAACTCGGAACCAAAAACTGATGAGAGTAGATTACATCTATTAATGCTGAGAGTCTGTGGAATTACAAACCAAAGTCTGCTGTTCTCTAGGTTCCAAAATTTAGATAAATATATTCATTCAGTCATTTTCATTGGACATGACCCCTACATACTGAAACACATATTGTCGAAAGACGACACAGTCATAGTAGTCATGTTTATGGCCATCTAATATTTAATGTCCTTTAGTTGTATTTTGGTACCTATTAACTAAAACAGCTGCATAATTTCTGTCAGAAACTGCTGCAGCTGATGAACAGGAAGCTAAAAGAGGCTAAAAAGCTATGTTGAGCAGTGAGGTTGGATTACCCTGATACTACTAATACTGTGATTTGTTGCGCACTCCACAAGTGATCCCTTTCCTATTACACAGATCCTTTTGACTCATTACGATCAAAACCACTCATTAATGCCGGTTTGAGGCTCAGCCAATGAGCCGTCTATTAAAAACAGAATTTCTCAAACACAGCGTTGGGAGTCTAAAGATTACAACGGCTGCTTTGCTCATTGAACCTACAATGGATTCATTCTTGTAATAGGGGCCCCTAAATGGTCCATATACATCCTGGTGATAAGCCCGCCCTCATCACTGAGCTATTACACACTCGTCTTACCCACGGCACAGGAGACTGTGTACTTGTATCTGGGTTCAAGCATGTGTGTCACGAGGCTGAGAGCACACGAATTACAGTGAGAATCGCTGACATTTAACTCCTGGCTGATGAACAAAGGTAATTGGATCTAAGAAAAAAAAAAGAAGATTCCCCTCATTGTCTGGCTTTAAAGAGGGGCTGAAATATTGTTTGAGGATGGAGCCTAATGGCTCTGAATGAGGAGACGGTGATATGTTCTGCATGGTAAATATCCATCTCTCCATAACCATATTCTCAACCCATTCGCATGTGGCTGGTCAATGCAATTCCATAGGGCAATGAAGATGGAGAGCGCATCTTCAGAGCCACAATGACGGCAGGACGATATATCAGAGGGAGTATTCACATGTATCTGCTGAGGAATATTCTGCATTATAGTCAGAGCAGGGACCTCTTATAGACAGATGAATACCATAAAGAGCATGGAGACTACTGAGCACGACTGATCTAAAGAAGCTCTGCTAAAATGGGAGCATCCTTTTATTTATTTCATTTTATTTTTACTTAACATAAAAATGAAATTTATGCTGTCAAAATCTGCGAAGTGCTAAATTGTGTGGTTAACCTCTGATGTTCCTCATCCCAAAACAGGTATGACCAAAAGACGATCCATTGATACTTGGGCCAGCAGTGCAATCAAGGGACAATTGTACTAATCGAATATGAAAGAGACAGAAATAGAAGCGTCTTTAGCCTCTTATGAATCCCATCAGGGTTCAGCGTGACACAATCATGTCTTTTTTTTTTCCCTGTATTTCTGCCCCTGCCACTAAACCCACGACTGTGATCTGCTATTTTGTCACTGTGATGAGGTGGTATTATTAGTGCCATGATATTAAGTCGTCTCATTTTAGGGAGGCGGGTGCGAGTGACAGCTCTGAAACAAGCGTTTGACACTAAAACCGTCACTAATGCTAATTCCTCCGGTGCTCGGAAAAACATTAATCTTTAATAATGACACAAAGGGCTGGCGTCGAGGGGAGGGGGTAACTTTCTGTGCCCTCAAAACCCTTGACAGCCTCTCAGTCACAAAACTCACTTTTTTTTTTTCAATTTGGTCTGCATAGAGAGAGAAATGTTAAATTTAGACTGAATGGGATAAAAAAGAAAGACTAAGAAAAGGCAATGTGACACTTATGTAAAGGACTGCATCAGTGTTGAGTGTGTATATCTGGGCGTGTGTGCACCCGTGCGTCTTGCAAATATCCGTCGTGGGCGTCCTACTTCCTCTCACCGTGAAAAAGCGTAATGCTCAGAAACACAAAAACATTTAACAAAAGCTGAAAGAAAAACAAAAAAAAATGAAAACTATCAGTAATGGAGGTCGTGGGTGGCTAGCACCCACGCACTTATAATTAAACACAAAATCACAAAATGGATTTGCAGTGTCTACTTGTGTCTCTGCTTGTGCCTGTGTGCGAACATTTGGCTAAAGATATTTCTCGCAGTGCAATTTACCGGTCCAGCGAGACATTTCCATTTCAACTGAAGGGTTTTGTTATTCAGAGTCTCCGGCATATATGTGTGCGTGTGTGCAATAGTGCACGGCGGCATGCGAACAAGAGATTTAAAGAGAGAGCTTCAAACTGCAGTGAATGAGTCAGAAGGGGGGATTAGCGAGGGGTTATAAGCCTGTTGTAGGAGTTAGGGCCTTTTTAGCTGAAGATCAGACAGAAGGCAGCACTACAGCCAAATCAGACGCTCTGTTCTTCCCACACTCTGCTTCTCCTTATCATTGTTGCAGTACAATGACTGCTGCACATGCCCTTGATTATAGTGCCAGACTCTCAGCGTAGAGAGGGAAAAAAAATATGCTTTAATTGTTGAGCAACAACCCACATGCAGATGCAAGAGGGAAACGCAGAAAAAAAAGGAAGAATCACGAGAGTCAATTATTGGGAATACACGGACAAAACTCGCCTGTTGACGGAGTGAAAGGTATAATTTTCGTGAAACAAAACACAATTTACGGGAACAAAACCCTGCGGACTGATCCTATGTGTTGTATGTACACATGAATGACACTCAGTCACAATCATTAACCCAGTGGAGACATCTGTCTGGCGCGTAATTGACAGGCTAAATGACACTGTTGTCAGTGTTTATTCATGTTTAAAGCCCTGCGTAGAATATCTATGAGGAAAGCATAATGAACCTGTCTTGTTCCCCCATTAGCTCGCACAAGTAAGATCCAGTTGGTTGCTTTTTCTACACGAACATGCACACGCACACACGCTCGTATGCATGTTTTCACGCGTGCAAACCCATACATGCATGAATGCATAGCGCATCTCACACCTCCCGTTCGACCGGGTAAATGAAATGATAGGAGTGTGGCAGATGAAAGCAGGGCGCATTACAGCCCCTCTCTGGCCAAACACTTTGCATGTCTTCAGGTCCGGAGCCGAATGACTTAAGTAGCCACTGTGGGATTGGCCTTTTCCCTCCAATTAGGCTTAGTTATTTTAGACATCTGCCAAAAAGAGCAGCAGCCCAGCACATATTTCACACTGTATAAGAGCTGCTCTGGTTGCCAAGATGATTTGCTTGGGGAGTGTCTGGTTTTATGATGGTTATAAAGGATTAAAGTCAGCTAAAAAGAGTCGGGGTCTAATCACAGAGTGGACACTTCGATTGGTTGAGACACTCCGGCAGGTTATGAATTTGGTCCGAGATTCTAATCTAAGGCAATTTTATTCCCTGTGATTACGAGATGAAGCGAGTCAGGTGCGAGAACCATATTTAGCACAATGTCATCCGTCACTTTAACTTAAATGTGGGGACGGTTTCGAAGATATTCGCCTTTTGCTCTGCGAGATGGATGAGATTGCAATTTGGGAAAGGGGTTATAATCATGGCTGTGCAAATGACAGGAACATGACGGTGCATTTCCTACTGAAATGTGCATGTATATGATGGAACATCCTGCCAGGATGGAGACAGGGATGGTGATGACAGATCATTCCACTTAAACAGCACACACACACACGCGTGCACAGTCATCCCGAGACAGACAAGCACAGAGATAAACACACACACACGCACACACACCTTTAAAAAGTGTATAGAGATGAGATTTGGCTGTCAGCCAGTGGAAGATATTACAGCTATAATTCATTACTCGCCGGCCTGGGCTGATCCCGGATTTTACTGGCAGGAATGAATAGTAAAAAATAAAAAAATAAATTGTGACTTTCATATACAAAGGAGACTACAGTTAAAAAAAAGATGGTGGGAATATATTGGGAGAAAAGTAAAACGATATGGAGAAATTACAGTAAAGACGATATAATGAGAAACTGATTGGAAACGAAAAGACATCGCACAGTCCAATGAAAACTAGGTCTCCAAACGCAGTGCAACGACAGGAAGTCAAACCCGAAGGTCAGACAGAGGAAACTCAAGAATAAAAGACAGGGTTTGAAAACTCAGATGCAATGAAAGATGAATGAAAAAGGGACGCTGAGACTGGTAACTACAGAAAGAAAAACAGCATGATTTGCTATCATTTCCCTTCTCATCTTCCTCTGCCCCCCCCCCCCAACTCCCTCCACCCCAACGCCGCCTGTGTCCTCTATTTCCAGGGGGCAAGTGCTGGGTTAGTGCCTTTTAAATGAGTTCAGGAAGAGATTTTAAGACTTGTGTTTTCTCCCAGTTCCTTTCATTAGGCAGATTAATCCCTCTGTTACCCAACAATGGCGAGGGTCTCCTTCTCCTGGAAAGACACACATATACGCGAATACAGAAACTATAACTCTTTCTTGGGTTAGCTGAAGAGTAAATAAAATATTTTAATGGTTAAATGCTGCACAGCCTGATTAGCTAGAGCCTGCGTTTTTTTTTTTTTTTAAACTTCAGCCTTTAATAAAAAGGATTACGCTCTCATTGAACGCTGTTTCAGTCTAAAGGTTTACAGTTTTGTTTTTAATGATTTCAGTGTTGGAACTAATTCCTACTGATAGGCTTAGGATAACAGCTACTAATGCGAAGAGCGAACTGTAATCCATATCCGCTCTACTCCATTTTCTTGTAAGCAGGGCTACACGCCACATCCACGCCAGCAACTCCAAATTATACATTGTTCACACATGGTTGTCCTTTATCGCCAAAGTGTGATTACTATACGGCTCTTGACAGACACGGATCTTTAAGAGTTAGTGGCCATATGTATATAGGCTACGTATCTCATTAAATTGACATTTTCTGCTTTCAGGGGGAACATTACCCTGATGAATTGGCTCTCCGGCACCCATGCATGCCAAGAGGAACCACAAAAAAAAAAAAAAAAAAAAAAAAAAAAAAAAAAATGGTGTCATTTACTGACAACAGACAAAAAAGGATCCATCACAACATTTTTTTTTTGCGTTTTCATAACCATAACTGACATCTATGATTCATTACGTCCTGAAAGACAGCAACAATCTCTCGCTGCGAATAAAGGCTCGAAATCTGGCTCGTTTTCAATTCAGCATATACGAGAGAGGGTTTCCATCAACCTTCTGATCAAGCGTAGGGGTTTGTCAGACTATCAGAGCTCGGCCTTGATTGGGTTCATGCTTCAGTCCTGTCATTAGTTCCCTCGGAGGAAACTTAGAGGAGTGTAAGTCGGAGGGGAATGAGATGAGGAGGATGAGTGGCAACAAAGAGAGAACCCGTCGAAAAGGATGAGTGGGATAGATAAAGTAATCTCTTTCACCACCACGCCTCCAGAATTGGAGTGCATTTAAGGGCTTCTCATAAATACGTGATGATTGAATCCACAAAGCCACCAATGAGTCACTAACTTAGGCAAAGTGGAAAAAATGGAAAGTTAGGGAACGCATGAGGAGGAGGAAGGGGAGGGGGGAGGTTCGTGAAAGAGCTGGGGGGAGGAAGAGGAGGTAGTTGTTGTTAGGAGAGACCTGCATAGATTTGCAAACCTGCACCATAACATGAGTCTCGGGATCCGGCCTGTGCTTTAACACACTCACCTGTTGTCAGTCACACATGCACCAGTGTGGAGAAGAGCTCAAGATTGTGTTTATGTAGTTCTTGCATGATGGCTGGTTGCAAGTTATCTTCCACTTTGTGCAATGTACTGTCCCATTCCTATCACTCGCTCAGTCGGCTCCCACTTGTTATTGATGTAATGCAAAGTGACACAAAGATAACCGATTTTGGAGCCTGTCCTGTATCAGTTCACTCAACGCTTCACCACACACAGTTTCAAACCATCTGATGTCCCGGCGCCCAAATTCTACTGCTAACTGGACTGTGGCCTCCTTGTTCTCCTTGTTTTGGTAGTTTGAGAGTTTTGTTCTCGGAAAAGTCAGTTGGCAGCTATCAAAGGCAAAAACTTTTTTCCCCCCAGTTTTTACAAGCAGCAAAGCCTGATGTTATTCTCACAACTTCGAGTCACACAGAATTTCTCCCAAATGTTCGACTTGTTCTTCAAATATGTATTGACCACAATTTGATGACTGCATTTCTGCTGTACACTGCAAATAATGTAACAATTTTCTGTGCAATAGCACTCATAGCATCTTTATTCTCATGTGAATATAGTATGTCAAATACTTCTGGATGTCAATAACATGGAAAAACATGTGAAAGTGTAAATACTTTTTCTACCTTTTCTAGTCTTTTCTATTGACACTTTATTTTTTGTTATTGCTGCCTTATTTTTAACTTAGCCACTTTATTTGCATTATTTTTGAGTTACTGTACTTCGATTTGCCTGTTCTGCTACTGAAACAAGTAAATTTCCCCTGAGGGGGATCAATATCTTATCTTAGTTGATATTCACCACTGGTTATTTCTACCTTTATGTCATCATTTTAAATGTACTAGCTTGTCAGATCAGTGACATCCCATTATTTGGCTGGATGTTAATTTAGTGGGTCCAAGGTTGAGTTGTAGGCTTTTGCGATATATGAAAAAAAAACACCTGGCAGCTAATTAGCAAATTTTGATGTTAAAAATATTGCACATATCATTTTCAAAACAAAAAGCCCGACCACACTTAGATCATTTTTACCCATACTTGTATTCATATAAACATACTTTTACCCTTTATACAACCCTTTTGCTGGCTATCCAGTGGGTAGGACAGTGTCAGTCTTGTCAGAAGAATTGTCATTGAACCTTCTCTGCTTGGGTTTATGTTAATTTACTGCCCTCCACAAAGCAAATATGTGGATATATTTTTTAATCAAATCTTAACTTCTCATTTTCTTTTTTTCACTGTTGAGTTAATTAGTTGGGCTTTCCATGCCCCCCTGTAACTGCACAAGTACCTTACCCCCTGAGGTACAAGTTGCCGAGTCGGGAAACACTGATCTAATTAATGTGTGCGTAGGGGGCTCTTAAGGCAGTATGTGTCTAAAAAAAAAGATAGATTATTATTCTCCAATTGGAAATTTGTTTTCCCAGCTTTCACATGGAAGAGAAGTTCGAAGCTGGAGAGAGAAAGACAAAAAGCATGTGTGTGTGTGTTCACAGGCTCACAAGAGATTTTCAAAAACCACACACATACGCACATACACACACACACACAAAAAGGAGGCAGCCTGTAACCATAGCAGCGGATCTGCAAAATGAAAATGCGAAACATGAATAAAATAATATGCCAGGTAAGAAAAAAAAGGAAAACAAACCTCTAATATAAGCAAGCTTTAGAAAGGGAACACAGCTTTTAAGTGAGTCCACAGTGTAGGATGAGATCTGGAAGGGGACTGACACTGTAAGAGCGATAGGAATGGACAGCTATACACAGAGGTACGTGTGTGAAGACGGCGTACGAGGAGAGTCTTCAGATGTTGATAAAAGAGCAGAACCAAAGGCAGCAAACATCCCCACATACACTCGCACTGTGTTGGCCTGCTGGCTGAGTCATGAGTAAATGGCTGAGACATGTGTGTGTGTGTATATGTGTGTGTGAGGTCAGACTACTGTGATGGGACCGGCTGTACTAATGAATTACTGTGGCTCCTCACATTTCCCCTAAAACAACAGGACCTGAGCCAGCGCAAAGGCATCAAAACACAGCCAAAGAAAGCGGGCGGAGAGATGATAGAGAGAGAAAAAAAACGAGGGAAAACAAAGAAATCTGAGCAAAGACGCAGCAGCCTGACCCCCACTGTTCACACAGAAACCAACAGAATCATCCTGCACACGTCACAGCCTGCACTCGGATAATAATAAACCTTCCTGCATGATGAGAGAGGGAGATACGATCATCCAGGGGCGTGCGGAAAGCCTCAATGAACAGAACCATAAAAAATATAAATATAAAATTTGCGGCGGAGGAAAGAATGGACACAGATTGGAAAGAGGTGAGAAATAAGACTCTGAGAAATATGAACATCTGACAGACAAAAACTGGTGCAAGTCAAAGAGTGAAAAATGGCTGACATGCTGCTGATTGTTTGTGGGTGTTATAAGACGTCTCAATCTGCTCCCTTATTGGCCCCGTGAGGTGTTAATGGGGGACGTGGAGGGAAGGCGGGATGGAGGAGTTACGCCGCGTGGCGAGCGAGTCCAGTAAGCTCAGGTCGGCTTCCACTAAGCGTGCTACACTGATGGATCTGCTAACACCTTATTGCGGTGCAGCCATGGCGAAGCCCTCTCACTGATCTCACTGCCCCTCCCGCTAATCTATCTATCTCGCGCAGACAAGACAGACCCGGTGGATGTATCGCCTTCCAATCATCCTATCACGGCGAGCTGTAGTCAGAAACGAGCGGGGAAGAATAGAAAAAGTGTAAGAGAGAGAAATAGGTATCGATTTGATCAGATAACTGCTGTGAGCCGGTTTGGCCGTGCTCAGCAGCTTAACACCCTGAAATAGAACGAGGAGAAGGAGAAGGTTGGCGGGGGCGGAGTGGTTTTTAAGACAATAACAGCGATGAAGGGGGGAAGCAGCATCCGTGGCTGCAAACAGATGTTATGTAAAGGAAAGACTTTTAAGAAACGTGTGCATGCAGGGGTGGATTGTGCCTTTGTAAGATTTTACATGAAATTTAAATGACATGACATGAAACAACACATAAAGTAGTTCAAGTAACTCCATCTCCACAAACCACAACATTAATATTCTGCTTGGACAGTAATGCATTAGTCATAATAATCCAGTAATATATAATGATAGTGTTTCATGTAACATCAAGTGCTGCATATTCAAACATTTTGCTTTTGACTTACAAGTATATTTAACTGATATGTTGCTGATAGATGGAGTATATTTTCAAAAAAAAAAAAGAAAAAGCTTATGCAAGATTTGGAATGCATTCTTATAATGGAGCATTTTTACATTGTCGCTCTTCCCTCGTGTCCACGGTAGAGAGGAGATTATGTGGCTCACATCCTACCACTGTTGGCAGCACCTGCAAGTTTCTTGATGTCTTCCCACATCCAATATCCTTCATAAACGTTTGCAATCTGTCTACCTGATATTGTGTTTCTCCATATTGTAATTTCAGTATTGATGTAAAGACAGAGGGTGTCATATGCTGGACAAACTAGATTTTGGGATTTTGGCAAATTTGTAATTTTGGACTAAATAAGTATAATTTTTTTGACTTGATATTTATACATTTACTTAAAGGATCATTTAGTTTGGTCAAACTTTGGTCTTATTTCTCATAGTTTTTGCCATCGCTGATTACAGTGACATTGTCCTCATCATGTAATTGAGATCTTGGAACATGGCAAGACCAGTGTTGAATGGAGCATCAGGATTCAGACAGGTTGTAAACAAGCTGACCTGCCAGCCATACAGCACTTCATTTGGAGGTAAAACTGAAAGTAAGTGCACCTGAAATTACTTACTGTCAATGTTTCTCCCAGTTTTTGCCTCCAAATAAGTTTAGTTGACCCAGGAGTTTGTTTAAAAAATCATGTTTTTGCCACATCTGACTTCTTTTTAACAATGTTGCCGAGCTCTTAGACTTCAGCACCTACCTCAGGAGATTAAATATCCCAGAAGGAACAATAACACAAAATTAGTTACTATCATAACTAAAGGATGCGATGCTTCCTGTGTGTGTGCAGGTCTGTGTCAGTGTGTGTGTGCGTGGTGTATTCGAGCTGTCTCCCTCTGGCGATGTGACAGCCACATGACTGGTTGTAATTGCCTGCTCCACTCAAATCAGTCAGGGGTTAATAATGCCAGTAGCCTCGTATTCCTGCCGTCACCTTCTGCTGTCCAGCTCTGACAGTGGTTCTTACTCCGGATGGCCTACAGCACATACGATACACCCGCACCCTTAACATGCACACACTCACTCACACACACACACAGACACACTCATTAAATGTAATCCTGTAACTGTGTGAAGCAGTGTATTTACGAGATGTGGATGAGAAAGACTCATTGCTATCACTTCACTGCCAGACACTTGCATACACGCTCACATGGGCAAAAACACACACATGCTCCAATAACACACTCGTGGTAGGGACCTGCGCTCCCATTCACTCGATAGGTATTTACAGCCGTTTAACCTTGCCTTGAGGGAGAACAATGACAACACACTGAGTACAGGGCCACTACAGACAGTGCAGTCAGTCCTTGGGAGACTCAGCATATGTCCACAGCATCCATACATTAGCAGGTCATGGCTGTACATCCCATCTTTAAAGCATGAGAATATCCTATACGTTATCAGCTTAATCTTCCAGAAGCAGGTCATTAACAGCAGTTATATGTAGTATATTATATGTAGTGTATTTGCCATGCAAAGCCTTAATGGCATCGAAATGACAACTGAAATAAATTTAGTCGAGGCTAAGCTCTCATCATAGCTTAAGCTCTATAGGATTTAACCCACATTTATATCACGGTTTAAAACACCATCAACCACTATAACTTGCTGATAATCACACCATCAAATATGTCAAGCAAGTATAACATGACTCATGCTTAGGATTTTATCACTTACAGAATTATATAGCAGACTGTGTTATATTAGTTTACAGATGTTATTAAATAGGTGAGATATTTTTTGAACCTCCAACGTTTCAATAACCTCTGCTGTCCTAATTATAGAAAGCCTGGCTGTGTTGTGACTGATTTGTCTTACAAGATGTGTGAGTTTAACAAAGCATCTTTTGGTAAATGAGATCAGGCCTGACGGGGGGGACGTTCACAACAACGGGCATTTTAACACACTTTGATGTTTAACGCGCTGGTGTGAGAGTGAGTTCTGCTCTAATTCTGAAGGATCCCTGCATGCAGAAACCGTCTCCGTTATGAGACCCACCAGCTCCGCTCCCCAGCGATCGCCAGAGATTGGCAGCATCTAATTACATTCGAAGGCCGTCCGTTCCTTTAAGGTACCAGGGTGCGATTCCATGAAGAGCGCTGTTCTGAATCTCCTGGGCCTCTCGCGTGCTAGTTTTAGGATCACCGGCTAAATTGGGTCCGGGAGAAAGGTGCTGATGGTGTGGTGAGAGGAGATTGGGCTGCTATGATACTGGAACCGCAAGGGGAATTAAAACGCTGTCAGGCTGCGAGCAACGAAACCTATCTGAGCATCACCGGGGATTTTCTTCTTCACTAGAGCATATATAGAGAAAGTCATGAGGTATTAATGGCTGGTTTTAATGTTCATGTGTAGTGACCGGCTGCGAGTGTACTGAAAATGTGTATCTAAGAGCAGATTATGTCTGAGATCATGCTGGTAAGTCGGCTATATCCAGGTACAAAAAAGAAAGGTTAAAACGTCTTCCTGTCAAGTTAAAAGTGGATAATACTTTAGATATGAGAATACCAGGTACTTAACAGTCTGGATGAATGCACCATGTGTGTGCTTGGTATTCCTTACGCATTCATATTTCTGTCTTTTTAAGAGCAATTTAAATATGGCCATACATGGACACAAAGTATTTTGACACCCTTCCCACTGTCTTGCAGGCTGTCCTGGCCAACCTGAATACCATAGTCTAAAAATACCATCATCTAAAAATACTCCATAACAAGTCAAAGTCGTGAATTCAAAATGCTGCATGAGTAAAAGTATAGAACTATTCTAAGTAAAAATGAATTTAAAGTCAAAATTAAAAGCATGTATTATGCAGAGAATGTGATATTATTGTGTTTCTATCACACTTTCATGAAATTTTAATTAAGGATTAATTGTCTTACAAACAATTGCAATTGCCGATTTTGCTGTTCATTTTAAGACACGATTATAGTGAAAGCCCGATGATGGCTTAATAATTCATATACAACTTATGAAGAGGAAGAAGGATTTATTGGCACTGAAAACTGGAAAATAAGAAAGAAAATTACATTTCTGTTTGCCTTCAAGGTTTTTTAAAGAAACACTGCACAGGGCAGATATGACGTAAGTAATAACTTAACTACAAATATGAATTAAGCAGCAAAGGGTGTTCAGTAAATGATCAATGCTGAAAGTGACCAGTTAATAGCACCTCTCTGTCATCATCTTGCTCCAAAGAGCAAAACATGTGTTATTATATCAGCTGAAAGAAAATAACACGTCCAACTGCAGTAAGGTTTATACAGCTAAGATCTTTTTGTTCAGTGTTTTTTCTTGACGTTGGAACCTTGTGCTCAAGTTTGCTCGCCTTGGCCAGCTGATGGAAAATCATCTGATACACTTTCTATTTGTTGCAACATTTCTAGCCAGGTTTCTGTCCACATGCAGTGCAAATTTGAACCAAATCTACCGAAAATCAACAAAAGAAAATGCAAAGTAACGTGCACCATTCACTACCATTATGCAAATATTAGAAGTGCCTGAAGTTGGTGCTGCCAATTCTCCACTCAGGTGCCATTAAACCACAGCAGAAGAAGGGGTCGCAATGAGATGATGTTATTAAAAGTCAAATCTCAAACGGCTAAAATCGATGTTGAATTAGAGATGGAAATTTGTGACAGTTTCATTCAGCTGTTTTTTTTATGCAGGTGAATGATTCCAATAATAATGTGAAATGATCAGCTCAAATAATCATAATCAGGCGATTGCGTAATTGTGAAAAGAGCTTTTTAATATTGCAGTTTTTCAATATGGTTAGACATATTACCACATTATATCATGTAAGTATAATTTCTTATGGGTCAGTGTGAAATAAATGTAGTGGAGTAAAAAGCCCATCATTGCCTCTGAAATGTAATGAAGTATAAAGTATCACAAAATGGAAATACTAAAGTACAAGTGCATGTGAAAATTGTACTTTTCCACCACTCGATTCCACCCCTGCAATTGGCTGATTAAGCTCACCTGGGACCCCCTTGGGCTGTATGAGCTCCCTTCACACAGCAGACATCCAGCCTGCATCACTTTCTCTTGGTTTGCACCTTCAACTCCTCCACAGCACATGAACCACACACGCATGCACTGCTTTCACTGCTGACATTGCTGATCTACACAATCCTACGCACACCTTAATTTTGATAAATGAGTCCGGTTTTAAGTCGAACCCTTGCATGTACTGCCATCTTGCAACATGGCAGTATCGTATTATATACTTCAATTTTACACAGCGCATTGTGCGACACAGTTATCACATTCGCCTCATTGTCAGAATCAGAGTGTTATGCTATATGCTCCTGCGAGTCCCAAGCAGCAGGAAGAAAGACGTCGCAACAAAGAGCTCCTCTGGAGAAAAGTATAGCTCAGGAAATATTCTTGGATAAGGGCATCTGCTGAGCTGTAATTGTATAATATAATGTAATAAGATTTCATGTGCCACGGTGTGACAGTGTGCATGTGGTGTGTGTGCGGCTGTCACAGCTGAGTGGGGAAGCGTGGCAGCGAGTGTGTGTGTAAGTGTGTGTGTGTGTGTGTGTGCCTATGCATACAGAGCAAGGCTCAGGAGAAAAGTTCTAATTCAACAAAGATAAATAGAATAGATGCAGGACACATACATGTAGTTATGTTCCCCTATAGTAAAGGTCCCAGTGTGGAGATGTTATCTGTTCCATATGTAAAGACCCAGCTTTTCTCGGTTTACATCAGCCAGAAGATCTGATGCTAAATAAGATGAATGGCTCCAGCTGCCTTGATACACATTTGACCATGTATAAAAAGGATACATGCCGGAGATAGTAAAGAATATGTGTGTGCATGAAAATGAAAAAAAAAGAAAAAAAAAAAAAGAAAGAAAGAAAGAGAAAAAGAGAAAAAAAATGTGGAATATCTGTACAGTGGATAACTACCAAGGATCATACACAAGCATTGAAGAGAAACTTCAAGGTACAACCTTATGAAAGAAAAAAAGATTAAAACCATTCTGGATATGAGGGGGGGAAAAAGGACGGATGTATTACTGATTAAATTATAGTTATATGATAAGAGAAACATTACCATGAGCCACGTTCCTGCTTTGCCTTCTTAAATGGATAAAACAGTATTCCAATCCTCTACATGCAGGGAAACCTTTTAACTCTAATTGTGCCATCTGCTGTTTAAGAACATGTTTTATAATCCTGCATTGGATCTTCACTGCAGATAATGCATTTAAAAAGACCTGGACGGTCGCCCTGCGCTTTTCTCAATCCCAGAAAACTCTTTGGACATATGAGCTTCCTGCAAGACCCCGAGGCGGCTCATTACAATGTGAGCGGGGGGAAACGCCGACTGATTAACATCTCAAATTGTGCTGTGTGGTCACGTTAGCTTCCAGTGACGACCGGTGAAATCTGGCCAAGCAGGATGTCACAAAGCCTTAGCTTTACACGTGGCCAACAAACTATTCAATTTGGTCTGTTGCAGCCTCTGTTTACTGCAAACCAAACCACCTCCATGTCAGCAGAGCACACTCGTGGGAGTGGTTTCAGCACAGGCCTGATATGATGAAATAAATCAGAGCTCCAATCGTCATTTTTGGTGCTCTTTACTGTCATGACCCACATGACCTATAAGTGGAAACATTGTTATGGCTTAGTTTATCTGTTTGACCAGTGTTTGACAACACTACATGCTTTAATATGGTCACAGAAATCATGGCTACCGCAAAACACTGTATGAGATCTTATGGAAACAGAGGCACTGTTATTTCATACATCTACATGTTTGATCATTGTGCCACCTGGACATTTTAATATATTGTGATTATGATTTTTGCTACGTCATCGCAGTTTGATATTCTGGACATTTGCACTATGCTCCTGACCCCTGAAACAAAACAGACTAAAAATGTGTCTTTTACATATAATAAAGGTTGATGACAAAATCACTTCTACATAATTTCAATCTGCCTCTGATCTAAGCTGAGCTAGGCTAGCTGAAGTTAGCCTGACTCCAGCATCATCATATACAACATATATACTATGATTGAGGTTGACATTGTCTACAACCCCAATCAATTTCAAAACAGTTGGGAGGCTGTGTAAAATATAAATAAAACCAGAATGCAATCAATTGCAAACAAACTGTGTTTCCTGACAACAGTTTCACAAAGTGCCCATGTAGTAATCTTCTTTATACAACTATGTGTTTGACAAAGTATTGAACCTCTCTCCATCCTCCTTCATACCCAATAATGATACTATCACCTGTTACCAATGAACCTGTTTACCTGTGGAATGATCCAAACAGGTGTTTTTGGCTCAGTCCACAATTTTCAGTCATTTGTTGCTCCTGTCCCAACTTGTTTGAAACATGTTGCTGCCATTGAATTCAGAATAAGCAGATATTTACAGAAATCAATGAAGCTGATGAGATCAAAAATTACTGTCTCTGTACTGTTTTCAATTGAGTATATGTCATTATATATGTATTTATGTTTGATACAGCGTCTCAACTTATATATATATATATCTAGGTTGTATTTTCTAAAATGTTGAGCTACTCCTTTATTCTTTTGTCATAGTGTTTCAGTGCACATCAACACTTCAGCGCATGTGTTTGGAGTATGTGCTTGTTTGGGGCTGTTGGCATGTTTTGTGGAGCAGCTGTTCACAGTGCACACCATGATTAGTTGCAGATATAAAAAGAAAACTTCTCTCACATAATAATGCTGTTCCGTGTAATATTCTGGCTTGTGTTGGTTCAAAATTCAATGTTTTCCACACTTGTACTTCTGCATGTGCATCTTCCCGCCACTACGATACACACACACACACACACACACACAACATGGAGACGGTACAGATAATCCATATTGATGAAGAGCACGCACTTGGTGCCATTGTGCCATTACCGGTGCACAGCGTGTGGGCGGGCAGGGTATTACTTCATAGGAGCCCAGTGGCCTCTCACTCCAGGTTTAATTACATCGCTGGCATATGCAACACTCTCATTTCATCTACCTGTCTAATTGCTGTGAAGGTAGCGGGAGGGGGGCACGCGGCGACTGGTCACGATGTTTGGTTGGGAGACAGTAAATTACACAACACATCTGTGAAGGGACCTCAGTCTGGCTCCAGAAGACCTGTATTTCTCTGTGGTACTCAATGAAAATCAGACTCATGTTATTAACTGCAGTAACTCATTTTTAGAGGTTTCGAGCTGCAAGCCTTTAACCTGATTTGCTTTGCAGAAGATGTTTGTTGTTTACAACCTTTATGTTTTCCACGTCCACACATTGGTTTCCTTGAGATGCTAAATTGCTAATATTGGAGCCCACGAAGGACTTTGTGAACAATGGTGGCCACATGGGGGCGCTGTAATTAAGACTGAAAGTTTGAAAGGCTGAACTTCGCCACCATCAGACTTGATAAGTATCCTGGCTTCAGAAAATCACTATGTAACCTGTGAACCAATGGATTTGGAAACTGGGCCAAATATTATTTCAGCCTGATACTGATATTAAAGGGACACCAATGCGAATCCAAATTAGACCGATAAGGACGCCGTAAAGCCTAAATAAATAAATTCTCCATAACACGTCATTGTATTCAGCAGACATAATCCCACGGTTTATGAACAGAGTGGAAAAGGAGCAGTCTTTCCCTGCTCAAAACATTCTGTATTCACTCTCTTCCCCAGCTGCTGTTGGTTTAATATTTGCAGCTCCCCACACACTCTCCGCTCATGCTGCGAGAAAACCTGCTCCAGTCCTCCGCTCCTATCCATCGCAAATGTGATGAATTCTGTCCCTCACTTACATTATACAGCGCAAAGCGTATGTAGGGAAGCGAACAGGATGCACGCAGGTCCAGATTTGCTGCAGGTGGCGAAAAGCTGAGTCACAGATTTGTCAACTCGGGGGTGAAAACATTTCAGCCGGAGCAAGAAGTTTGCAGCTAGCCCAAGCTGTTAAGGATGGCAATACTCACATTTGATGAACGTACAGAGGCAGCAACAAAAGATGACAGTCCAAAGGGAAATAAGAGAAACGACTGGAGCTTTTTTTGTGTGAGTTCTGAAATAAGTCTCGACTGTCACACACACAAACAAACACACTCCGCAAACACGGTCGCTTTGTGTTGTTAAAGCAAACATTTGTACTGCCATGTTGGGACACATACAGTTGATGTTAGTGGCCAAGAGACGCAGCCTGAAAAAAAAAAAAAAACACAACAACAATCAAATGCGCATACAGGGAGCAAGAGAGAGAACCAACACCAGGACTTTCACACAAAAAAAAGCTACTCCACAGAAAATCACATCGCTCCACTTGCTGCCACTCTGCAACACTTTCATACCCTGCGAGGGCCAGGTTCCATATATGAGCTGAAAATTGAAGTTCAGGTGAAGTAGATGGAAGTTGGCATGTGCTATTACACATGTTTTTTTTGCATTATTTTGCCCCCCATGTCACCTCTAAAGTAGTTCTCTGTGACTGTGTGGCTTTCAAATGGATTTGTACAAAGCCTCAGAGGTAATGCGGCCTTACAGGTATTTTAGGGGAAAAAAGAATGTGGAGATTTCTGTGGCTGACTGAAATGTGCTGGATAGTCCAAAAGATGTCTTCAGATAAACTCCAACCCCAACCCCTATGTTCAATTATAGAAAAACAATCTCTGTAGGAAATGCAAATACAAAATGATTTGAAACCCTGTAAGGTTACTTTTAAGTTAAAGTTGTGACTTTTTCTACTTTAACTCTAGGTGGCCAAATTTATTTTTAGAATAAATATACTTGGTAACTATATATAACTATTTATGTCCTATATCCAATTACAGAATGGACATTTATCTTTTGTGCCTCCAGAGGGAGTTGCGCAAAAAAGTGGATAAGTTGCCTCAAATGATGTCACTTGAGTCAGTGTCATTTTAAGACTAAAGGTTTGAAAAACAAAAACATCTGGAGGCGTGGAGTTAGAAAGAAATGAGCTGACCTCTGTCACCTGCTCCTCATCTCAGCTTAACATAACCGAATCTCCAACCGAACTGTATCTAACCGCATTACCCACAATGGGAGTGCATGGGATTAAAAATGACGATGACTCTGATTCTACCGCATCAATTATTAATACTTCCAAACACTGACAGTGCTATAGAATGCTAAATTGGTGGAGTACTCTTTTAACAGGATGCTGGCTTGCTTTTCATTACTGGCCTTCTACCTCAAGTCTCCCTTCCCTCTAAATGAGCCTGTTTAAAAGTATCAAGAATTACCACATTAATGTATGCAGACTTTTAACCACTGTGGAGAGCCACATTTGCATGCAACTTTCTGTGCGCAGTCTAGAGCCATTACAGTCGAGCCTCTGAACATCTCTCTCGCTTACTTATTCACTTTCTCTCTCTTTTTCTCTCCCCATGTAATACTTAGATGGGATGGTTCAAAAGAGATCAGGAAGTAGACATTGACGGATGCATGTTGCCTTTGGACGGGAAAACATGGACTCAAGCAAGACACACAATCAATCTCCATTAATCACTCTCCCAAGATTTCAACACGTGCAGAAAACATGGTGTAATACAGTTTGCACCGCCGGGATTCGGTTAATCGTCCGCACGGCGAGTCTGCACTGTCAAATGTGCACACCTGCCACGTTGTGATTCTACCCAGCATGCCTCGGGGCTGGAATTCCACCTGTCCACTTTGTTTCCTCCAAAAACACACAAGCTGCAGCTTTGACAAGTCGTTGGACCTGGGGAGGTTCTCCGCAAACACTCACACACACACACACACATATACACAGAGACACATCTCAGGCATGGATAATCTCACGTGCACACATGTAGCACACACTCGCACAGAACTAATGAAACATGAAAACAGAAAATCACAGCATGTTACTCCTGAATGCCTGGCGGATTTTTTTCCTCCCCCTTAACCTTTATTCAAGCAGGCAAGCTGAGCATATTCCAAGAACAAATTTTATTTACAGCAACAGCCTGGGGAGTTGGAGAAGCCCTTATTCAAGACAATGTCTGGCTCTTACTTTTTCATGGATGTTCTCAACAAAGACAAGTGTAAAGATGTCACGAGTTGTCAGGAGTCGGGGGGGCCTTTGTGTACTTCGCTCAGCAAAGTGTTGGACAACATAAAGATAACTATGAAGAATAAGAAACAGAAGGTGTGGAATACTGAAAACTAACATTTATACATTACTCAAACACAGACAGTTCTACTAAATGTAAATGCTTGACCAAATACATAAACTGTGCAGTCATGTCAACATCCTCAGAGTTTTGCTGCTGCGACATAAAGTTCTTTTTTTTCGGCTCCCTTCCCAAAATAAAACCCTGCAGCAGGGTCCACTTTTATGATATTTCATTGTTTCCCACTAAAAGCACTTGGATGCACGAACATCGCATTTACCAAGCCTGCACTTGCAACACTGGACACACGCACATGCACACATCAGATCCCATTAGATCACACCACAAAGGAGTCTGGGCTCCTTCCATCTGCTTCGGCAGAGCAGAGCATTCCACTTGTTGGCCTGTGAACGCGAGGCATCCCGCTCTATAAGGAGCCGTAATGGAGGCCGATGGGTGTCACAGGAGGGCACTCTGCTGATGACGAGGCCAATGCGCTAAGGCAGATGAGTCTGCGCCCTCTGAACGCTGAGTTAAGCAGTGGAACTGGCCGCCTGCTTGTGCGTGAGCTGCAAATGGTAGCAACTATGTGTGTGTGTTGGTATTTTTGTGGATGTCTGGACTTTTTCCGTTACATAAGAGGAGGAAGCAAAAAGAGAGAGTGTTTTGGAGCGTGTGCGCGGCCATGTTACAACAAAGATGAGAACAGAGAGACAAACGAGCCATAAAAAGAGAGAAGAGTATAGAGAGGGGATGGAAATGGAAAAGGCAGTGGCGGAATGTACATGTACTCAAGTACTGCACTTAAGTACAAATCTGAGGTATTTGTACTTTACTTGAGCATTTCCAATTTCAACTTTATATTTCTCGTCCACTACATCTAAAACAGGTAAATAGTTCTACTCCACTACATTTGTCTGACAGCGCCAGTTACTAGTTACTTTTCAGATTACAACTTTTCCATCCAGTTAAAACCACATATCTCAAAAATGTGCTGATTCGAATTCTTTCTGATAAAGTTTTGGAGTTGGAGTGGTATTACTACTTTAAGTTAAGCAAAAGATCCAAACACATCTGCCGCCACCATGAAAATTAAGACTTGTCCAGTAAGCGGCTGAGAGGCAAGAAAAAAGCAATCGTGAAAACGTGTTAGCTTCACTGCTCTGTAAAACAGCAGCTTCAGATGCTCTGAATCAATACAATCCGCCAGCTCGTGCTCTTTCTCTGTCCCCAAGGGCCATACATTATGAAAAGCATTACATAAAAGGCAAATATTACTGCTGGGACGCAGTCAGTCACCAAACAAGAGAAAGCAAACACACACACACAGAAACCCACAAATCGACGCACACAAAGTAACACCCTCAAATTGCACAGTCATCGCCCAGCGAGAACTCCTTGTTCATCTCTACACAAAGAGAGTTATTAACACAAAAACTCATCGAATTAACTGTTCTCTATGGTTGTATTGTGGCAGTTTCTTATCCCCCGTGCGATCAATATTAATTAGAGATGTGAATTATCCCTGCAATTCAAAGCAATTAATTTGTTTTGTTTTCTCCCCCCCCTCCCTCCCTTATCCTCCTGCAACCTCAACCTATCTATTCCCAAGGAGGCCCATCCTTTCACTTTTCTTGCCAAAAGGCTTAATTAATTGTAGGGAGCAAGTCTATAGGGCCGGGCTTCTTTTTGTTTCCTGTTGATTTTTCCTTTAGCCTTAGCCTCGCCCATGCCCAGTCATGCTTATAGAGAGCCCCGAAACCAAAATGGCACTCACTGCAAATATTGACACAGTCACCCGGGGCCGCGCCAAATGAATGCCGCCCCAGTGACAGAGGCATCTGTGGCTCCAAATGGAGCATGGCAGAGCATACGAAGTAGGAGGGCACGCTATTTGACACCGAGGTGAGCTGAGGAGAAGCGTACACGGTTGGTACAAAATGTTTCACCTCTGCTCCTTTCATTCTCTACTAAGCAGCTTCATCATGTTGGTGCATTTTTCTTTCACCCCAAAACCCTTACATCTAATTATAATTATAATATCATTGTTTTTCTTTCTCCTTTGCTAAGCGACGGCCTGGACCGGCGATGGCTGATGTGCGCAGAGCCGACAGCAGAGTTTCGAGATGTGGCGATGAAACGTCTTAAGCCTAGTTGTCGGTGCGTGTTACTCGAACAGGCTCACCCAAGCACACTGATGGGAGAAGATAGCCATGCTCGACTTGAAATAATACATCAACCTGGGCCTTACCAGAGCTGCGTACTCAACTTTTACAACAACAATCAAAAAGGCCAAGATTGGAAATCTGCAGAAATCAGAGAAGTCGGGAGAGCGATGTTGTAATAGGAAAGCAGAGGGATGGATGGATGGATGGCAATTAGAACAGAAGGAAGAGAGATAGGGGGAGGAGAAGAGAGCAGGAAGCTTGTTAGGGAAAGGCCAGCAAATGGGAGGAAGTGTGTGTTTGTGTGTGTAATGGTGGGGGTGTCAGAGGAACAATGGCCCAGCCAGGGTGCAGTGATCCAGGCAAGCCCAAGCTGTCGCCTGGCCCCTAATCCATATGCACTATTTAAACAGCACGCACGTGGGCACACACACACACAGCTTGACATCACAGTTTTTACTTTGCATACTGTATTTTTTTTTTTGTTTGTTTCCTGCTGTGTGTGTGTGTTAATGCATGCTCTTGCACATTTGCCCGTCAGAGTTGCTTCAGTGAAAGTGAGATGTGAAACAGAGAGATAGGTGAGAGAGAGGTTTGTGTGTACAGTATGTGTGTGTGTATGAGAGAGAGAGACAGAGAGAGAGAAAGATTTAGCATTGGCAGCATTAGTGCATGACATGTGGGCGGATATTGAAGATGTTATTAGTATCACATTTACAGGCCTTATAAAACTGCCACAGAGCTGGGTGGTTTTCATACATCTTCAGCCGGTATGTGTCACACTGTCACTTGTGTTGCGTTCGCCAGCAGCTGCTCAGATGATCATTCAGTGATAGCGCAGTCATTACGCAGCCATCTCATTTCTCTCATCCCGTTTAACCTGCCGCGCTTCGGTCAAAAAAACTGACCGCTTTCATAACTCAGCTCTCTAATAAATGTGTTTTTTTTTTGAGGTTTCCAGACATCCTTCACACTCTGTGTTCGGGGGTGTAAAATTAATGATGGCCACAATTATAAAAAAAAGTTTTTATATTATGTTTATATTGCATTTCAAGCTAAGGAGTTTTCATAAGCTGCCTTTCATCAATCCATGAAACAGCTCTCTCTTCTCCCCTCATGAGGCCTCGAAAAATACAAATAATTACGCCTGAACATAGAAAGCATTGTCTTCACCTACAACATGACATCTTCTCACACTCTCATACTGTAGCTTTGGGCAACGTGATAGGCCTCTCCATCTTGCCAAGGCGTCACTCTGTGGTAGTGAACTGACTATAACTGTGAATGAAGCACCTGATCTCGTTTTGGATCCTAGCCCTGCTGAAAATGAGGAAGCTCCAGCCGAGGAAGCACAAGGAGCTCCCCCACCCACCCACCATTAGGAGCTAGAGAGATCTCTGGAGAATGCTCGCCTGGGCCAGACTGATGAGCGACACATGGGGGGGGGGGGCTTTCCTTCTGGGAAACACTCCACGCAAGACTAAAGAGAATACAAACAAAAAGAAGCCAACTCTGCCTCCCAAGAGATGCCACAAATGCAGCATGTTGTGTTGTGGGGTGCATGCATCACTGTCACGTCTCATGAGCTCTCACATATACTCACAACCATAGACTTTTCAGCAAGCTCAATGAGGCCGTATTGTTTACGAAATGAACAATGAAGTGTGTTTAATCTATCAATCGAACACATACATTAGATATCAATATGATGGAAACTATAAAGTTTGGAAAAAAGCTTGGCATTTACTTGACTTGACCTCGAACCAGTTAGCCAGAACAGTCACATAAAAATATCTTGTGTTACAACTGTTAAAGAATTGATTCACCCAAATAATAGAAAACATTTCTCACAGATCCTTGGTGATATCTAACCATACGGTTTGGGTTTTATTTGACCAGGTTTGTATTGTTCTGTCAAACCATATACAAAAGAGTTGAATGAAGTTTTGTTTGTGTTGCTCACATCTTTGTAAAAATTACTTTTTAAAAATCGAACAGCAAAATCCATCTCTAGAAAAAAAAAAGAAGTCAGCTTTACTCTGGATAAGCCACGAAATGGGATGTCAATGGTTTTCAATGAGTGATTTTCTCTAGAAGTGCCTTCCAATAAAACCTGTTCAAAACGGAGAGACAGTTCCTGTAGAAACATGACCGCTGTCCAGGGTGCTGAATCTGAAAGTAGCTGACCGTAGACAGTAGACCCTGTTGTTCCAGGTCTTGGAGGCACCAAGCTCCTTCCTCTCCAGTCAGCCTTGTTAAGAGAGTTACTCAGTTAGTTCTGTCTGTGGCCAGTTGAGTTAGCTTTCACCTGCCCCCTCTCTGGCACTGGAGTTTCTGGTTTTGTGTTGACTTGAGCGAAGAGCGGAAATCAGAAATGGTGTGTGTGGTGTGTTGTCTGCACTTTTTAGTTAAGTAACATTGCTTTAAAAAAAAAAAAAAAAAAAAAAAGTCGCAAAAACAAAATTCTTGAAATCTGGCCAAATAAAACCAAAACCATCTGGCTAGATAGCAGCAGCTGTTAGTGAGAACACTTTTTATTTATTTTTTTGTTGTTGTAAAACTGGCTGAAATTCTTACATCTCATCCTTCTTATGACAAAAATTAAGCATGTTTAGTGGTTTAAAACTAAATCATAGTCTGTGTCTCAGTATGTTTGAAACCACATATAAGTCTGTAGAACAGGAACATAAATGTATATCCAGCCACAGGGAGGTCTGACTTCCACGGGTAATTACTGGGCAGCAAGTTATGCTTCTCACTGTGAATGAACCATTCATTACAGCCTCATTACAAACCAAGAGCACAACATCCTCAGAACTTAATCTGGACTTAAATAAAGAAAAAAAATCATAGCAGTGCAGCAATGAGAACCAATGTTCTCTAAGCTTATTAGTCAGTGCTTCGTGTTCTCAGAATGGACATAATACAGATCCTCTGAATGGATATTATATGCAGGCTTGGAAGATCTGGTTGCAAGTGATACTGTATTAGACTCAGAGACAAGTGAGCCAATACTCCTGACCACCCTTTGTCCTCTACCCAGCCTGGTTGGTTAAAAAAAAAAAAAAAAAAAAAAAGGAGCCTTCTCTCACATCCAGCTCATCTGCCGTCGTCTGCGGGTTGCTCATCTCTGCTAAAAGGGGACACGGCCCTGCCGGCTCCATTAGTTCCAACAGGAGCCCCGAGAAATAAAACAAACGAGGTTATTCAGTGCGTTTTAAAAAAAGGAAAAAAGAAAAAATGTTATGGTTATTCACTGCTCACATTCAGGGTGGAGGCAGGGATGCAGCACAGTATTTCTTCAACATTGCTCAGACTTTCTTAAAAAGCCATGGCGTGATTCCTGAACTGCCTTTTTTCAGCATGTGACTGATACTACAGGCTCAATCTGACCTGTTCATTCAAATTCCCACATGCAGCCGAGAACCACAGACAGTCTCTCATGAATCAGTGTCCCCCGCCTAGAGAGGTTCACCCACAGGCAGCTGGAGCAGGGCTGGGCGCTGGGAGAAGTGGGATGTTGCAGGGAGCTGTTCAGCATGCCACAGATGGCTACTTGGGGAATAAAGTAATGGAGGGTCTCTGCTGTCATGTGTGTTAGATTGTGTTGTTTAAGAGAAGGAGGGGGTGATAGTGGAGTTTGATTTTGAGGTGCATGCTGAGAGAGAGCACACACACTGCATGCTCAACAGATGGGTAGAGGAGAGAGAGAGAGAGAGAGAGAGAGAGAGAGAGAGAGAGAGAGCAGAGGCTCGGAGGCGTCCCGGTTGTCATTCCCGTTCAGCGTCACCGGAGCCACCTGCTCACAACCGTGGAGGGGGGACAAGGCCAGACCCCCATTCCTCAGACCCGATAAACCCCCAACCGACACCACCACACACATACTTATGATTCCAGTGAAAACAACACAGAGTGGACTGGGAGGAGGCGCAAGAAGCGGCACTGCGGCAGACGCACGCCACTCAGAGGCGCGCGCGGATGAACCGAACCCGGTGCGCGATCAGGTAGCTTTTCAAAGGGCTTTCTGTTGCACGGATGGAAGTCAAGCAGCCCCCCACCCCTTCTCCCCTCTCACCCCCCCTCACAGTGCACGCTCACAGGCGGCACATCCTGGCTCTTTAGCATTCAACACCAACACCCCCTGAAGACACATCACCATCAGCCCTCTAACCTGACGCGCGCCGTGGACCAGGCCACGGAGAGGAGACACCCTGCCGCCGGGAACCAGCTCCAGCCGTGAGGGGCACTGCTCGAGGAAAGCGTCGGTGCGGCTGGAGGAGCTCTGATTTATTCATGTCATCCTAAACTCAAAATGGCATCAGTGGAAAAGCCCCCAGAAGAGGAGAGAGAAGCCCCATCACTGCGCGCGCCTCGGTGTGGGTGTGGGTGTGTGTGTGTGTGTGTGTGTGTGTGTGTGTGTGTGTGTGTGTGTGTGTGTGTGTGTGGGTGCGTGTGTGTTGAGAAGAGAGAAGCAGTGTGGAAATTTAAAAAAAAGTGTCTGCTTCAGCCTGTGTGTGCACAAATGCTCAGTGTGTGTGTGTGCTTCTTTTGGCCACTGCGCAAAGTTACAGGTCTGCCAGCAGCTTCAGAGGCGATCATACAGCTCTCTGTGTCTCCCACTGAGAGAGAGTGAGCATTCAGGAGGCTGCTGCTGTCCACCTGGGCTCAACTGACCGCCTGTCACTCACATGTATTTTGGGAGCTTATTTTTTCTGTGACCGGTGCCCACGATCACACACCAGCCTCACCAAAAGTGGCCACAGTGAGAGAGGGGGGGTCCAGCTTCCCCTCGATCCGAGACCTCATGCGTCATTAAAACACAGTGTGATCTTCATAAGAGGAAGATGAGAGTGAAATAAATAAATAAGGCATGCAGACTGCAAAGCGATCCGGAGTGCGTGGCGCAAAGACACGGCGCTTCCACGCAGACGTGGATGAAACGTTACCTGATCGCTGTCAGCAGTAGTTATTTGATGCGACGGCTATTCCCCGATCGGTTCCGTGGATACAAATTAAGTTTCCCATCCATGGCACGTCTCACACGGAGAGAGGGGGGCAGACTATCATTCATTCACCCACGGCTGCTGCTGCTGCTCTTCTTCTTCCCACAAATGTTCTCTGCGAGGCATCCCACTTGTGCGCCTCCGACACGGGCCACAAAAAATTAAAAAAAAAAAAATAAGTGTGCAAAATAAATGAGAATAAAGAAAGGGGTGGCTAAGGACGGGAAATCAAAGCAGCCATAGATCAAATGAAAAAGAACAGAAGAGAAGAGAGGGAGAGAGAGAGAGAGAGAGAGAGGAAAAAATGAAAAGAAGAAGGAGCGTCCAGTTTTGGAAAAAATAAATCCGCGTCAGATAATCTCCATGGTTTTTGCGCACGCTGTATATTCCAGTGCAAAGAGAGAGCGCCGCCGCAGCAGCAGCAGCGGCAGGGGCGCAGAGGGATGACGGGCTTTTTCTCTACTGATACCCGGTACTCCAAGTCCAAGCGAGCTCCTCATCTGAAGCTCAGAGAGAGAGAGAGAGGAGAGGAGAGGAGGGGGAGAAAAAATGCATCTAAAAAAAAAAAACCTCACTCCGGTTTCTGGCCTCTTATTCTCTCCTCTTTCCCGTCAGAGGCTGGGATGCGTCCGCGGCTCTCGCCTGCTCTGGCATCTGGGATGAGTATCCACAGGCAGCGGCTCGCAGTCGGGCATCTAGCTCCCCTGCAGTCGCTTCGCTAAAAAAAAAAAAAAAGCGGAGGACGGAGATGCGCGCCCCCGCCGCTCTCCGCCGGGGATCCGTCAGGCGCGCTCACGCCTCCCTCCCCTCCCCTCCTTCTTCCCCTCCGTGACGTCAGCACGCGCAGTTTCCAAATACAGCAAGCACACATGAGCAGAAATTGCAGTTTTTAATCATAATAAATGTAGTTTCGTGGCACTTTTCGAAAACAGATGCAAATAGATAACAGGAGCAAATAAAATCCAGACAAATAAATGAATGCATTGAGAATATTTACCACAAGAACAACAGCTAAGAAAAGCATGTAATAAAAGTGAGTCTTAAGAAAAAAGAGATTTCAAAGAGGACACTGAGTTTTCTAGTTTGTTGAGGTCCACAGCTGAGGGGGCCCAGACAGCAAAAGTCATCTGTGGTGAAAAGTCAAGGTTTTTGAATCCTGTCACATGATCTATGGCAACAACCTGGCTCACAGGGAAACACCAAATCACAGATGTAGGCAGGTGCCAGACCACTCTCAAAATTAGTAGTCTCTTAAAATGGATTCCAAAGCTCACAGGTAACCAGTGAAGGGCAGCCAGGTTTGGTGTCATGTGATCACTTCTCTTAGTGCATGTTAAAAACCTGGCAGCAGCGTTTTGTACAGACTACAGGCTTTGGATGTTACAGGCTTTTAAAGGATGATTCCACTTATTTGCAACATGGGTCATGCTTGTTTGGCATCAGTCCACAATAGATAGATAGATAGATAGATAGATAGGTAGACAGAGAGAGAGGGAGGGAGAGAGAGAGAGATGTACTCCAATAATCAGGCTGTAAAATTCGCTTTTTCATTCCGCATTTTCTCTCACTTTATAGAAATGCAATGAACTACAAGCCAGTTATTATTAACTTAAATTTCTATTTTAGCAAATTAGCACCCAATTTACACACACGGAATCACGCCACATGTCAGTGCTAATAGTTAATTTGTTTTTTTGCTCTCAGATGTCCCTGTTAGCTCTTCTTGTCCTCTGCCAGAACTGTTCGAAAATGGAGAAAAGATTTGGCACTGCCTTCAGCACCAATCCTGCAACCGTGGATGAAAATTAAAAATATAAAAAAAAAATCAAAAAATCATACAAATATGCAATTAGGAAACTTTAATGTTTTGGAGGCTTTGGTATCAGATTGCACACATAATGTCACAGGCCTCCCCTACACAGTAGATGATGTGATTAGGTTCTGGAGCACCTTGCTGCATATATTTGCATATGGATGAGTAAAAATGGTCGGGCATTAGTCAGCTCAAGTGCTTCTTTTGAAGGCTCGGAGGTGGAGGAGGAGGAGTACTCTGTGTACTCTGAATTTAAGACTGAGGCCTCATCCCTAACTGCGCCACAGAGGATGAAAGCTGGAAGTTTTTCTTTTTAATGAACAGTCAACATCGAGGTGCCATGTCGGCAGCAGGAGGAAGACAGAGGAACGCAGTGCGAAAATGAAGTCCGTGTCTCTGAAGACAAAAGTGGATGGTATTACTCGCGCAACCCAGATTTGAAAATTGCTCACCGTTGGGCTCGGTGAGCACGGCGGCAGATAGAGAAAATGGGAGCCGTCATGGGACTGTGTCTGCCAGATTACAGCACGTCACAGCTTGTATATAAACTATAAAACCCACAGGTACTGCAAGGACATAAATTAGCCTTAAAAGTGAGGCGACACTTCCTTTTATTCCACTTTATGTGACTCGGTAGGTTGTTAGATTTCCTTTGCTTCTACATGTATTTATTTATATTGCATATAAATAGGCCCTGGCTTGTGGACTTTCTTTGTAAATACTTCACAGTTGGAAATGTGCTATTTACTTGCTGCAAGATTTTTATACAAGAGACACATTTTTAATTTCCAAATGATGATCCTGTGCGTCTTTTTAATGGCCACATTAATACTGCGCTATGAAATTTAAATGGCCCCATCCAATCTGAAATGTCAGGACAGGATGCATGTGTTTTGCTGTCTTTCCTCTGCTCAAGTTTATTAAAACCAGGCTTTGTCCCAAATGCGCCATTGTCACTCGATCTGCCAATGATAATTCCCCCCCCCCCCCCCCCCC
>JBBMOC010000005.1:4099314-4164104 GCA_037975185.1 Centropyge bicolor
CCACCCGCGGTATCACTTCTCTGTGGTCATCTCAGTCAGTCTATCCCTTTCCTCTCCCGCTCCCTCCTCGCAGGCATCTATCACCTCTCCCCGGCCTTCCTCTCGTATATCTCCCCTGGTCCCTTCATCTCATCGCTCCGTCTCTTCCATTCATCCCGTCTCTCTAGCCCCCTGCCCATACATTTAAGAGCAGCTGAAGCCCACAGCAGACCATACTTTGTTGGCCCATCCATCACGGCTGACTGTAGGCCAAACAGGTCCCGAAAAAAAAGAAGCTATGATTTAAGTCTACCTTGGTTTCGGCTGGTAGGGCTGCTCCACGGTGCCCCAGCTGCTTCTCAGATCTTAAACAAAAAAAAACCCTATTAGAGCAGTAGTTTTGTTAAATCTGGAGTTCGGCTATTAAAGCCAACTTTTGATTCCTCAGCTGTGCTCATAACTGTTTGCATAATTGAGATTTTCGGCATTGACTGGGAAGAACAATCAATCAAGACAAACACTTTCAGGGCCCCTTTTGTGAAAATTTTAATTAGGAACATGAACTAGAGAGTAAGTCTGTTTATTCAGTTTCTCCTCTAACAAACAACCGAATGCATGTTGTGCATTATGTGTAGCGAGCAGGGGCCGAAATAAACAATTATACAGCAGTGAATACAGTCGCTGACTCTACTGTGTTGCGTTGAAGGGCATCTTCTGTGAGTTTTTTTTTTCCCTAGTAGAGGAATAAAGGTGTTTAATCATTAAACAGCTCTCTAGCACGGCATGTGAGAATCAATTCTGATCAGCGGCGGAGTTTGGGAGGAGGAAAACCAACCCACAGCTTCCTATTATTTTACACTAGTTACCTCTACTTTATGTTCAATGGAAAAATAAGCAGTAAACACTGGCGCACAAGCTTTCTTAAAAACACATAATTTCATTCATATTAGTCTTAGAGGCGTATTTATTAAAGCTTCAGATATACAGGGCTATCAGGTAGATTACAACAAACTAGAGCACAAATTACTACGATAACACATTTAGTTGCCAGTTTATGAGCTAATGCAATCTAATAGAGCAGCGATTCAATAAAGATTTCTTTCAAGAGGGTTATAAAGTTTTTTGCGAGAGGTGTTGATTCAACTTTTACAGCCGTTTTGGAGGCTGTTTGTTGGTGTTGAGTTGTACTGCATTATATTTAGAGGTGTTTCTTAGATTTTTTTTTTTTTTTTTGCTGTTTTTGTTTGCTTTGTCCGCTTCCACTGGGTCTCATCTCTCCCACTGTCTAAACCAACATGTTTCAGATATGTTCAGCTATTTTATGCTAATCACACAAAACTGTAGTCTTGCATGTAACTATCATTCTAACGCCTGCACTACACAGCCCAAAGTGTCTTTACTACCATGACAGGGACTTCAGACCTTATGAAGTCATATGAAGTACATTCTTAACATTAGCTCTTAGCATTAGCTTCAGCCGATGCAGCAGAGGTGCAGAGTGACAGCCGATGTGAATGACCAACATTCAAACACTGTAAGCTGCTAGTTTAGTTAGCTGTAGTGCTACTTCTACTACTGTAGTATTCCTACAGTATTCCTTCCTAAGTACTACTTGCAGTTGCACATATATTTTACACTGTCCACATCACTGATGGTTGATTGCAATATTTATATGTTGGGTGTGTGTGTGGGGGCTGGCGGGTGAACACGACGTTGGCTCATAATTTGTGGATGGAGAGTCTCAGGGTACGTTAAAGATTTTTTGGGGGTCCAGAAGACAAAATTACTGGATTTTTCCAAATAATAACTTCTGTTGGAATGAGCACTACAGCCCGGAGCCTAGAATCAATTGAAGTGTAATAAAGTGACTATGTGTAATTTAAAAACTCTGAACAGTGGATCTAGTTGCCTTTTAAACATTAATGACCCCTCACAGTTGAGAAAAACTCACAAAAGTTTGTCCAACTATTTTCACGTCATGATAGTGACATATACCTGTGACCGCTCTCCTTGCCAGACATGATCCTAATTGAGCGCTTACGGAGCATGAAATACGAGGCCTCGTCGCACTCCATCTCCGCAAGGTGCGCCGAGCGAGGCAATGAATAAAACCTGGCGTGACAGTAGTGATGACGGTTGATCCTGCCCTCCGGGAGATGAGTTAGCAATTTCATGCCAGCAGAAAACACCCATCACCATTAGAGAGCTACACTCACTGAGGAATCGCTGCTATTTTCATCATTTTGACAATACCAAAAGGGAATCAAGATGAGAGTGAGATTGCTTGGTCTACTGGGATGGAGAGAGTTGGACTTTCAAGGAGGGGTAAGTGACAAATGCTGCATTCATGAGAGCTGGAGTAGATCGGAGGTGTTAAGTGACTAATGCAGGTTGAGAGAGGAACTTTGCTTTGGGTTAAACTTTCATTTAGAGGAGAAAGAGGTTTGGGATCAAGGCCGAGGGAGAGACGAATGAGCGCCAAAGACTGGAGCAGGTTTCGCCAACCGATTAACCAATGAGCATCGCCCACGTAGCACCAGTCACTCATCCTCCCTCTGCTCTTTTGCCAACTCTCCCTCTCACTACTTTGCTCTTCCTTCCCCTCTGCGCTACTCTGCGTTTAGCCTCAAGACAGGTCTTCTATGGGCTCTTAACTAAATGGGATCTTTGCTGAGGCCATTGTTGAGAGCTGGGCCACGGCATAGACAGCACGCTCCAATAAGCAGCGCAAACACTAAAAGGTAAAGGCCGCGGCCCTTAGTCCCAAGGCTGTTTGTGATTGTGTGTGTGTGTGTGTGAGAGAGAGAGGGAAAGAGAGGAAGGGGGGAGAGATAGGAAAGCAGAAGCCATTATTGATAATGTTACATTTTAGTTGTTCCTCTGTTCAAACATGAATATATAAATGTGCATACTCTTGATTGTTGGTTTCACTTTGTTAAACAGAGTTGCATAAGCAGCAAACATGGACGTAATGAGCCCGGTCTGTGCTAATGCTACATGTTTACTTTGTGCAAAGAACCCAACTTAAACGCCCGAGCTGTGCACTGTTCTTAAAAGAAACTTCCATTTTGGCTCAGATTTAGCCTCTAACAGTCCATCCATAATTCATACATGTGGTATCTTTTAATAGCCGGGCTCAAGAAGAGTCACAGCATGTGTTCACTGACACAGAAAAAAAACATGCTGCGCACACACTGAATGCAATTCATACTCAGTGTTCAGCCGGTCATGAAATATTTAAAAAAATATGTGGCGTGTTTTTTGTTGGTCAGACGGATGAATTGGATGTGGATGGCATACTGTCCCAACAGAAGGAGCACTTTCATGACCTCGCAAGCACGAGGAAAGAGGAGGAAGAAAACCTGTCCAAACAGCACTGTCACATGGTGGTTGACTGCAGTAAAAATTAAATATTTAACAATCCCCTTCTCTTTTTTTTTTCCTTCCTCTGGAAAGCAGTTTAAAGCCTGGAAGGTTTTGAAGGCCACTCGCTGCCTGTTGGTGTTTTCTCTTGCTTTAAGATACTGATTTTAGGACACTGCAGTAACAATATCTGTTGGTCCGGACTGCACCAGAGTGCGGCATGTGTCATAGTCAGAGAAGGAAATTTAAACTTGTCCAGCAGCGTCTGTCTCATATAGGTATCCATTCAAATGTAGTGCAAATTTTAATCAGCTTTTCGTAAAATTTGCAAAAGAAAATGTGAATGAATGCCTGTGTCTATTTGCTACCACGAAGAGCTGAGGCCACTAGATGAACTCCCTTCAGTCAGAGTTACTAACTACAGGCCACAGCATTATAATGCTGTCATTAAAAGAGTGGCAGTGAAACCTCAGTCGGAGGAAAACTGCTCTGATGTTTTTGTCTGCTGCCATTTTCAGTCTTTGGTGGAGCAGACACTTCAGACACATGCGTCATGATCAGGTGCGTCATGATTTATTCGCTAAGTCTGTTTCCATTGTGCATTGAAAAACGTTTCTTCTCAATTAAGTAAAAACCTTTTTTTTCCCCCACTCTGTTTTTTTTAAATAAGTAATTTGAAAATATGCATAAAAACTGTTAACCTAATGCTCACATGTACTTGACATTTGAGCTAACAGTTGACAGATATGGGTCAGTTTATGTCGCTAAGTTTATGGAATAACAACAGCACACAAACTTATTAAAATGATATGGTCATTGATATAAGTTATTTTCAGTCAGTGCACTCAAATACTGCAAAAAAAGGAAGCACTCACTTAAAAATAGTACCACCTGTATTAAGAGAGCAAAGTTAGCTCCAGGGTACTGTGGGTATTGTGTGTGAAAAAGCTTTGAAGCCTTGGGTGTCATGATAAAAAATGTTTTGAAGAGCTCCCAAAGTGGCATCCTTGGGGAGTGTCCTTTGGAGATTCAATCATGTTTCTGAGCTAAGCTTTTGCTTTTTCTGACATTTTTTTTATTCCCAGGGTGTTAGAAACACACACAGGAGGAGAAATCAGGAACGATTTTCACAGTAATTCGCTGCCTCACAGGTCAGTGACCCATAACACTCTGGCTGCCTGTTAATTCCCACTTATACACCGATGTGTATAAGCAGCCTCAGTCTGCTGTTACTAATGCACAGAGAGAAATAACGCATCCCTAAAAACCTACACCATCATGCATCACTGCTTCATTTATGATATACAGATGGATGTTAGGGTTTGTGCAAGCTAGGTAGCAGGAACAGGACCCAAATGCAGACGCCAAGGGCCGAGCTAATGCAGCTCAGTGCCTATTAACAAAAGGCTGTCTGCAAGGAAACGCATCCAAACAGGAGCAGACGTGAATCAGAAATGTGTAAAACAGTTCAGGACCAAGAAAACGCAAGACAAAAATCATGGGAGAACATCATGCTGATGATGGCGATGATGTTGATGAATCAAGGTACATACACGAAATACAGAATGAGGGGAGGATCACAGCTGAAGGCAATATGCCACCTCAAAGACAGGGAAACACAAAGGCAAGAAGTAAAGTGAACAAACCTGAACAAAGACTCAAAACAAAACAGGAAATAATGAACAACCCCAAACTATGACAATGGGAATCCATTATTTTACACCTTTACACATATTACATCAGTCAACCTTGTTGTGACTTCCAAAGACGTATTTAAGTCAGTGTAGTGACAAACTCAACTAAACATCCAACCTCTGCTATTTCTGCAGGATGTAAAGCTTCTGACTCATGTAGATTGGAGGTTCCATACTCCATTTGCAACAGTCAACAAACTGAACTAATTCCAAGTGGAATAAAAAAGGCAAGAGTAAAATATGAAAATCAAAAACATGTATTTTTACACTGCCAAAATGCAAAGCGACCGGCGGCCGGAAAACTGTTGGTCTCCATCCTGCTCTATTGATGACCTTGAGCATACTGGCTCATACGTCATGAACTCACAAATTCTCTAGTAGCGGGATGGAGTGCCAGACAAGACACCAATGCCAATACTTGCCTGTTACACACTAAGTCAAATAACCTCAAGCTTAAACTCAATGTCCTTTCTTTTACTATTAATGAAAAATTTGAACTGACAATAGGAAAACTGGAATATCCACAACATGTCTAGGTTAATCACCACAAATGCTACATGTAAATAAATTCAATAAGCCAAAAAAACAAAAACAACAAGATGCAACATGGCTCTAACAGTCAGGCAAGATGGAAACTAACTTCTAAAGTTGCTGCATCTTAAACTCGACGAACTTTTCCTGTTTCATTTTTTTATGTGCTCCCCCTTTCCATAGGAGCAACAAACTCTGAGATGCTGCTTTTCAACGAGCAGAGCTCCACCTGTTTCCCTCGCTCACACACATTCTGTTTACTTGTTGATGCGATAAAAGCATCTGTTTTATGACATTAAGTGGAGTTTTATGGCTTTACATCATGTGTTTATTAACCTTGTGGAAGACCGCTGATGCAGCAGCGACAACTTTTTTTATTCACTTTAAAAAATAAAAAAAAAGGGAGGGACGTTCATGCATATTTAATACGTACAAATGTCAGAAAACTGAAAAGCAAACATGAATCCCTTTCACTGGAGCATGTGTTGCTGTCTGCGGTGCTGACTGCGGCATTTCTGCTGATACGAACACAACGGCAAAAAAAGAAAGAAACAGCTGAGTAAACCGAAGATATAAAATAAAAAGAAATGGGAGAGCGGTTGGGTTTTCCCTGCAGTCGTCTCCTGTAGGTCCACTCAACCTCTTAAAGCTGACTTTAATGGCAGTAAATACACTTTTTCTTGTTCTGAGCATTATCACTGTGAAGGATATAATCTCCTCCTCCCAGTGGAGCCTCAGCATCTTGAGGAGTCTGTGCCAGGCCACGCTGACTGTTTGTGGTTTCCCAGTGTCTTAATTAGAGGCTTAATTATGTTTGCTTTATAATAATGTTTCCTTTAAGTTTTTTTGCTCGAGTCCTTTTACTCGTCCTCTTTTAAGGAATTCAAATACAAGCCGCTGCACAACTTCTGTTTGTGTCCCTAATGGTCTGTCTGATGTCTAACAAAATGTCCAAAGTAAATGTGATGTTTTTGACGTTACTGTTTTCTTCAGATCATTTTTACATCAAACAGCACGGCTGATGTGAAGCTCATTTGTCCTTTTCATCTCAGCGCGACGGCACAATTCAGGTGGGTGTTGTTAACTTGAGTTGTGTTTACTTTGCTAATACTCTTCTCGGCTTGAGTGTTGTTGTAAAGCAAATGCAGTAACTGGTGGTTGCCATTAACCTAGCATCTCGTGCCTGCTCTCTACGGTCATGCTTGCAGCGACTTATAGTATGATTTAAAGTGTGTAGTGCAATTACAGCCTTTGCAGAGCAGCACACAGAAGAAAACAAGACAACAGCCATGAGGCTTTGCTCGTTGTTCACCATCTCAATACAAAGCATGAAGTGCAGCTGATGCTGATGGGTATGACATTGCAGGTATTTGGTCGCAAACCAAAGTGTTTGATAAAAATGACATTTCAACCTGATGATGGCGCTAGATAAAATGTCAGGGGATCACCAGACTTATTACAATTCATCCCCAGGGAGACATGGCTGTGTGTACCTAAATTTCATGGCAATCCATCCAATGGCTGTTGAGACATTTTACTAAATTCCACAAATGTCAACCTGCTGGTGGCTCCAGATGAAAAGTCAGAGGATCACCAGAGGCATTAGATTCATCCTCTGGCCACCGTGGATCTCTGTACAAAATTTCAGGGCAATAAATCCAATAGACGCTGAGACATTTCACTAAAAAGCCAAAAAATGTCAATCTGCTGGTGGCCCCCGGAGAGAGAGAGACACCAAAGTCAGCAAGCTCCACCATCCAGGAAGCAGTTTTCATGTGATCCATACAATAGCTGTTGAGATATTTCACCCTGGACCAAAGTGGTGGATTGACTGACCACCATCTGTAAAGACAGGCCATGAAAAAAAAAAAAACCAAGGCAGCAACACAAACTCACTTCAGAGAAACTATGTCCTCTGCTCTTTTGTTTTCTCCCTGCAATCAATATGGAAAAAACAGCTGGAGGCAGCAATATTGTTTGATGTTCGGCAGGCAGAGAAGCTGTAACTGCAAGATGAGTTTGGAAGGAACATAAGGTGTGAAGGAAGGCTGACCGTTTTTAAAGGGGAAGCACGCTGTAAGTGCTTATGTCAAAAAGGTAGTGGGAGAAAATGATGTATGTATAATATTAAGTATAAACAGCAGCATGTATTCAAACAAACTAACCCTTGGTCTGAATGAATAGCTCTCATATCTAAACACAGCCAGCGGGGGTTTAATGTCTTGATGTAGCAAAGCTCCTCTATTGACACGCCACAACAATGGACAAGTAAAAATGAAGAGTCGACAGATAGCCGCGGGGTTGAAGGGTCATTACCGAAAGAGTCTCGGTGGGTGGGAAAAACACAACATGAATAAATGAACAGGCGTGTTAATAAAAATCAACCTGAGCAATGCTCCCTGCTAGTGCAGCAGAAGCTACGCTGCACTCATTAGGTGCCATGCTGCCTTATGATGACTGTCAAGACCATTCGTATCAAAGCATATACTCTGTAAGACTTAACCATCCCCACCTCATATATATGACCAGAAAGAACTGGAAGGAAACACAAAACAGGCCTCTACAAATATTCACAATGAACAAGCTGCTACAACACCTGGAGCCATATGTTCAAATGGTGTACATTCAAATCAAATAAGCCTTTTCTTACCACAGTAAACCGCAGTCGCTAAAAACATGCAGTGAGAATGTGCACACCTTTGCACACTCTCTCACTGTGATGTTAGTGAGATGTAGCGAAGTGGAAATGAAAAATGTGAGATATCATCTGAATAGATTCTCTCTCTTTTTTTAAAGCTTGTTTCACTGTGTATATACAACATGATTTAGTTTAGTCTAGACGTTTCTCAATAATGTGCCAGAGATGCAATTATGCTTTTGATGCTTTCAATTTCAAGTCATTTTATTTCCATGTGTTTATGTTAGTATAATTACGTTGCTGTTGTGAATCACTTTGTGAACTCTGTTAGAATATGAATACCATAAGATAGTGATTGTCAACAGGCAGCCCAGGGGCCACATCCAGCTTCTTGTCCTGCCGCAGGATATTAATGAAATCAGAAAATGCGTGTCTGTCCAAGTGATCATCGATTAGTGTGACAATGAGCCAGAAAACTCTGTATTTCATAGTTCATCCCTTCTACTGAATCAGATTATCATTTGGATTATGATTCTCAAACTCCATCCTCTCTACTCCGTGGATCCACCATCGCACCGTCTGACTCCTGGACCGACCGTTCCCTGGATAAACTACAGGAGCTAACTCTGGAATCACAGGTTTGTTTCCATGGGCCAACTGTTGTATTGAGTCTCAAACTAAGGATTTTTGTTTGGGATTCCCTTCCTCTTTGTCGAAGGTCTGAGAGCATTGTGTAGATACCATTATGGATTTTCCATGTTTGTAGGAGTAAGTTCACATTGGTATAGGCTGATAAAATATCATTCATTTAAAAATAAACTACGGAGGCCTAAATACATTTACATTGAAAATCCAGCCCCCACAGTGTCTCCTGGCCCTTGGACAAATGCAGTTGAGGATGCCTGCTATCAACAAATCACTGTTCATTGCTTTTCTGACGTTTGATGATGATCATGATGGAGATCTCGCTCTTAATAATGGTTTACATTTGCATGGGATCAACTAAGGACAGCGAGGGGGCTATAAATAGGCACAGTTGCTCTGGTGTCGTTGGAGGACTTTGACAATGCCATTGTTTTCACTGACAAGCCCAAATGGATCATGAATCAGGCTTGCGAACATGCAACGATCATATGTCAGTTTAGATTTACAAAACAGAGCTGTGAGCACACGCAGCTTTACAAATCCGCAACAGAGAATATGCATATTTCCTCAGCTGTTTGCACACAGATTATTAGCCTTGAATCGACACAGACTTTTATGCATCTGGCCCCTGGTGTTAGGCAGTGATTTCCTCTTCCCTGTCTCGTTGTCTGGTTGGCAGCTTGCTCAGTTGGATATGCTATCTGGCTAATGTATGATTGATTGTTGGAATAAGAGACACTTCACTGCCCCCGACTTTCCTCCCTCTCAACATGCTTAATGGGCCAGTCAAAGGCAGGTGCAGCTCCGCGTCTGCATGCGTGTGTGTGTGTGTGTGTGTGTGTGTGTGTGTGTGTGTGTGTGTGTCTGCGTGCGCGCATGGGTGAAATCCGTGCAAGCATTTAAGACCTATTGCATTATATTTATGGATATTTCTACCATTGGTGGCAATGAGTGTATTCATGTGAGCACATGTGAGCGGGTGCTGCCTGGTTCAGGATGTATCAGTGTGTTTCAGTGGAAGTGGGAGTCTGACTTCAGCTGAGCTAAATGAAGCAGAATGAAACACGTGTTTTGCGTGGAAGGCGATTGAATCAAACAGCCCACTTATCTCATTACCCCCCCTCCCCCCACTACCACAGCTCCATACCACCAAACCCCTACTTATAACCTCCCCTTCCCCCCCATGCACACACTCCTCACCCGCCACCCGCCACCCTCCACTTCAACCTGTCCTTGACGTACCGGACGTGCAGTCCATCAGAGGTCCTTCCCTCAATGAGTCTGCCTTCACAAATTACTTAAGTACCCGCCCTCCTCCATCCATCTGCGCTCCACATCATCTCTCCCCTCCATCTGTACCCCTCTTATATGTTTTCTATAATCCTTCCTTCCATCCTTACAATAAACACTGAGGTCAGTGCGATGCTAAGTGCTTCCTGGCAATCATCATCGCTTTATTGTATGTGTGTGATTTGTGTGCGTGGACAAGCAGGTTTCTGTTCAAACGACCTAATCATTTTATCCCTGTTTTACAAAGGCGCATAGTAAGTGATTTACAAAGGATTATCTGTGTAATATATACAGGAGCTCTTTTTTTTTTTTTTTGAATCTTGGCCCCTTCTTTATTCGTATTTATGCCCTCTATCTCTCCCTCTCTCTTTCTCTCTCCCTCGCTCCTCTTCAGGCACTTATGTAATGCTGTTAACAAAAGCAGGCCGCTTCACCCTGGCCGGGGAAGGGGAGAGGTTTGGGGAGGATCGAGGCAAAGTGAGGGAGAAAGGGAAGAGATGAGCGGAATTTCAACGAGCTGTCCTTGATGACTGACCGCAGTAGCGTCATTGTAACACTGCCATTCTGTTGCAGGGCAGTCCAGAAATCCAGTGTGTGTGTGTGTGTGTGTGTGTGTGTGTGTGTGTGTGTGTGTGTGTGTGATGCGTGGGAGGAAGAGCGTGGGAATCAGAAATAGGTTGATGTGATGAGAAAATTTAGCATTTAATTCAAGTTTGAATCAGCGAAGGCAGGCTTTCTACATCATGTGCTCGGATGATAAAGATCTTTTTGCTCACCTCCCTTCACTATGTCCTCTTTTCTTTCCCTGACAATGCACGTCAAACCAAACACAAATACATGTAAAAAAAATTGAATTTTCACATGTGAAATTCATGTACACATAAAGTTCAAATATAGGTAAACATACTGTATGTAGAGACTAAATAAGTGATATTTGACATGCTGACACATACAAACATGTATGTTTATGTATGAAAAATACTTTTGGCATATACTGCATGTAGCGCGTATAAATACTTTAAAAAAAGGCAAATGGACAAGTCGACACACCACTCAAAGCCGCTTGCAACATTCTTTACATTCTTGCCACATTCACCCATTCATACATTCATACAGTGATGGCAAAGGTTGCAAGGTGCTGATCTACTCATCAGGAGCAATACAGCGATCTCTATACAAAGTGCCCCCGATATTGTGATTGTGAACCAGATGCCTGGATCTTGGCAGGATGTGCAAGAGCTCACAAGGTACAACATCTATACTAATACCAGCCAAGTTTGATCATAGGCCTGCGTCTGAAACATGCGCCCTAGATTTCCATCTATACAGGGAAGAGCGATGACATTCAACGTGCTAAACTTCAGTCAAGCTGCAACTAGGATTGACAGCACCATACATCAACTACTGTGTCAATCTGAGTGTCACAACAGTGAATGTGCAAGTGACATGCTAAAGGAAAATAAAATACACTCCTGCTGAGTGAATAAGTGGAATGAAGCTGACAGATGTTTTATGAGCTTGACCAGTGTTAACAGACAATCATGGCTTCAAGTCAACATGTCAATCCACAGAGCTACAATGCAGCAGATCAACAAGGACACCAGTTGAAAATAATTACTCTATTTAAACCACCTTTAAACAGATGGAGTTCATGTGCATATGAAAGCCCGTATGATAGATAAACATCAAGCTTACCTCTCCCACATACTGGAGGAGGCCGTCAGTTCCCAGCACATGGCGCCTTCTTCTGCTTAATCTCAGCTCTTCTCCTCCTGCACCACACTCTGAATTAATTGGCTTTATTTGCTTTATTTTTAATTTATTTGTGTTGTTAACATATTTCATTTTACATTTAAATTCATTTTGCACCTCGAGTCACATTTTATGAGTTTTTCCCATATATTGAATTTATTCATGCAGCCCACCCAAACAGATGTACTTTCGCCCATTTTTGTTTCTTGTATTTTTTTCATTGAGTAGTTCTTTAAAGTTTGTCTGACTTACAGTGAAACTACAATGAAACTCCCTGCCAAAATCAACAGGGAAATGAGGGTAAAGCTAGAGTGTTAGCCTGCTTCCAGACTCGTGAATTGCTGCTATTTCTTCCAAATAGGGAGGTGAAAACAAAACAGCAATTCAGTCAGTCAGACTGTCAGCTCACAGACAAGTTAATTTTGCCACCACCGCAAACAGACCTTTGACCTTTGCACTGACCTTTGTTTGGTCTCCGTGTGAGCGCGTGTTCGTCCTCTCCCTCCTCGCCAGGTCAGGTCGCCACGCAGGTCAGAGTTCGTTCCACTCGAGGAGGCTTCTTTCGGATTTCTGGGAAAGTTCTGAACTCCAAACTCATCATATCAAGGCCTCGGAGGGATGCAGCCAACACGTCCCACTGCTCGCAGAGAGAGAGAGGAAAAAGTACTTTAGCAGAACATCACGACTATGTGAAGGACTGAGAAGAGGACCCAGGACACCAACTACAGTTTTCTATTTCAGCAGGGCTGACGGCTTCCTGTCCAGCTTCCTGGAGTTTTGCTCTTGTTTGGCATGAACCTGCACATTCACACACCATCAATAATCCATGTTGGCACTGGCTGCTTTACTGTTTATAACACAAAGCAAAGCACAAACCAGTACTACTTCTACCTGGAGATAAGACTCTACAGGATACTGGCTGCACATTGGTCTTTATATGTCCTCTCAGCTCCATCATGGTTTGGTTAAAAGTCCCTGTGTCTTTGAGTGTCCAACAGTGTGTTGGCTAGACTCCTGAAATAGAGAAATGTATCTAAGACTTATAATTAATAATTTAAAAATATTTCTCTTTTTTTGTGCTTTGATCGCATAAAACGCTGATATTAATTTTCAAAGTTCAGAGAGCATATTTAGACCTAGATTGGAATAGCTGAAACTAAAAAAAAAAAAAAGTGAAAGTGGACTGCAGAGAAAAATTCAACAATTAGCAGTGCAAGCCGAGAGAGAGCCTGTAAACTATCTCGACTAAAATGCCTTTTGGATTCCTCCCAAGTCCAGTTTTCTGTTTGATATTTTTAAGGGGAATTCATCAGTTTTAAAAAACAGGGTTTCCTTAAGATCTTAATGCACTCAGCCAAATAAAATCTCACATAACAGATGTGAAAAACAACAACTTTTGTCTGGACTCATGAGACGACCTCAAACACAGAGACATTATTCTGTTTGAAACTGAAACAACCAGATAACAGTTTGTAAATGAAAGCTTATGAAAGTTGCATAACTGATAGGTAACATATACATAAACACAGGTATAGGTAACATATACTTCATGGCAACCTTGCTTGCATATATGTTTCCTTATGGCATGAGCTTATCATACGTGTCATCAGCATCAGCGCTTGGATGTAACACGACAGCATCAACCTTGCTGCAGATAATTTAACATTTCCTTCTTCATTATGCTCTGTAATCTGATTCCACGCACTTACGCCGTCCTTTCATCTCATCAGAGTCATTAAACGCATCCAATCAGAATCTGGCAGGCGTGCATTTTAACTCTGCCCGCCCGTCTATTGATAAACCCCAAATGTTTTATGACTTGTCGCTTAGTTCCCTTTGAAGCAACATAAATCGAGGCGAAGATTCATCATCGCCGCCGTTTACTAAACAACAACGCAATGCTTTTTAACGTCACGCTCAAGCGGGCTTAAATCAATGAAGCAGGTCATGCATTTGACATTGGCGTTGACCATCCTCTTCACCCAGTCTCGCGCTCCCTCCCCCAGCGGGCCCACTGGCAACACCCCTCTGGGAGCGAATGGGAGTACCAGCTTGTAGATTTATGAGGCCCCATTACCCTTTTATTACTGTAAGTAACAATGAATAATTGTTTGTAATCAGGACATTGGGTTGGTGAGAACAGTATTAGGTTCACCTCATATATCATTGGACAAATACTAGCGGTGGGGACAGTGAGAAATGAGGACGATATTGGGAAGAGACCTCTCTTGTTTGTAATTGTTTAACCCCCATGTGAATATGATCATGTACAATGGCACGGAGGCGCCGGGGGCCTGGCGTGGAAACACGTGTGCACGTTCAGATATAAGTCCGCCGCCAACACACACAGATATGTACACTCGAAATCGCTGTAGCAGACAGTTGCTGCAGGAAGCGCTTATTAACAAAGTGCAATTAATCACAGCCGTGTACGAGTCACCTGGGCAACTGAAAAGCAGAGTGTATTGAGAGCAGTGGGGGAGTGGGCTCCAGCGGTCTCTGTAAATGGCTCTAATATAACACGCTGCGCTGTAAACGCCGCCGCTCGGTTGTTTGTCAAAAGGACGCCTGCTGCACGCAAAATACCAGACATTAGATGAGAAACCGACTGTTTCATCACGCTGACGGGACTGTGAGCGCAAAATAAATATCCTCCCTCTGTTGTTCATTTCTCTTTCGTCTATCCACTTCTGGATGGCCACATCGCTTTGCGTTTGACAAAGCGCGAATGTGCTCTCGGCTAATGTGTTTAGATCATATACGCTCTGCCGTGGCACTTCTCTCAATTTTCCTCCGTGACACCAAACGTTGGCCAAAGCGCCGCATTTCAGAAGAATAACAATGAGATTTACTGCGCGCAATAAAAACTGCAATTCCCATACCAGATGCTCCCTAAGGGGTGTAAGCAGGTTGGATGATGAAGGCTCGTGAAACTACACTTCACAGGGGGTAGAGCTTCATTGCCAGAGCTCCTTCTGGGGGTAATAAACTTCCATTGATCCGGTGACAGGCCTGATTAAAATCAATGGTGAGTCCATAGGGATCCAGTGTGGCAGACTACGGGGACCATCAAACGAGGAGCAGTGGCGTGTCGAAGGTGGGGTTGCTCAATTGATGCCACAGGAAAACAATGCCTATTTAATGAACCTTTCCCTATTGTCTATGACATGCTTGTGCACGTTACCTCCATCTCACAGTGTATCAATAAAACACTTGTCGACCGAGTTTCAGGTGGTGTCTCGCCGCATTATTTTGCCCTCGCTGTGGTTTTTCCTCAAAGTTATTTATCTTTTTCAACTCTTCTGCAGAATTACAACTCTACAAAAATAACATAAATCAGCTTGTTTCCTGCAACATATTAGCAGCTTGTTACGAATGGATTAGAGAAATTCAGACAGGCCGGTTATTTTGCACATTGTATTTTGAGCAAATGCTTGTTTGGTAACACTTTATTTGACGCCTATCTCTATAACGCATTATAAATGTATTTATAATGCATTCTAAAGAGTTTCAATATATGACAACTACGACCAGCAATCATGAAGTATTATAATACTTGACCTTATAAGCCATTATAAAATGCTCTATAATGCGTTATGCTCTTTGTTATAAAGCCTTATGATGATTTATGAGTGTTTATAATGATAGTTATACATGTTTATAAGCATATCATAAATACATGTATAATGCATTATCTATGTGGGAATTGTCAGTGAGTTGCCAACAGTTATAATGTGTTATAATACCTGACCTTATAAGTGATGATAAAATGCTTTATAGTGTGTTATGATTGTTGCTATAAAGCATTCTGATCATTTATGAGTGCTTATAACTATAGTTATACAGTGCTATAATGTCATTATAACACATTATAAATACATTTATAATGCGTTATAGAGATAGGCGTCAAATAAAGTGTTACCGCTTGTTTCACACTCAGTGCACGGTTCACTGGACTGACACATCTTTGCTCTGCTCTCACCTCAGTTCAGTCAACTTGTATGCCGAACGAAACACGGCAAGAAATGCAAGTGGAAATTAGACTTCGAACAAGTGGCAGAATACAGGAGTCCAATAAGAAGCTCTGTCTCTGCTGCATGTGCGAACAGCCATTTATTTGCTACTTCATTAACTATAACAACTTGACAAGCTACAGGCTTCCTGCTGTGAGCTTGTTTTTTCCAACCCTAATGGCCAAAATTCACTCAGCGCGATAAGAAAATGATAAGGGTTTATGCTTGATGCAGGGGTTTTAATAGGAGTCACACCACAGATACCTGCAGCAGGCTAGTGTAGGTTTTGATATACAGCTTATTGACAGATTTCATCCATTGACCATACAACACTAAATGGAAGTTTAACTTGTGACCAGGCCAGATTGTGCTTTATTTATAATGCATGTAATTGTTGACTTTGCCATACAGATGGTGGGTTACACCACATACACACATAACTGGAGTTGCCTCAGGTAAATCTTATTTCTTTTTGTCTCTTCACTGTATAAGAGACCACTGCCATGCAATCATTGTGTCGCAGAAGGGGGATCACAGTGACAGTATGAAGTAACACAAGCAGCCAGTCAGAGTTCTTGTGGCCCCCATTTGATTTCTCCATAGTCACCATAGCCCCAACATATAGTTTATGAGGACTCATCAGCCATGGTGCAGACTGTGTGCATAGTTTTTAGCTTCATTATTAATTATGCATTCAATCATGGTCACACTAATTGATGCATTGGAATTGAATATAATAAGGCTTTTGAAATTAGTCCTACTTAAATATTTCTGTCTGGCAACCAGGCTGCAGAACAGATAACAAAAACACCATCTGCCAAAAGCCAAATTACACAGTTTGGAATGCACTGGTTTACTGAAACACAAAATCTGATATGAAGACGATCCATAAAGCGCATAAGCTGGGCAAAGTTTACTTCTGAAAGTCAATATGTATGAGAATGTCACCGAAATGGCACTTGATGTCAACAAAGGAGCTAACTTTGATGCATTTTGTTGATGCTGATGGAAAGTTGCACTTGCACACGAGAAAAAAAAAGCAAAAATACAAGAAGATGCCGACCGACCAAACATGATTTTCTGCTCATTTTCCCCTCTCATGTTGGTTTTTCTTTTTCATTCCCCATATACGCACTTCCCTCTCACCTTTCACTTCACGCATCACCACTTTCGCTGGTGGAGTGATGATGCATTGTGGCCTCTAAACATGCGGCCATACAGTACGTGGATCGCATACTGAGGCAGAGAGGGAAAACACAAGGCGTATAGTGCCATCCTGTAGACCCTGGGGTAAAATCAATGTATAAACACATGCAGCATGTGACAGACACGACGTGAACAACACAGCCTCGTAAAGCGTTATTGAACGGAGCGAGCTGTGAAACACATAAGATGGACGTAAATTATGCGGATATCACAGTTCTCCTGCACATACTGTTTAATGCAGCGCTGTAAATGGGACACACCGTTGTGATCTATTCATCATGTGAAACGATTAGCCCGAACATGAAGGGCACTAAATCTGTGGTTAGGGATAAGCCACCAAGACAACTGGATCAAGGTTAAGGAACCCTCATGACACGGTGTGTTTTTCACGGGAACATGTGGCGTCTCCTTTGCGGCGGGAGGGAAATAAACCTGGCACTGAATGTCATGAATTGATCGTAAAGCAGTCAGGTGACATACAGTATTTCTCATTATTTTGTCAGTGGTATTTTACTTTAATTTTACATAATATATAGAGGGCTTGTGCTGTAACCTGCGAGGAGGTGTGCTGCTGCCGTGCCTCTTAATATATCACTGTTGGGCTATTGCGGGAGCTGCTATTGATTGGACCACACACAAGTAAGCCTTGTAAGCTCTCTGAGGCTGAGGGCTCAGTGCTGACGACACAGCCGTGTTATGGCACCGCCGACGCTTACCGTGGCATCTCTCTTTCCCTACAGTGAGCATTTCGTTTATGACATCTTGCTGCAGTTTATGCTTCAATTATAAGTAGCGACAGTCGTGCTGACGACAAATGGAACATGCTTTTATTCTTTTAACAAATTTGGGATATTAAAATTGCAGTTTTTATTTTATTATGAAAAAATATCCAGCAGCTATATATCTTAATTAATTAATGAATTTACATCCTGTGAGCAGGAGGTCTCACACTCATGCTGGGTATGAATAACAGGATTGTTAAGACCACGCTACTTTACATTCACTGCGCCTCTGTAACAGATGGCATACAGTATGTTTGTGAATATTGTACATAATGTCACGGCTGAAAGACTTCCTGTCCTGTCAGCGATTCGGAATAGACCTCAGACCTCTCAGCTGCTGTTCCCGGGATCGGGAGTGAACTATGGACCTCAGCTTTTCAAACATCATCGACATGGACATGCACGACAAACTGACATTATGCTTTTGTGAATTGCTGATTTGTATCAACGCTCATGCCTCTGACGTCAGTGAAACTTAGCTGATGTGAAGAAAGGATAAAAGAGTGACGAAGAGCAACGGGAGGAGAATCCACGGTATCTCATAGTCACCCAGATGGGGTCGAGCGCATCTACCGCTGATCCAATACTGCTGAGTGTCAGCTAAATATTCAGCACGGGCAGTGTACATAAGGCCTGAAAGCTTCCAATAACTCTTTCCGAATAGTCTTGTACGCAGCCTCGGGACACCGCAGTGATTAAAAAGAAAAGTGAATCTCTCTATTATTCCACCGAGCCTGATCTTTTAAAGCCAAACCCCGTGGTTTTCCTCATGCAAATTATCCAACCACAGGACATAACACACATTGGTGCCATCCCCTCGGCCAGTGACTCATCGTGGACACCGGATCCAAAATGGCCTCTGAACTGAGTCAGTTGGGCTCGGAAACCCGATGATAATTAGCACAACAGTAGTCGCTAAATGATGCGCCTGGCTGCTGAGAGGCACTGGGGAAAGGCCCATTTGAACTTGGGAGAGTTCTAGGTGTTAGCGGCTGGAGGGGGAGAAGGGAAATGATGCTGCAGGATTTTGAGGAGATGAGGAGAAGGTCAGCAGTGACTCATGAATAGAGATAACCGAGCTCCTGGTCTGCGAAGATGAACAGAGTTCCTTGAGGTGGGAAACCAGTTTGATGTGCACTTGATTGGTTTTTTTGAGATCCTGGCGTCTCTCTCTCTCTCCCTTTGAGGATTGACACGCCTGACGATGCTGCCTCTCCATGATCGATAGGCAAGGGCATTATACGCTTTTGACAAGGAGCACACACTTTCCAAACGGATTGATTTTGCACCTGACAAAATGAGCATATGAAAAAAAAGAAAAGGGTGTTTCAATTTGCTTTGAATCCTGCAGGAGCACCTCATTTTGCAAGATCAATATCACTACACAGTTTACAACGCCGAACTCCGGCATTATCTTCCAGAGAGAATAAAAAAAAAATGCTGCCATTAAAATGAGTCTGCCTGTGACTCAATGAAGGATCGGGGTGGAGGTCTTTCCTGAGGAGGAGTGATGACACATTGGCACAGGTACATGCCACATTAGATCTGAAAGTGGGCAAACATTGCACAGATTAAGTCCAATTTTAACGCTGGCACATCAGAAATCTCACACGTCTGCCTTGTAGTTGGAGAAGCTACAGTCTTGACTTAGACTACAGTTAACTGAGTTTGCTGAATAAGACCATGTTGTTTGCACCCTCCATCTTTTGTCACCATTTTGCATTGAAAGAAGACTTTTCATGTTTTTTTTGTCAATATCTTGGTGGATGCAGCCATTTTGTTTGAGCAATACTTACACTGACAATGAATAAAACTGATCGAGGCTTCTGTGTTTTCTGCACAAGCACACACACTTTGACTGGTTAACTGAGTCGCACAGTGTGTTCTGGCTGTGCAAAGAGATGAAAACACGCAAGAGATGTAAAATATTACATAGTTCCCAGCGTAAGAAGTTGATGTTTGTTGGATGCATGTAGCTTCAACAGCTCTCAACATATCATTACAGCTGCTCTTAGAGTGGAAACAAATATACTGTTTCTATATTTTATGTATGTATCATAAAATATACAGGGTTGATGAGGGAAAGCTCTCCTGACCTCTGTAAATTACATGTATGAAAAGCAAAGCAAAAGTGAACTCTTAGCCCTGACATGCAGAACCTCATTTGAAATTTTAGCAGCACAAGCAAGAATCTAATCCCGCTCTTACCACTGACCTCAGGACCTGCTACATTCATTTCCAACATTTCAACTGCACTCAGACCCAAGGCTGCCACACACACACACACACACATAATGATATAATGTTGAATTTGAGGTGCACGCGTAACCATTGTACCCTGCATTGTCCCTGAATGTGAGCTCCTGTTATCCTCGCAACATGTGCGCAACACGCTCCTTTCTTTAAATGAGTTGCTTGTATTTGTGCACCGATTTCAACCCAGACGAGCTCTTGTACATTTATTGTGCATGATGAATAACAGGATTAGGATTCTGGCCGGAGGCTATGTGTGCGAACATACACAATATGGATTTAAGGAACAGACTTAAATGGGAAAAAAAGAAAATGTGTTCCTTTGACACCGTGTGACACGCATACAAACGCAGCGAACACACACACACACACACACACACACACGATCCCGCACACCTGTAGCTGGAAAGCCTCTGAATCCATGCAGCTGTTGTCAATAGGCTGACACAATGCAGGGTCTGCAGTCAGCATTGTGAGTGAGAAATCCCCAGTCACAGTGCGTCTAGTTAGCGCTCTGAGGACAACTGATAAGCGCAGACACGTCGGAACGGCTCGGGCGCTGATATACCGCTCTCTGCGCCGCCGTGCGTGTTTTGATGGAAGCGAGCAAACGGGCACAAGAGAGACACAGACAAGAAACAAACAAATCCCTTTCAGCACCATCTGCAGTTGGTAACGAAACTATTTTAATCCTATAATGCTTAACAGATGACTAGACTTTAATTTGGGACTTGCAATGAGCAAACACGTGCACCTCTAACTAGGCTTAATCTGCTCGTATGTTTGCTGTACAAGTGTCAAGATGGAGAAGTGTTCTGTATATGTCGGATGTATACAAAACAAATTAGCTCCGGGTGACAGAAGAAGGAGGTGATTTCTCGAACGGCGCTGAGGAAATCTGTTCTTTTTCTTTCTTTGCATTAGTTGCCGTACCATGTGTCGCAATGATGGGTGTCGCCCGGGGCAACGAGCCTGTAAACCAAGCGGGATTGATGTTTAACGAGGACGACTCTCACTGGCTCCTTATCACAGCCGTGTCACCCAACACTGACACTTTTAATACTGCACGTCACTCAAGGTGCGCCGCACAATGCCGGGAGGACGATCAGCAGCCACTTACCCGTGCTCGTACTTACACGCATGCACACACACACGTGGCCATGTCCACAAACACATCTAGATTCAAGATCGCATGTGCACACACGCACACACCCTGAGGAGTGTGTAGTTCATCACGGGCGGTGGCGGCGGCGGCGCGACTGCAGTGGAGCAGACGGTAGATAAGGAGCCCAGATCCTTTCAGAGTTTTAATGGAACGACGTGGCATCAAAGGGGATCAAAGGCCAGACAGGCTGATAGAGGAGAGGTATTGGGTTTGAGCCACTCCCCAGGACACCTTGTATTGTTGACATTTTGCTTGGGGAAATACAAAGAGAGACAGGGGCGCCTAAATCCATCTTATCTGGGCTTTGTGCTCAACAGGTTGGAGGCTGGTCCAAGTGGTGTTGGCAAATGGCGCGACGAATGGCAAAAACGCTTGTTTTTAGTGTACGTGGGCCGGGAACAGTGAGAGTGCTCTTTTCCTGAGTGCTGCGGCAGAGAGGTTATTGTCAACTCTGCATCATCTTGTGACAGATCAGATCAAAAGCATTATCAGGTGGAGAGGCAGTCGAGGCCCTTGTCCTTGCTGCTAACTCATTGCCTTCTCTCTTTCATTCATGTCCCACTGATTGCTTTTTCTCTCGCTTTAGTGCCTCAATAAGAACATTTTTGCATGGCCAAAAAAAAGCAGTTTAAAAAGACAGTGACTACTATTTCCCTGCACAGACAAACCAAACCAGTAAAGGCATAAAATGTAGGCAGGCAAGCGGGATGTTTTTCTACAGCAGCCGAAGAAAATAGAAGACGACATTATCCATAAGACAAAACCTTTTGTGAATTAAACAGGAATTATTCCTGAGACATTTGGAAGCTCTTGGCAAACTAAATCTGTTAATCCAAACCAAGGGCGAAAGCACAGTCACCTGACATTTCCCTGAATGAGCAGAGATAAAATATGTGAGGGCATCATAATATTCTTTAATTAGCTTCAAGGCAGGTGGCAGTTTCCTCAAGTATATAACACCATCTTCTTATTCTATGTCTTTTTTTGTGGAGTACTCAGTACAGCCAAAATCTATAGTCCATATTTGAAGACACTTGATTTCAGTGCAGAAAATAAACACCTTTTTTATTTTGATAATTAGGGTCAGATATTCTCAGGGATGTCCTTTCAAGTCGTACCACTGTGAGGACTTTAAAGGCCTTTTAGTGGTTCGACTGGTGCGACTGCCGGATGCCAGGTGATTACAGAATTTAATTACTCTTTTATGTATGTTAATTAGAGGGAAAATTGAACCACTTCTCTTCAGCGCACTTTGAATTTCGCTCTCTTTGGTTATTGCCCTATTTTTTGATGTGTGAAAACGACTACGATAAAGTATTGTACAAACAGTTCAAAGCGTCCTTTTGATTATATAGAACTCTTCTTTTCGGCTGTTATAATGCTACTGATAATGACATTGTAATTCCTATAATACTGAAAACCACAACTGCAATACTAAAATACTTCATTTAAATATCAATTATATGACTGGAAGTGCTATATTATGCTAAATCAACCTTATATCCTCCAGACTCCAAACTAATGACGACACTGTGAAAAATAATTAAACACTTAATTTTGTTTCAAAATGTGATTTGTGTAATTTCACACTGTCGCCACAGATCAGAGATTCTGCTTTAAATCCGCACTAATCAATATTTACATATTAACAACTGATTAAATGACAATGCATAATTTGAATATAGCGATGAATGCACAAAGATAATTATCAAACTCTGCAGTTTCCCTCAGATCTGCAGAGCATTTTAAGTCTAGTGTTGCTCTTTGCTTTAGCTTTTGAGCATTTAGCAGCTACATAGACATTTCCCTCAGAAGCTGGTGGAGACCAAAACAGAGATAATAACTGGACTTATTTTCATCAGATGGCCTAAAACAAAATGGATGCTAATGTTGCTCTGCGTCTGCTGGATGCCTAAATACGCGAATGTTTGCCGATGTCCCGCGACAACTTTATATGGCAATACTAATTCATACTATAATGAAAAAATAAGCTTTAATGCTGCAACAGAAAGGGAAGACATGCCCCTGAGTTCCTTACTGCGTTTCCACATTATTCATATGGCAAAGTAATTGGAAGGATTTTACTGAGGAAGCAGCTGCAAAGTCACATGGCATGCACGAGAACGGTGATGTATAAATCCTCCCTTTATTCAAATCTGCCCATCTACATAAGCAAATTTTAGAAGGCTGAATTGTCGTAACATGAAATATAGCTACATGTTTTTTTCTTTCCTTCTTTCACTTTGATTCAGTCAAGTTAAGATGATCGAGATAATTCTTATCTCTTTTTTCATACAACATTCAAATTGTAATCAAAGAAATCCAATGCCTCCTCCTTCCCTCGTGTCACTCCCACACTGTCACCAGTTCCTTCTCTTCCAACGCTCTCCCCTCTCTCCTCCCCCTCCACCTCCCCTCCTCCACCCTCCTCTCTTGGCTAATGAAGCTGCTTCCCCCCCGTTTTCTAAACACACTCGTGATTAGCATCCACACATACCTGCGGGCAGCCGGCTCATGTGTTGTTGGCACTGTCTTCCACTGATTAAATAAATCTGTCGACAATTTGAATAACTGTTTAACAGCCAAAGATTCATAATTCATTGTTCATTTGCTCCTCTTCCAGGGAGGGGAAGCGAGGGGGGGGGGGGGGACCGGGTGAGAGGAGGGAGGTGGAGTTCACTGATGCAATGCGAGAGTGAAGGATGCTTTGATTTGTGATGGGTGCTGGTCTTTCTTTTCACATAAATTAACTTGATTTTTTTTTTTTAAAACAATGGCACAAGCTTCATTTGTTTATGCGTTTCCAGACACAGCCATTCCTCAGCGGGCCAATCGGAAAACCATGAGCCGCTCTGTGACTGACTAAACTGTTGCTAAGTATAGCTAACTGCTCTCTTTACTCGTGTTTGCTCCCAAACATATCGGGCACCAATTAGGCAACATTATTCAAACATTTTCTGACGGCCTTGGTGTGCTATAGTTCCCACTGTAGTCCCCTGTCACTTTGCTTATTATGCGCACTCCTCGAAAATGAAACATCCACAAACACAAACCTCCCTCTCTGGGCTGCGCCGAGCGAGGAGGAAGTGTACACATGGATCAGACTTGAGTCAACATCATTACTGCGCGTTGCTCCTCTCTGGAGTCGAGTGGAGCTGATTTTCTTCTTTTTTTTTTTAAGTACTCACTGGTGGCTTTGATCCCGAGGTCTACGCTGTGGACCTCCTCCTCCTCCTCCTCCCACTCGCCCCCCCTCACAACCAGCCGTCACATTCTTTAATGAGACGTCTTGGTCAGAAGTGGAGCGCTAACATTCAGCCACACACAAACATGCATGTACAAGATGTAGCCATGCATATTTATGAGACCCCTTCTCTTCTCGTCTCGAAACACATGCTAACTGCAGGCGAGTTCACGCTCTCTGTCTTCATCCCACTGTTTTCTGTCAGCGCTGTGGGAAAAATCGTCGACTTCTCCTCACCTCTGACCTCTCTCTCCGCTCGCATACCAAAAAAATAAAAATAAAAAAAAATCACTTTTTGGCCAAATCCATCTCAGTTTACCAAATCTCACCGCCTTGCTCTCCTCTCTCCTTTAGTCCTCCTCCTCTCGCCACGACTCTGACCCTCTGTCTGCCTCTCTCCTATCTCTTCCCTGCCCTTTCAGTCATACCGTGTTCTCTTGGCATTTCGCCTTGGCAGAGAGACGGAGGGTGTGCAGGGAGAGCTTTAGCCGGCTGTAGCTGTCTTTGACAATCCATTCTTTTCTTGTGTCCCCGGGGATGGAATGTATTCCAGTAAGGTTTATGCAACACTATAAAGCCCTGTCGTTTATTTTTAGGTTCATGTATCAGAGACGATATATTATTTATTGTTTAGTTGGAGTCTGCTCCGTGGCGAGGGTGAAACCTCAGACAGTTCTCACTCTGAGGTTAAAGACACACTGTAGCTCAGGCCGTCCACACTTATGTTGAGCCTTGGCCTCACTTTTAACATTTGGAAATTATTTCTATATTATTATCATTTTTGAAAACGTCTTAATGTATCAGTATGTGATGATATTGTTTACATTAGCTTTGTTGAATATATCAATTGTCACTGTGCAATATTGCATTTTATTATCTGTGCAATAGTTCATTTCATTTTAGTTAGTCCTTCTATAGGACATCCTGTCTATAGAGTATATATTGTTTTCATATTCTCATAATTCATATTTCGCTTGTTAATTTTGTCCAGCCTGGTTTGCCCCTTTGATACTTGTATATTTGTTGTTAGTACTTTTATTAGAGCTAAAGTATTAATAATTTCTACTCTACTGAAATTGTTGAAACTTTTTTACACTTCTGTTGTTTATACTGTTTTTCTACCTAATATTTATCCTGTTGCTGTAATGCTGTAAATTTCCCCAGTGTGGGACTAATAAAGGAATATTTCATCTTATCGTAACCGATTGGATCACCAATATTATCTGTTTTAGCAAGGCAAAGAGAGACAGAGACCTGAGGACAACAGCTAACGATATGGAGTTCGGCCGCTGGCCAAGTTCTTCAAACTTTTTTTTCCTCGTCCTGGACAAACTCTGAAATAATGGACTCCAATACAACACGCGACGCGCTGCCAACAATATTGTTATGCAAGTGTTGTTTGAGTAATACATTGTCTTGGTGCTCACCTCGAACCTGCGTCTAATCAGTCCAACTTCTGTCCGTCTATTTGCTTACCAGAAGGAGTTCATGCACACAGGGATGGGTGGGTGTTCGAGGGTGGGGGGCTCATGCATAAAGCTTCATACAGGAGCACATATTCAACACATTCTCTGCTGTGTACTGTTGTGTATGGGTGAAATGCAACCCTGCTAAAAGCATGGTTACGCCCATGTGTGACTGTGACATCATGTCTGGGCGTGGTTACAGAGTGCACCCCACCCAAGCGGCAACCTCCGGCACTGAAAAATGAAGCCATGCGAAAGTGCAAAAAAGCTGCAGTTCCTCGAATAACCGCTAGAGCAGGCCGCAGAAGGGAGTCAATTACATTTGACCCCCATGTTAAAATGTCCGATTTTACAACAGAAAAAAACATATTTACAGCCTGGTTCAAAACATGGCTCTAGTCTCATAAGCTGTTTTTCTACTCCATGACAACTCTGGGGGGGGGGGCAATTTTTTTTATAAGGCGTTCGTTTAAAATATACAAAATACATCATTATGCACAATTCATAGCTGTCAATCTAAGTGGGTCTATAGGGTGTCACCCCGGCTAATTCTAGTGACTGAGTTTGACGGATTGGTCACGTTTGTGAGGTTAGCCGGCTTGCAACGATATTTAGCATTTAACCTCGCTGGTTAGACGTAGCTAGTTTGATTATTTTGAATAAAGCGGCTTTTTTCAGCCAATAGCGTTCATTCAGCCGGTCCATAGGACCCGCCTCAGCTCCGCCCTCGCTCCACCTCTTTGTCCATATTTGGAGTAACCGGAGGTAGGCTACCAAGATGGCTGCGCACTACGATTTGCTTCATTTTTGCTCTTCAGAAACCTATGGGTGACGTCACGGACACTACGTCCATATTTTATACAGTCTATGACCCCACCTCACCCATCAGCAGTATGATCACACATACTTTCAACCAGAGAGGGCAGCCTGGTGTTCAGTCACCCTTAGTTGATTATTAAAACCGCTTAATCAAATTCATTACTTCATCAATTAAACATTCCAGCACCACTAGAGAAATAAGTTTTGATGACACCGACCAGCGGGGTGATGGGGAATAAAAGTAGAGAAAGCTGATCTGAACTGTGTTGCCTCTCTGTCAGGGTCCTCTCACTGATTGTCTAATAGCGTGAACTAACAATGTCAGCGCTCGTCATAGGGACTCATTTGCCGCAGACATTAAGCCGGCTTCAAGAGAGAGAAACAGCGCTGTGCTGCGGAATCCTGATGCGATCAGCTCCATTCACTTACCCTGTTATCCACTTCATCCAGCTAATGTGCTCGACCGGGGGAGTCTCAGCTGAAGTCAGGATCCTGTCTGCAATAAGGAGAAACTTAATCACCTCATGTTCCCTTAATAGAAAACTCTCTTTACACAGGACTTTACGCCCGGCGCGACTCAGTCTGTTTGGAGGTAACTGGTGCTCTATTTACAGGTAACCAGTGACAGTGAGTCTGCATGTGGCTCTTGTAATGGACATCAAGAGCTTTATTCTAAGAGTCAATTTAAGTTCATGATTTAACTTTATCCTTAACTTTATTTAGCCTCATCCCGTTTCTCATAGTGCGTAATAAAAGCTGCTAATTTAATTCAAAAATCTATAAATCTCTGTACACAGGACTCTAAGTGTTGCAGTTTATTTTTTCATATCTTCACACTGCATTTTTTCACTTTGCCTTAATCTTGCACAACAACTACTCCACTACTTAAAAAAAAAGTACTTGCAAATTGCACAACATTGCACTTTATGTTATCTCGTTATTTAATATGATATTTATTGTGTCCACCTTATATTGTAGCTGCTGTCATGAATTGAATAACCTATCTATCTATCTATCTATCTATCTATCTATCTATCTATCTATCTATCTATCTATCTATCTACTAAGCAGGGTAAAACTACTGTCAGAAATCTAGTGCCATTAGGGAAGAAATGGTGTGTGTGTGTGTGTGTGTGTGGTCTGTGAAGCTTCAGGCTGCTCTGTATTTAAGGGCTCCTCACCTTGTTGCCCCCTCCCCTCTGCCCTCCCTCAGCACCTGCTTTATATCTTCCTTCCCTCTCCTCTCCCCTCTCACTCTGCCTTTCTGGGATTTCACTCTACCATAACCCAATCAGTCTCATTTGACATTTAAATTGAGTCTCAGTGGGGGCCTGTTGGACGAAAGAGTAGGAAAATGAGAGAAGGGAGCAATTGTCACGACGCCACTTTTTTTTTTTCCTCCCTTGAATCTTCCTCTTGTTTTTGTGATGATATATTGCCAGAACGACGCGTGTGCATCTATGTCTGTTTGCATTCGCCTGCATGTATGTGTGTGTGTGTGGGGGGGTCGTGCGCCTGATATGTGTGAGAGGCATGCCTCCAGCACAGCACAATGACAGGCAGCCTAATGAAAAGCTGGGTTCTGATTGACTGGCTGACAAAGCGGCCTACTGCATAATTATGTCTTGAATAATAGATGCCCGTACTTACACCTCCGTGGCCGCACTAGCCTAGCCAAGCAAGTCTCTCCATCAGGCTGGTGAAGCTCATGAAGCTTAGCTTAGTCATGGCCAGTCATGGCCCACATTCACAGATTGTACACATTTCCATATTAGCATTGTTCCCAAACCGGTTGGACATGAACGACCAATTACAGTCCGCACATGTTGCAATAGGAGTCCTATTATCTCAGAGCATAAGAATTATGTACTGTGGTTGTGCTGGCGGATACATATGTCAATCAGTCATGCCCCAAGCAAAGACCCAATCTCTAGCAGCACAGCCTTAATAGCAGCAGCTTGTAATGTCAGCCCTGGCTTGACAACTTGCTCTAATTTCATTAGCCCTTTGCCACAAGCTGCCCTGACTGCAGCTCCAGTCGCAGACATGTTATAGAAAGTTGAGATCGAGCCATTGAGCAGACTTATATGTTTAACCTACATACATTCACAGTGATTTCACATGCCCACACCTCCCTTTTCCCACTTGCAGTAGTTGATCTTTAGCTGCTAGTTATTGATCCTGATACAACCTATGCATTATTACCGCTTGACCCATGCAGGGCTTTTCATAAGGTCGACCCCCTCGAAGGCTGTGTTGGTATTTGAGTACCGTCACAGTTTAAACGTGAATTAACAGATTTGGGGGCAGTGCAAAAAGCTGTAAACAGTGCAAAGCTGATATAGTCAACATGTGGCGTATTCACATATTCTGCAGGCATGGAGCAACATTCACTTAACATGTCTCTGAGCATCAAACAAATATAGATCTGATATTCATTCTCCTGTTGGCTTGGTTTTGGTCAGTCTCACCAGCTCATTGCTAACTTTGTCTGCCGTTGCTGGACAGATGAGAAATGAGGTTGATGAGTAAACCAGTAAAGCTGTGAGCCATAAAACAAAAAGCTGAGGGAACCTGCAGAGTCAATCACAACATCAGGCTTGACATGTTTTCTCTATGTAACATCATGCATTTCCATTTGTAAAGCACTCACATGCAATCTGACAATCTGCAATCTGGAACAAATCTTAACCAGCATTTGACGTAGTAGGATCCAAAATACAGAAACCAAGGCCTGAACTAGTGCAGCAGAGCAGTGTTAACAAAATCAAGAGACTTACTGGATGGCCAGGCAGATGGGGGTCAGAATCAGACAAGGCAGTCCAAACAGGTAAACAAATCCAAATTGGCAAAAACTCCACAAAAAGGCAAAGTCCAAGAAAACTGAGCATGAAAGATTCAAAAGCTCGAGAAGAACAGGAGAAATAAACAGTGGGGAGGGCTGGAGAGCTTGACCCGAGGCACAAGGACGACCTGGCATTGGGTGAAGGGAAAACACACAGTACACACAAGGAGGATCACAGGTGAAACCAATCAACAATCTTAAAGGTGAGGGGGAAAAGGGTAGGAAGTAAAGTAACTCAACATACCTGACATCCTACAAAATAAAACAGGAAATAAATAAATAAAAACCCAAAATATAATGCAACCAAAACAAAAACCTTGGTTGGTGGAAGGCTAAATCTTTAATACAGCACTGCCCAAAGTGATAAAAACATTTTAAATTAATTTTTAAAAAACACGCTCTTTTGTGTTTCGTGAGGTAAAAATGCTCATTAAATATGTGGGATTTTATGTATGACATCATCCAAACACATAACAAACTCAGGATCCTTGTACTATTTTACATGTTAACAATGCAATACAATGCTTTTGGCCCACAGCCCACCACGAAGTTTCTGTTTTGACCTTCTAGTGGACCCCTGCTTTAATTTAATTACTTCTATGTTGTGGTTTGTTGATTAATTTGGCCGCTACAAATCTTCTTCTTGCACTGTATTCTGCTGCCAGAAAGAAAAAAAAAAAAGAAAAAAAAATCCTCGACTACATACCCTAAAAGCAGCCATAACCTTCATTAACCAGCTCCCATTAACACACGACAAAGACCAACAGCCTCCCATTCTCTGCATTTGATCTTCAACACATATACGACCAAGCAACCTCCAAACATGAGATGAAGGCTTTTCATCCATCGCAGCAGTGAATAAGAGAACTGCGGGTAGCAGAGCTCTCCGTGTGCCGCGCTCCCCTTTCATGAAACAGTCTTCCTGCTGTGAACAGAGAAGGAATTGCACAGATGTCAGAAAAAAAAGACTTAAAACCAATAATATTTTCTCTACTGATGATACTTCAAACTTAAGCCTGCGCAATTACCAGGAGCAACTGAGGCTCGGCATAAAATAAGGTGCGACTGGGGGGTTATTATATGTTCAAGATGTTGCTGTTGGGTTTATCTCCTCTCTTGTTTTTTTTTTTTTTTTTTAATGCTCTCCACTTGTCTGCTCACCTTCAGTTCTGTACAGGTTTGTGATAATGATGACAGTCATCACAACAACAGTTATCTTGACTTATGTCGTGTTGATACCTTTTAATTCTTGTCTGTCCTTTTTTTATTTTCTGTTAGCTTCTGAAGTTTTTCTTTTAAAGTAGTTTCAAATTGTGGTCTTTGTAAAATCCATTAACTAAATAAAGTAATTTTATTAGTATCACAGATGACTCACTGTCAACACATTATCAGCACACAGACACATGTGTTCTGTTTAAAATGGCGTAATAATTTCATATTTTTGAATTGTGGCTCTTATCAGTCGGGAAATTTGAGCACAGGAAGAAAGTGCTCCATCTCCCACAGGGACAGTGCTCGCAGGTGGATGCCTGCATGGTGGTGAGAGCAAAGGAAAATTCATGCAGGGCAGAGACTGAAGAGCAGCGTTGGCAGCAAAATGGCATCAGCACTGTGAGCAGGTAAGCACAGGGGAAGCCAGCCCATTAGAGAGTGCGGCTCGCATGAAAAACATCACCAAACACGAACATATCGCTCAAGTTGTCTGCCATAATTTAGTGAGACAGACACATCAGACGACAGAAAATAAACATCGTCTGTGATATTTAGCCCCCTGTTTATTGCGTTCAATTATTCTGTACTCGTAATTATTTTCAACAACTACCTGAAGGCAGCATGATGTTGATTTGCCAGGCTGAGTTGGTCACAATTTATGCGCCGCATAATCAGTCTGTCATTATCAGTTTCAGCGCTTAAAAGGGAGAATGTACCAAAATAAAGTTGGAAATGTGAGTAAGATTTATCAATCACAACAACACACACAGAGGCTGGCCAGCAAGTGTAAAGCATCAGGGCCACACAGTCAACCAACTCCCACTCGTCCAGATGGCCACTTCCTGCTGGCACTGGAAACCTATTACAATATACTATATAAACCAATCTGACCTAAAACTCACACAGCAGGCTGAATATAGCCTTTGCAAGTCATTGTCTTGTTTTACTATGTTGGGTTGTCCCATTAGTCTCTCTCATCCCTTTCACTCTGCCCTGTCCGATCCAATCATTGCCGTTATGATTAGTGCACAACCATCCCAGCGCACATCCTCCACTCCCGACTAGAGGTGTAAGTATATGCGTCAGTGTGTTCAGGATGTGACTCAAGATGATGTAAAAGGCTTTAATGTCTTCTACTGAATTAATGCACTGAGTCAAACAGCCTAAATTGGGCCAAATCTGGGAGGGGATGTCACTCGAATCTATGCAGGCTCCTCTCTATGAGAAATGCCTGGCAGTCATATCTCGTATTAATTTTCCTGCCAAATAATGTAATTCACTCCAAATGTGTTGCTCCTGCTTACTCGTCTCTGTAACTGTCATCTTCGCAGCGAGGGTTCGTGTCAAATGTCTCACGACTTCCTGTTGGAATAAACAACTTCTCTTTCTGCCACCCCATAGTTTACAAAGAATCCAGTTCCAGTTTCAGCCACAGGCCTAAGTCTGCAATTGTGGCCCGGCTATGAGTGAGACCACCAAATATCAAATTCAATTTCAAAACCCATCTGCCTGTCTTAGAAAGTCTAGTCCCAGCCTGCAGCTTCAAATCAAACTCTAGTGCCATGCACCCCTCTCCCCATAACCAGATCAAGTCCTGGACTTCAGCTTTCTGCTCCAAAAATATTTTAAGAATTTGAATTTGTTTCAGCCTATTTTATTTTTAGTATCTCGCTGCCCTGTTGGCTAAAACATTTAGCTGCTTTTACTCTGAACCTGTGAGGCAAAACTGTGATCCAAGCTCAACTCTTAGTGGGATCTGAAATGTTTGTCCCTGACAATATATCAATCGATATATTGAGTTAACACCACAAAGTATGAAATGCAGCAGCCGTATGATTGAGTGACCGACCTGAATTTGGCTCTTGGGAGATTCTTCCTGGAAAAGAAAACTGCAACTATTGGAAAAGTTAACTGAGCAAATTTCTCGTTCAACATGTTGCGGCTTTGAGAAAAGAAAAAAAAAAAAAAAAACGGCAATAGGGTAGCAAGTGCTTGTGCTTGTTTAGAGATGTTTTCTTTATTAAAGTGTCATTTTTTTCATGCACAGTGGATTTTCTTTTGTTTGTCAAGCTGTTTATATCTGCCTTGAAAATTAGTCTGAAAAAGAAGGAAAATTAGGCACTTGACCAATGACGACTGGACAACCTGGCCTTCTGCGAAGCGTGACCTCCTGACCTTTACCAGCGATCACCAGCAAATGCAACAATACCACCGAGACTCGACTCTCCCTACACAAGCCTCTGGCACTGCTTCAACCTCCCACCCCGGCCGCCTGCTTGCGCTTCACTGACCTGTAACAAGCAATAAAGTCACAACGGAGACAAGCGAGGCAGCGAATCAGGGAACAAAACGTCTTCATTCAAACAGAAACTCTCAGTCGAGTGAAGAAGCGATCACGATGCATAACGCCGCTGCGTTGTCATGTGCTTTAGAATGAGGCTTTTTTTTTTTTTTTTTTTTTTTTTTTGGCGCTGCTTATCTGAAATGCAGCAACCCTTTGTTCCCTCGTACCACAGCCCCTCCATCGCTGAGGAGGAGACAATGTGAGTAGGTGGGGATTGTTTTGATCTCACAGGGGAGACTGAGGAGGGAGTTTGAAAGCCAGAAATCTGAGCACATGGCAAAGTAATTGTTGAGTCAGTGGCATGCATGGTTAACCTTTTCAACCTTTTCCAGATATGGTGATTTTGTGCTACAGGGCAGTGAAAATCTAAATAGTGGGCGTTTTCCATCTACTTTTCTAGCTGCACCTCTCAGCATTGCTTTGCCCTCTGTCTCTGTCCGACTGTCACCCCCCCTCCCGCCGGGACGCGACACTGAGGGGCTTGTTTATCCTGGTGTGGTTGGCTACTCATGGGTGACTACACGCCAAATGCGAGTGTAATTAGGCCAGACCTGATTACTCACTGCTATATGGTTATTTGTCCCTGTATGCTTCCGTGAGTGCATCTCCCCACGTGTGCATATTTGTCCATACAGAGCAAAGGGAGCGTCTTTCAGTCGTCTCCTTGTTTGCTCTCTGTCTTTTTGTTTATGCCGCGTGTTTTGCGTGAGCATACATCAGTCTGACAAAGTGTCTCTATGTGTGAGGATGAAAGACCCGGCAAGACAAATAGAAAGAAAGAGAAATAGACAGATAGAGTGGGGGGAAAAAAAACCCATGAAGTTACTCATGTCTGCCTGTTTGCTTGCATTTGTTTGTGTCTCTCCTGTCTGTATGTAGCCCACACAGCAGGCGGAGCACATTAGTGACAGTTGTTGGTGATGGAGAAGACAGGGAAGGCGAGATAATGTGCTAAATTTACATAATAGTTTGCCACAAGTTGGCTCAAAGGTCCCTGTAAATCTTTGCCGTGTGACACGAGGTTATTAGTCCTAAGCCCTTTTTCAGGTCTGCCTGATGAACAGTATTGGGTCAGACACTCGTGATGAATGTACCCTACTTTGAGCGGCCGCTGCACTTTCTTCTCGTTTTTTATTTTATTCATTTTCCGTGACTGTTCCACTCCGGTCGCCTAAATAAAGTCAGCCTCATTATGTGTGTTTGAATTGGAGTTGTTATTGGCAGGGAAGTGCATCTAGCGGCGCTGTAATTCACTACCTGCAGCATTACTGAACTCATTGGCAGCCTATCAGCAGGAGATAAATCAGCTGGTTCGCTGTCACCGTGGTAACAATATAATTTCTTCCCAGGTGTAAAAAAAAAACACTAAATCAAATATTTGAATTAATTTTTTTTTTCTCCAAACAATATGTAAATATATAGACGCAGCTCGCAGGCTGGGGAGTCTGGGAGAGATCGCTTGATGTTTGTTTTCACTGGAAAGGCTTTATGAATGATTCAGCTTCACTTTGCCTCCTTCACTCGCACAAACACAGCCATAAACACACTGTTTCCTCATATTCAAGATATAGGAAAGGGCTGCATTTTGTTCCGCAACAAACAAATGTGCTTGTCAAGAATTTTGGGCGTTGAACTGAAAATAAACTAGTGCCTAGACATCAGCTGGCGCTCAGGGTGTAACTGCCTTTAATGGATCAGGCTTGTGCGTATGTATGCCTGTCTCACCGCCTAATCATATAATTAAAGCTTTTCTAACATTCTAAGCTGCGAATTACACCTAGGATTTGTTGCCACACACACACACACACAAACACTGCAAATATTCAAACAACACAAACTGTGATCACACCATAAGGCGGATAAGCCGGGAGTAATTTATGAAAACATGTTTTGATTGTGCTAATTGAACATATTGACGTGACGATTTTCACACGCTCGTTTGAAAATCGAACACATCGTACTGTATCTGGAAATGTACTCAAATGTTCGCGGGGACCAATGTGAGCTGGGGCCCCATCGTCACAGAGGGCCTTTTCTCCCTCGGGGGGCAAAAAGCAGAGCTGCAAGAAAGTCTGCAGAGATTTCTCCACAATACAGTTATGTGTGTGTGCAGAGTTTTAACCTCGTGCCATTATGAATGGAGCGGTTCCCACAGGACGACATGACACGCATGTGCAAGAGTGTGCGTTTATCTGTGTGTATGTGTGTGTGTGTGCAAGTTGCTGGATAAGGTCACGGGGTTAGTGACAGAGCTGTACCCGGCACTGAGAGCACAGCGCCACAATGCTTGAACCTTATGAGAGGTGAAAAGGTGAAACAGGGAGCAGAGAGTTATCAGCGGCTCACTCAGGCGAGCGGATGCGAGGGTTAGCCGGGGGGGGGCTACGGAGAAGTCAAAAACAAAAGTACAGAGAAAGGTCTTTTCAAAGATGCACCCCATCTATATTTACCTCGTCATTTTTCTACCTGAAACATAAAAACGCACGACAGGCTGTGAATATTCAGATGTGAGGGAGAGTACTGAAGAGAGGAAGCTCTACTGGGAGGCAGAGCTGCTGTAATGTGTCTAAGTAGGAGAGAGCAGAGCGACCACAGTGTAGTTTACGCTGCTCTGCAGACAACAAAGCACCAGCCGAGTGTTTTTCCCCTCTTCCTTTCTGCTCACTAAAAGGCTTTGACTTCCTTTTTTTCCCTGCCTTAGTCATCGGCCCGCTCTCACACAACACGCTGTGATTCTTTTGGCAAGTGGAGCTATGTGTATGTTTTCTCCATGTGTGGGCTGTGATCAGGTGCACCGCGGCCAAGATGGTGTGTGAGTGTCTGCGCGTGTGTGTTTATGTGTTCATGTTCCTGCAGTGCAGGCTCGCAGTGGCTTTAACAGGTGGGTGTTACTGAGTGTGTGTGTGTGTGTGGCAGAGGGAGAGAGATCAATCTGCCATTCCCTCTTTTTTTTTGTAGTGTCGGAGCCAGTTACTACTCATCACACCCGTTATCTCTACACAAGAAAGAAAATGAGAGGATGTCGCATGAATAAAACCACAAGACATAAATTCAAGGTTGATTCAAGGGAATATATTTACCTGGAATTATGCATATTAATAAAAGCGGCATGAGCACATAGTGACTGTTCTATAGGGATGTAAGAGTGCAACATGTCCATACCAGCCAGCTGTTGAGCTATAAATGGGAAATATCATTCATCATAAAAGCATATTCACTTTTGCTATTTAAATGACTCTTGTCACCATCTGGATCTGGTTAAATAGGTCAGAGTACATTTGAGCACAAAGTCCTATAAGGGCATTAATAATAGTGCAACATTTGCATTCTTTCCTCAGTGCCATTCTTCTCCGCTGCAAGCTGGAAATCTACATATAGAGCTTCTGGGTTGATATCATATGCACAGACATAAATATCTTCAAGATGCATGACCTTAAGTGTTAGTATGCTGCTACTATGGCAAAGCATATGGTGCTGTGTGTATATTGAGAAGATATTATGAAGCAGCTGGGGTTTTATATTTTTCAGGCTCAAAACTGCAAAGCCACACACACAGTCCTGTTCTTCCATGGCTTGATATTCTGCATAACAAATGTCAGATCATGTAAAATTGCACTTGCATGTCGAGGGGAAACAAAATGTTCGACTTTTCATTCCTGAAGTCTGCTTTCTGATACCAGAACATTACGGCCACTGTTAATAAAAATAAAACGCATTTAGAGAAATAAAAAAAAAAAAAAAAAAATTAGCACAATATGCACAATTGGCACAATTTGGTTTTCACAGCATGCAGCGCGTCTCTGCACAGTCAGATAAGTAGGTAAGATAAGAAAAAATAGGAAATTAATGCGGTGGGACAATCGTCTAATCTAATAATGCCGCATGCCTGACAACAGAGAAATCCGTGGACAGTTAGCATTCAATCAAAGGCCCATTCTCAGCACTGCATATAGTCACAAAGCCCATTCAAGGGGCTTTAACTAGGTCAGGTTGCTCAGTGCTCGGCAATCTATTAATATCGTGAAAAAATGCTAGCCCGAGACCTACGCTCCTGACACGCCGCCTTGTGTCCCTTATGACTTTGCCATGCACATAAATATATAAATAAAATCCATCTCTGCACTTGCTAAATTCCCAACGGCTGTCCCCTAATCAGAGAGCAGAGAGCACCTACGCCGTCCTCCTCGCATCCCGGAGGGCTTCAAAACCGGGAAGTGTCAGACGTCCTCTTCTCCTCCGTGACATAACCGATCCAGGAAGTCGGTTTCCCTTCTCCTTCCTCTGCTTCTTTGAGGATTCCTGCGTGCTCAACGTGGGACTTTTGATGTTGGTGAGAGACATGACCCAATGATTAGAACATGTGTCATCATCGCAGGAGCGCTCGGATAGGGAAAGGGATGCCGCTGCTGGATGTTTGAATCAACAGTGAAGCTTTCATCCGAGACTGACGCTTCCTTTTATAACGCTGGAGCCTTTGAAATGCACATCCACTTCTTTATTCGGCGAGGATGGGGGCACGGAACACTGACTGAGGAATACTACACAAGGATTGGGGGGAGGAAAAAAAAAAAAACATTCATCATAACATAAAATGCTTCTGGGGTTTATTTGAGTTTTTCCCAACTGCTGTGGTCATGAGAATCAAGGAAAGTGATCGGGGAAATGGGGCAAGCGTAATTATAGCCTGAACATCAAAATGGTGCCAGCGATCTGCAGTAGTCTGCAAGACCTGACTATATTTACATCTATACATAAATCTTCATCACCAGCATATACAAACAAGGGAGATGCATATTACTCCTTGGAATACTGTGGTTTAAATAGAGTCAGGAAATATAAATTAAGACCACACATGCTCTCGTAGCCAAGGCAGGCCAATGTGGAATAAACTATGACTAATCTTAAGTATAATAGCATCAATGCCACATTTTCTCTCCTGATTACAATAATTAAAATTTGCAAATGTCACTGTATAGAACACGAAATGGCCTGACAAGAAGATAACATAAACACTGTGGTTGAGGTTTGGTTAGGTTTAGCCACAAACACGACTTGGTTATTTTTAGTGATAGATTATGGTTTGGGTTAAAAAAAAAAAAAAAAAGTACTTATGGTTGTGTGGTTAAACAACAATAAACCCACAAGAAGCAGGGGATCATGGGAGACGATCATGGTCTTGGTTAAAAGTGTTTACTGTTGGTAGGAAATGGGACACAAAGAGCCGTCTTCCATGGCAAAGTCCCATGTTTTGTTGACCCATCCATCAGGCTCAACCTCAGCAACAAACATAACTACGACCACCATTAGAGAGCAGATGTCATTTCAGGTCTGTGGCTGAAATGAAAGTCATGTCTGACCTGATCCAGTTAAGGTCAGTGTCACGGCAGATAATGATAGAGTATAGGATTGGTGCTTGGTCCTTAACATCATTGTCTTTGAAGATAAATTTTTATCTTATATATCCTCTGTTAAAAATGTGACAAAGGCAGCAATCTGTTCAGACTGAAATCAGCTGATAAATACAGTAGAGATCTATGCACTGGTTTTTCAGTAGACTCGTTATGGGCATCAAAGAATCTTGCCGAGTAAATGACTGCAGTTTAATCCTTGTAAACAGCGTTAAAATTAAAATATATATCAGAAACAGACATTTTACACTGGTCTTTACCAGAGCACTTGGAAGTTGGTTTAATAGTTGTTTACATTTCAAAGAATGCTTAATGATGGCACATTGGGGGGTATTTGCGAGCATGCTGTAATTAATTTGTGGTGTGGCAACTTAAGCATTTGGACACTAATGATAAAAAGAGGACACCAGCTCAGAAGATTTGTTTAAGAGCTTAAACAAAGCGAATTAAACATTGAGCAGCGCCAAATTAACATTCTGTACACAAACAGTGACACAGTGTTGCCTTTCAGTGTCTCGCTGCCATTATTGGCCTGAATATGAATATCTGAATATTAAACAACATCAGAGGAAAAAAAAATATCAGTCTCTATAATTTATAAAAGCTAGTGTGTCAAACTGCAGCATGTTGGTCTTTCTACTCTCATTTTCCCATAATACAGGGATTTAACCAGTGGATTTAGTTAGAAAATATGTTAATATAGAATCACAATGATCAGTTTTTTTGTTGCTTTGCAGAGAAATCAGGGTGTGATGGGTCCAATATAGCTTGTTTAAGTCCTGACTGGAGGGCAGGTTGACACCAGTGTCTTTCTCTGCAGCCACTACTGTTGGTTGGGGTCTGTTCCTGTCCTGTTTGGTGGTCGATCCAAGTCAGGCAGAGATGGATGTGCAGAGAAAAGACTGGATTATTAAGGTGTAGAACTGAGACAACTTATTGAGCTGGTGCAGAAAGTTCAACATCCTCAGCTGGACATTTTAAAGATGGAGACTATGTTGCCCACTTTGGGTCCTCGGAAACTGTGATTCCAGAAACTGTAAGGTTTATGCAGACAAGTTTTTAGTTGAATATGGTGATGAGGGCATCTCGTGTCAACTCCACAGTTTTGAAAGTGTTCATCTCCAGGTTGTTCTGACTGCACCAGAGGACACCTCCCTGTATGCAGACTCATCACCAGGTCAGTCATTCTTTCATCTACAAACATTAGGAGCTTCACAGATGGGACTCCAGACATTAAGTTCTTTTTGTCAAGGAAGAAGAGCAGTGGAAAGAGCACGCATCCCTGTGGTACACCAGTGTGGACTGTGCAGGTACTGGATGTGATTTTCCCCAGCCTCACCTGCTGCCTCCTGTCTGTGATCCACTCACAAGTGGAGGCTGGTGCAGTGAGCTGGGTGAGTTTGGAGCCAATCAAGACATATTCTTCAGCCACAGGAGGGTCAGGGGTCACACCATCCAAGGGAAAGTTTATAGTTTAATCATGAGTATTGAGCACTGTCATGTCAGACATGACAACAACATGCAGCAGATCGATAAATGCACAGTTAACTACAGCGATTGCAGGGAGAAGAAAAGTCCCTGAATCTCAGATGGCTGCAGTTGTAAACTACACCAATTTACCACCAACCTGGAGCACGGCGTGTTGCCACTGCGAAAAGAAAAAGCTGCAGACAATGCACCTTGCCTGCGATCTATCACGGCCTGACAGGAGTTATTGAATAATCAATTGTCCTTGCCAAATGTCAGCACAGTGTGTCAAGTCTGATCAAACCAGCAAATCTGAGCAACATCTGTCATTGCACTCATGTTTACTGTATGTCTGCATGTAGGACAACTATATACATCATTGCAACCTTTACTGTGTGATGTCACGCTTGACACGTGAGTGCATCTGATTGGGCATTTGCTGAAATTTGAATTTCAATTCTGTCTTCACAACAACAAGAAGCTATGGCAGATTGATTAGATGCAACAGGAGAAAAGATACACAGAGGCTTGTGCGTGTCTGCTGTAAAACGAAAGCAGCTCTTATTGATATAGTGATCCAATATGGAAAATACTTCTTTCAAACAAAAACTCAGTTTAAAAAGACGCCGCCGGGAAAGGGGTCAGCAATCAGCCATTTATCCAGCAGCTGGCAGTTGGAGGAAAACCAACAGTAGCTGAACGAAAGTTTGTCACATGAAACTGATTAAAACAGCATCAGTCATCTTCCCAACTTTCAGGGAGGAAAATTATTGTGAAATCAAACTAATCTTTGGCACTGGACTCTTTTGAACCCCTCCAACTGCTGCCAAATTGGCAACCTTTTTGTAAAATCAAGAAACTTTTAGAGTTTGCTTCAACGCTTTAATTCTCAAAAGCAGCTAGTGACTGAAAACTTTGTCTTTGTAAATGTTACTATGGTAACTCCCAGAGTATTTGTGGACAGATATGTACAACTGAGGCCAACTTGAATGGGCTTGTCTCATCCAAAGATCACTTATGATGACTGCACTTTTCATGGACAGCGCAGCCTGGACTGACACTGTTCATGTGCAAATCAGTAAAATATAAACTGGTGACAGCTGTTGCATTCTGGAAAAGGGAAGTTGGTCACACTATATTCTAAAGTCTGTCACAGGGCAGGACAACAACCATATATACAAAAATAAAAAAACATGTTGGAGTCATTGTCTGAGATCAGAAACACTAATAATAAAGATTCCTTGAGACAAGAGGATTCACTTTTGATGGGCACTCTTTCAAAAAACAACTGGTCTAATACATCTTATCAGTCAGTTTGAAATCTGAGTCATTTGAATTCATTCTCATCTCATCAGCAGTGGACTGAAGAGCAAGAGGTTAATAAAGAGAAAGTCCTCCTACCATCAAAAAAGGAGCACAACAGCAGCTACTGCCAGCTTTTATTACCACACACACACACACACACACACACACACACACACACACACACACACACAGAAAACAAAATGTGGATGCATATGTAAAAAATGATGTGAAAATGCAGACAGGTGAGGACTTTCCTCTTTAAAGCAGAAACCCGAAAGTGGACATGAGGCCATGTTCAGTCAGTGGATATAACAGGGCAAAGGGTAATTGAAATTTCTGAGGCACCTGAGAGTGAATGTCAAAGTCCCCTTGAGTCCAGTGAGCACTCAGGCAATGCTGTCACTCCTCTCCTCTGCTGAACCAACGGGCCAGCAGGGAGCAGAGGTAGATAACCCTAAACCAACCTGATCCCACTGTTGGGATGAGAAGCTTCTGATGATCGATAAGAATCCCACCCACCCACCCCAAAAAAATCACTTCTATCTAAACAAAACTAAGGAGGAACTGAGTAAAAGTCATTAAAAATTAAGACCAGTTGGGAAGAAATTGACTTGGAAAAGGTCAAACCTGACACAGGGATTTTCAAACTGCAGAGACACAGGCACTGAGATTTCTATCAGTGTATGTCTTGCCATGTAATTTGTATTATCTTCTAATAATTTTATATTATCAACAAATGCAGAAACTAATAAAGAATTATCCTAACAAATTTCTTCGGTGTTGTCACAAGGCGATATAAATTATATACCTCTGTACCATAACACAGAGAAGGAGCCATGTTTGTTGTAAAGCACAAACCTAATTCACTGGTGCAAAACTTCAGATTTTACCATTGGCAGCATGATAATAGTAATACATTGATCTGACAAGCTATAGTCATACCAGACCTCTAACCTTTAAGTTCAATTTCGCATTTTTTCTTGGTAAATACTTTTCAATACCATCATCAGAATTGTAAATGAAAAAAAAAAAAAGCACTGGAGAATATTTCTGCCACGACCTCTTTTTCTTCATCAACAGCTTATTTACTCTAAAGTGAAAAAGTGTTTCGCATTCCAGGAGCCTTGGCATGAAAGAGCACTATTGAATGGACAACATACATGGTGAGCAGTGCTTCACGGACCACCAATTTACCTCGTCTCGCCTGCTACCTCCTACACATATCAAAATACACAAACACACACCTATTGTGATTGCTGTCCTGCTCTCCCCCCTCTAATTGGCAATTAAACAGTGCCCACAAAGCAATCAGGCAATGGCCAAGACAGATGTGACGCAGAGAGAGGAAGGCTTGTTTATAATTTTGCCAGCAATAACTTTCAGCTCGCTCGCGGAGGAGATGAATCATAATGAGGTGGATTGCACACGAGCCGTTCTTGTTGTTAGCGGTAGACGATTTGGCTTGTTAGGAGGAATCCTATGGATGGGATGATTACACAGAACAATATCTGAACGGTCACAGAGGATTATAAACTTTGTGTTTCCCTTGGGTAGGACTAAAATGTTGGGAGTAATAGAACTGTAAATGCTTATCTTATTAAACAATGCTCATGGCTGTGGCGACACAGCATTATACTGTGATATGTGTGTGTGTGTGTGTGTGTGTGTGTTATCTCATGGAAAGACAGAGCAGTTTATTTCAGTTCCTGCTCTGCTTAGTATTTTTAGAGCTTACGTTTTTCTTTGAAGTTATTTTTAATTGTGTTGCCCGGATGGGTGTTAATTAGGAAACAGTCATTAATCGTAGGCCAAGCATTAGTAAGACTGGAGCTTAGTCACAAAGCTGCTGTTCAAGAATGGAAACTTCACATGACTGTGCTCCACTTATACTTTCTTGAGAAGGAGGAGTGGGAATTCGTGCTGCTGTCAGTTGTGTTGGCTCACAGTTTCAAATGAAAATACACGATAAAGTGAAGCTTTAGGAAAATGAATGGAGGGCTTCAAAACAGATTTAAGCCCCACTGAAATTAAAATGCATACTTTATTTGATTTTTTTTCAAATTCAAATGGAGAATTGTATTTGTTAGTCTCATTAAAGGATGTTTCCAATTTATTATAACATGGGTTTTGAACAGTTTGGCTCTTATTTCTATTGGCTGTGATAATAATGTACTCACCAAAGTAATTGCTAATTGTGAGTTTTTGGAACATGACTAAAAAGAACAATGATTGACTTAGATTGTCTAAACCACTTTGTTAAGAGGGAAAATGAAAGGGAATGCACCCAGAATCCACAAATCTCCAATATTTGAGGTGCATCTCCTTTCAGTTTTGGTACCAGTGCACGACTTTGACAAGTACGTTATGGTCAATGTTCAGCCAAGAAATGGGTCATTAAACTGTTTGGGTAATAGTTTTACCTGTTTGTGTTATGTTATTTATTTATTTCCTAATAGATTTGGCCAACCTGGTATTTTTAGCATGTCACTGCTTTCCAAGATCTCAGCATTTGGTGAAGACAATATTTTTATTATCAAAAATGTTGCTCAAACCCACAACCCTGATTCCAAAAACAGTTGGGACTCTGTGTAAAACATGAAACAGAATGTGATCATTTGTGAATACCTTTTGACATATACTCAATTGGAAACAGTGCAAAGTCAAAATATTAATTGTTCATTGATTTTTTTGTAAATATCAGCTTATTCTGAATTTGATGGCAGCAACATGTTTCAAACAAGTTGGGACAGGAGCAACAAAAGACTGTGAAAGTTGTGGACTGATCCAAAAACACCTGTTTGGGTCAGTCCACAGGTAAACAGGTTCATTGGTAACAGGTGATAGGATCACGATTGGGTATGAAAGGTTCATCCTGGAAAGACTCAGACTCAGACTCAAAGTCATTCACAAGCGAGGATGGAGAGAGGTTCAACACTGTCAAACACATGATAGTATGAAGGAGATTACTACATGGGAACTTTGTGAAATTGGTCTCAGTAAACACAGTTTGTTTGCAAATGACTGCGTTCTGTTTTTATTTATGTTTCATACAGTGTCCCAACTTTTAGAATCAAGCTGAGCTAGAATTATGCTTTAATGTGCCTTCGGTTTATATATTGGATAAATCTGTAAAAAAAAAAAAAAATTAAATTATTACTTTCCTAAATATCTGTGCAAATCAGCCACTGTATGGTAATGTTTGTGGAAAGATGGTGGTTATGGAAAATAAACTTTTAGGCAAGATATGGTTAGTGTTGGTTACGGTCAGGTAAACACCATAAGAACATTTTTCATTCAATGTGCAAGCACAAGTGCATTTCAAATGACAGAAAGAAAAGTGATTCAAAGAGCGAGTTTACCAATCCATGACATTGTGTTGCTTTGGGAGATATTACTGGCTCAGTTGTTGGAGTCTATCAAGAATACCAGGCGAGTCATCATCATCATTCATCACCGATGCTTTTTCATCACTCATTTTTCATTACTTTGCAATCAGACGCATTTTCTTTCTGTTGGACATCTCCCTACTTCTTATTGCATCGTTTTTAAGTCACTCATTGTTTTGTTTGCCAAAGGCTGAGCGAGAGAGAGAGAGAATATCCACGATTTCTTGAGATGTTTTGTTGAGTTCTGGCAGGAGTGCGCCACAAACTCTTCCACTCAAAAAGTGCTTAAAGAAGAAGTCTAGCTGAAAATCACAACATGCTTTCAGAGATGACTTTTAATCCTTTTTCATCTACAGTATATTGGTAAATAGACACAGTATACACAGATCTGACGGCTTCTCCAGTGACATTTGTGACATTTCTCTGCACCCATGGCAGGCAATTTGAGCTAAATCTTACATTATGAAGACTAAGACCATACTACTTTATGCTATAAATGTCAGCAAAGCTCAGTGGGGGCATGCTTGCATCACTGTCTGGGGTCTGTGCTCTCTCTCCCGGTTTCCTGTTGGTATTGGATGTCCTTTAAAGTCTCTGCTGCCTCGAATTAGACGAGGGAATATTGATATTAAAAATACCAGGCGGTGTCAAGAATGCAGAGCAAAGTTGAAGCTAACTTGCTGCCACAATCAGGCCGATCCCTTAGAGAGGCCACAAATCTCATTTCCTATTTTCCACCTCTGTGGCAAGATACCAATTCCGACATCAAACAGTGCCCTCTTGGGCTCAGCAACACCGGCGGAGGGATAATAGTGGAAAAACAAGATCACACAGGAGGAGAAAAGAAAACTGCTGTGTTCTTGGAGAGTGACCATTTCACACTGGGTATAGCTTCATTATGAAAGTGAGATTTAATAGATATATTACTTTCATATTATTTTGAAAAACCTCGTCATTTCTTGGGCCTCCATTGAATCCAATGAGGCAATTTTATATATTTTTTTGAAAGTAGGTCATAGAAAACATCACCTGAAATGTAAGAATAGATAAATGCATGTCATTTTAGCAACAAAATTGAGCTTACTGAAATGGCAGACTGGTTCTGTTTAATCATCCTTGGGTGCAAAGAATAAGACAGGAGCATGATGCCCCTCCTCTGTGAGCAGAAACGTGGGGGATGTTGTGTTGAGGATACATGTAGCATTTATATGCTGATGACATGCTAAAGTGGGTAATCAACTGTCTGTAGCAGGGCAGAAGCAATCTGATGAAATTGTTGCTGATGAAAAATTATGGCCATATGCTGATTGGGGAGGTCACACTCCAGCGTCAAAGAGGCTGAAGGCAGTAGCACGACCCTCTCTGATATAACTGGGGACACTGGTCACACTGGGAAGTAGATCAGTCTTTATGGCAGTTTTTCCTTTTGTAAGAAGCTGATGATTGATAGAGAAAAAGGACAAGGGCGTGCTAAATATGTCAAGGAGGAAGGTTATAACAATTAGCCGTAATTGCAGTAAAGGCTGGATTTTCAAAGTAAAAGAAGAGAGCATTTCATTCTTTCTGTGTTAATGAACATGGCGTCAGCTGTTTTTTTGTTTTTTTAATAGGTGATTAACTTCAGTTTACTTTAGTTAAAGTATCCCTAGGACTATGGTTACATGACTGCTCTGTCCTTAATTAGTTATCATTATTTGTTAATTACTGTCTCATGCACTGAAGGGCAAAATCTTTAGTCAGACACCACCTGGAAGTAATCAATCACCTCACCTGTCAATTAGCCTCCTATGTGAAATCGCACACCAGGCACAAAGTCTGTAAACAAGCTCATCTTGTAAAAAAAAAAAAAAAAAAAAGATCAATGACTAAATATACCTGGATCTGTATTTTCAGTATGAACTGTTTGATTATTACTGTACACTGAACATAGCCAGTACAATTGCCGCCTGTGTGTGCATTTCAAACAACACACTGATATCCTGATTGGTTGCCAGAGATACAGTTCAGAGGCAAATCAACAATGACCAAGTTTTCAACATTCAGGTGAGCTACAGTGAAGATCTGGATCATGTTTTACTGTTGCAATGAGAAGGCTACAAATATGCTTTCTTTCAGCTTCTTTGGGGATCTGACGATGCACCTGATTAATTACATATTTCATGTAACGTATGTAATGCATATTTCATGGGAGGGACATGACCCCCTCCCCCACCGCCCCTGCAGCGATTATATGCCTTGCTTAACATTTTATACGTATGGGCTAATTGTTGCAGTTAGCTAAGGTTAATGCATCTTTTTAAACGGCTGGGTCATATTGTCACTGATAACAAATGGGTAATGATTGGTTTGCCCACTAATGGTAATGGTCAATTGCTCTGCCTGCTAAGTTAATTCACATATTCAGACACACACGCATGCTGTTTTAACCAGTCGTTGACCTGAGCACCTTGTCTGGTCAGATTCACTGATCCAGGACGTATCCAACCCCTTTACAGTTGCCTCCATAATGTGCACAACTCGTGTGTGTGTGTGTGTGTGTGAATATGCGAGTAACGTGAGTACATTGGAGAGTTGGGGGAGGGGTGTCCCTTTTTTGGTAATTGAGCTCTACTGTCCATCACAATGTCTGTGCATGTCCCTGCTGACAGGAAAACTATACATAAATCAGAAATATGAGAGCTAGAATTTATACAGTTCCTGCCTCAACTCCCAATTGGATGCAGAATTATTTGTCCCTTATGGTGCCTTGTTTTAGGTCCAAAAGATTCAGAGATAGTGTTAAAGGGATTAAGATCCCAACACACTAAGAAAGGCACATTATTTCCTTAATATTCATCTCTGATATTAAGGATGAGAGTCATATTAGAGGAGAGAATCATTAATAATTTCCCCTTTTCTGCACTGCCTTTTACTAGATTTACTTTTATCTAAAGGGCAATTTAATCGTAGGAGGGAAGCTACTTTTATCCCCCAGTGCCCCTCCTCTCTTTGTCTCTCTCTCTCTTTTTTCCTCTCCCTGCTTTGTTATTACACGACGATGCTTTGTTCTGTTCGTACTTTGCACACAGAGGGAAAAAAAAAGTTGTGGGTAGTGAGTTTGCGAGTCTGCCGCCTGACAGACTCCTCCTGATGTGACATTAAATTAATAAAACAAATGTGGTTTGCCGAGATAGAGCACTTTAAAGGAGGTAAGAGGACGGAAGCAAAAATCCTCTTCCTGCACCTAAATTGCTTCGCCGTTGTCCTTTTTTCTTTCTCTTTGGAGTATGTGCGGTTTATCGTGCGTTTGAGAGTGTGCGAGAATGTGTGTTTGAGTGCCTCACCTTCACAGAGTTTAAATCCTCCAAATCCTTCTCTGTTGGATGGTGGCCTGTCTGGCTGTTCTACGGTATGGAGATGATTCCACCCAGCAGCAGCTGCCTGCTGTAGTTTGTGGAAGAGTTCCAACGCACACACACACANCACACACACACACACACACACACACACACACACACACACACACACACACACACACACAGTCATGTTCCCATCACTTCGGGGGACACTGACTTACACTCATTTCCTGGAGACTAACTCTGACCCTAAACCAAATCCTCTCCCTAAAATTGAATGACTTAAAAGAGGACTAGTGTTTGTCCCCATAAGGAAGGTGAGTCTCCACAATGTGTACATGGGTAATACATGTCCACACAGACACACACACACAAACACACACACACACACACACACACACACACACACACACACACACACACACACACACATACACAGACACACATACACAGACATACTTGTTCTTAAATCAAACAGCCCTTTGATGAAAATGTCCTCAATTTGCTGGTTAAAAACTTGTTACAGTCCTCACTATGTTGCAAGTACAAACACACACACAAAGACACACACACACACACACACACACACACACTACAGTTTGCATGGTGTGTGCCATGAGTACAAAACATATTTTTCTTCAGATTATTTTGCCGGAATACAAAAGGTGTGGCTGGATACAAAGGGACTTTTCCGCCTCTTCATTCAACTGGACTACGTGGCGGCACGTCTGCAGACATGCTTGTGAGGGCACACTTGCAGGCACGCTGACCTTTTACGCTCCCTCATTAAAAAGCCCCAACATCCAGTACACATCTATCACCTGGTGATCAGGGGGAGCTGAGACCTTCAACCTCCATCCCCTCCCTGGAGGGGTGGGTGGGTGAGACACCGCAGCAATCAACCCCCTGCCTGCCTCACATCCATCATACCTTAGCAGCGCGAGGTGGGAGTTACACAACGCACACAATCACACAGTATGACACAACACGTCTCTATGTGACTCAGGCCCCTATACCCAAACTCCCTCCTCACAGTTTCCCACCACCTCTTCAATTCTGCATTACGGCACTCAGATCACAGCCATGATTATTATGACTATATGCAGACACCACCTCTCACAGCTGGAGAACAACCTTGACACAAAATGGCTGATGCCCCTCCCTCCACCGATGGAAACACTTTTCCCCTACACTTCACATAAAGAGCATGATGGCACCGGCTAGTGCAGCTCGCTGTAATTTAGTTCTTTATAAAAGCTTTCAAATCTTTTGAATCGGATGCGCTTTACTGATGCGTGCGAAAGCCGCAGTAATGGAAGAATAAATGCAGCCAATTAGTGTAAATGTTATCACACATTATGTAAAGGTCATATTGAATAGTCAAAGGAATAAGTGTCCATGAGTATATTACATTTTTCATCCCATGGGTTGGTAAATAAACATGTAGCATTGCTTTGTCTTCATTCTCAGTCCCTGTCTACCTTGCAGCCATTACTCATGCACATTTGCATATGGAGTAGTTAGGAGGCACCGCCGGTGTTTTGTGTGTGTGTGTGTGTGTGTACGCGCGCTCGCTGTGTACGTGTGTGGATCTGCTTTCATTTATGTCCAACAAAGGCTGACTGAAGAGCTCCCCGTTTCTCCACTTTGTATTGATCCGTTAATTGTGCCGCTTAAGTGTGAACATGAATCAGTGCTACAGTGTTGCAACAAACAAGGCACACAGGCTCTAAATTAATTACTCAAAAATAACAAGCTGAGCCCCTGGTGGAACAAACAAAAGGGAGAAGTGGTCCAAAGTTACGATGTTAGAATCAGTTGGGATGTTTGAGCTACAGGAGAGTTCTGTTAGAGTACCTAATGGAAAAGTCTTTCATGTGGGGATCTGAAATTATCTACTAAAATAGCCTGAAAAAGTGCATGTTGGTTGGAGAGAGTCTGCATTTAATTTCTAGTGAGCACCATAAGGGACTGAATTCATATTCTACATTACTGAAGGAGAAACTTTACAGCATGCTTTCCAAGTGCTGACATTTACTAATCTGCATGCAGGAAGAATAAGAATTAGGTGACACACAAACACACATATATCTAAAGCTTTGTCTCAAAAAAGCATATCTCAGTTTATACATCCAGTAATAAAGGAATCAATCTCCCGCCCTCAGAGGGAATAATATCTCTATTGCTAAAGAGGTCACAGCGAAAATTATCTGGTCACAGGCAGGAGATGGAGTAAAGTATCAGGCCTCACCGCCTCACACTTTCATGTTTATAAAACAGCTTCATCATTGGGTGACATTATTATGTCGAGCTGTGATCCTCTTTCCGAGCCCAGCGACTTGGTATTAAAGTGTTTCATTTAGAAACAGACATTTGAAGTAACACAAAAGCCCACAATTCCAGATCTTCACTTTTACATTATCAAATAACGCCACAATTCTGAGGGAAATGTCTATTAGCATATAACAGCCTCTAATCCTTTTTCATATTCCTGACACAAGTGCTGCTACACGAGGCATCAAGCCTTCATGCAGTTTTTTTTTTTTTAAAGATGAAAAGCTTGGTTTATTTTTACCCAAGACATTTTTTAAATACATTCTTTGCATGTTTTTTCTTTCCTATTGTCCCGTGTTTTCAGTCTTATCCGTGAATGGCTTTTAAGTCTTCATCTCTTTGTTCTCCGCCATCCTAATCCACACTCGCAATTAGCACGATGAATAGTGAACTTTGTTGTTTTTCAAAGATCGGTGCATAAAAAAGTACAAAAAGTTGTAAAACTTTGAATCGCAGTGGAAAACTGTGTCAAAATGAAGATAAATCGCAGCAATTTGATCCAAAGTCGCTGCAAATAAAAAATACAAAATGACTGTTTGCACATGCTCTGCTGCTCATTCCACTCCTATGTTAAAGAGACGACAATCTGGCACGACAGAAGGTTTTCAACTGCTGACAATCTGCAGCTCCTCAGACTGCAGCATGTTGACCCTCTTCCACGTCCCGTAACGACGGAGCCGGAGAATAAAGGCAACCTTGACTGCAGTAATTACAGGCTACACATCACTACCCACCAATTACAGTGCAATATTTTGATTAGTCTGTCACTGCAAACAGGAGCAAATGCAATTCAGAGCCACAGAAAGAAGTAGGCACAGAAGTAACCTGGAGAGTAACCCCCCCCCCCATGGAGAAAAAACAAATCCATAACAACAGCAATACCATGACTACTACTGTACTGCCAAAGGACCACAATAACAATAACATGTTAATAGGAATGATTTATACAATAATTATCAGATATTTATTCGACAGATAAACATATTTTCAAAATGGTTTGCTTACTCAAAATACACACACACACACACACCGGCAGCAGTTCTTGTCATGCAAATAGTTTTGGTTTAATTTCCTCTGTCTATGAGGTCCATCTCTGTGCTTTCAGTTCCCAGTATCTGAGGCTGGATCCAAGCTGTTTTTAGTCTAATAAGGTCAATAAGAGTCTCAGTGTATAAGTCTCAGGCCTGTGTGTCAATATGTCTGATTACATGTAATCATAGTAATCACTGGGGGAAATGTGCTTTTTGGCCATTAAGGTCATAAACATCATTGCTGCCTGAGATCACAGGTTTCTTTTAGGAGAAGGAAGTGTGACAGTTATGTAACGTAGAGAAGCTGGAGGAGCGTGGGTCAGGGTGGTTTGACTGAGCATTAAAAACACTTTGGAAAGATTGTGTGCTGCAAGACTTTTTCTAAATGAAACCAAGAAGCAAATCTTTCTCTAACCTCAACCAAGTGCTGCTGAGTGTCTCAACATAACCACAAGAACTGAAATCATGCTTCAGTTGCTCCATGTGGATTTTCCAAAAGATCATTTTGTAGGACAATAAAATGAAGCGCTTTGTGAACAATTAGTTCGGTAACATTTTGGATATGTTACCCAACATAGCCTCCTCATTATGTTGATGAAAATAAAAGTAATCCGGGCGGCATCGCATTTCCTGAACAACACATAATTGCTGTTGCAAATTGGTTGTAAATTAACATCATTTGTAGGAGACGGTATTGACTTTGTGCAGGGTAAAATGCACTGTTACTGATATTCTTTTTGGCTGCAACTGCTTGTAGCCTGAATTGGTGGAGCATCGTGCAGCCATAAAACGACATTCATGGTATGTTTGGGTCGAATGAATTTTGAATGAGGTCCGCTTTGAATACCGTGGAACTGAATGGAACTACATTTGTAGCAATACAAGAATTAACATTCACACCTCTTTTCATAGTCAAAGTCCCTGAATAATCCATAGAACTCCACAATTCATAGCATATTATCCAAGGTAATATTTGATCGGTGGAAAGTAGCTCCAGTGTAAACTGTTCACAGCGAGGTCTGCAGATATCTCAGCACCTGAGCAAATTAAAACTACTGTGTTAGCATGGTTAGCAGTAGTGGAAAGTGAAAATGGGTTTTTCTTCAACCCCTTAATAGAAATTAATCGCACAATTTACATTGAAAGAAGAGATACGAAAACATTTGCATATAAGCGTGCATGCACACACACATACACAGTGTGTCTAAGATGCCTGTCGAGGATAGTGTGTGTCCGGTTTGGGAGAAGTGCTGTGATTGGGGTTGGGACAGGGAGACAGAGGCTAAGGCCCTCTTCAGTGAGGAGAATTGGTTTGGCCATTTTACACCCCTTTTTACACACAGGCCCTCCCTCGCACACACACACACACACAGCGTTCGCATACGTCACCGGGAAGACACCAGGGACTGAGGCTCAACCTTGGGAGGCAAAGCTTAAATGCCGGTTGTTGGGCCAAGAGAGCAGATGAAAACAACATCCCTCTAAATCTGTTGCTTTTCTTTCTGTCAGCCCTCCTATCAATCCATCTTTCCCCACATGATTTCCTACTCCTGTCCTCCTCTCAATCCTTCACTCTGTCAGTTTTTCAAGCCATCTATTTTGCTGTTGTGTTTCTCTCCCTCTCTCTCTCTCTCTCTGCATGCAACTCCTGGCATATTGTCCTTTATCCCAGATGGCAGCTGATCCGGGAGATGTCTCACTCCGCTCCCCACATATGGAGCCCCATCGCTGGGCAGAGAGGCTCTTGATTCCCCCTCCTCCACACACACACACACACACACACACACACACACACACACACACACACACACACTTCCTTGGCTGGCTGGGGCGAAGCCAAAGCCCAGATCAGGTCCCCGTGGAGGACACATCCCTCTCAGCGGGTGGCCAGGTACCCCGGCGCCAGGAGGCTGGGCTGGAACCACACACAAATACACCCACTCACAAATTCCAATTCCCATCCATTTCATGGCAGGTATGGGCTCCATGTGGTATCAGATCCATCCCATGTGGCTCGCCGCCACACTGTGAAACGCCAATTAACAATGCTCATTTTCTCCCATTGCTTCCTGAAGCCACCTGATTATGGTTATATCATTCCATTAGAATATATATTACTTTAATAGATTCAATTTCGTGATTACACAGATAAATACGAGATAATCTCTTGGGTGTTCAGCTGGGCTATGCGATACATATTAACATATTCCACGCTATGCATATGTAGACGATGTGATGTATGGACAAGATTGAATGCATGGGTTGTTGCTTTGGGAGTTCATGGGAATGTGCCAGCAATCAGTTTTCTCTCAGCCTATTAAAATACAGGCACACGCACAGGGCTGACTTAAATGGATAACTAACATGCTTGGTGCATAGGGAGAGGATGCATAGCAAGAAAAGACTGTGGGCAACCGAGGAGAGAGAGGCTGCAAAGCTGAGACATTACGCCGGGAGGGAGCTGGGGACACAGATCGAGCTGTGTTCATAAAGTTTTACTGGGATGTAAAATTTGCTGATTGTTTATTATCCAAGTGAGAGGGAGTGGAAATTGGCCAACAAAGCCACTGAGAAGAGCGGTTATTAATTGCTGTGTGCTTTGTTACCGCCATGGGTGTAATGATCAAGTGTGGATTGTTTTAATCAGGCATGGCATGATCTGATGAGCACTGAAAAGTTGATGTGGCACACTGAAGGCTTTCTGTAGGAATTAGCACTCAGGAGAGATAACAATTAAAAAAGAAGGGAAGTGGCAAAAGAAAGAAAAACAGAAAAACAAGATGGGGGGGAAAAAAAGTTGAACTGGAAGGATTATGGAGACAGGAAGTTGCAGGGGAAATGAAAGTGCGCTACGCTGATTGAGAAAAGGCACACGTGGATGAGGGTATGGCTCATACCGTCACACACACACATACACACACACACATGTCGAGTGAGTGAGCAGCAGGGCTGTGGAGTGTAAGCAGGTGTCCTATGGGAGAGAGTGTACCATTAGCAGATCATTTCCCTCTCCGCTCCAGCAGGCCCTCCTCTCTCATACCTCCGCTGTCAGCACAGCCTCGGAGGATTACCGAGAGAGAGAAGGGGAGAGAGCGAGGGAGGGAGGAGAGGGAGAGACTGAGCGAACGGGTGGGAAAGGAGAGTAGAGTGTGAAATTGAAACTTGCATAGCCCCTGCGTGCCCTCAAAACTGTGATTATTACCCGGTAGGCTTTTTTTTTTTTTTTTTTTTTAGCTTCCGATCCTGATTCCTCCTGGGAAAACACAACCAGAACACAATGTACATTTTGGAAAGTGAATGTCCATATTTACTATACGCTCTTTTGACCAGAGGCTGCTATAAAGTAAAAATGGTAAACATAAGATATAAATGGTGAAGGAGGTGTGCTGAACTTCAAATCCTTGTCCCCAGCCGTGCAGCACACAGCTGCTGAAAAACGGTTTTGTTGTGGCGGAGTGGGTCAGTCTGCGACACCTCCCCCTGACCTCTGACCCTCTATTCCTCTCGAGAGCCGCGCTAGCTGGGGGCAAAGTGGTGGCCTGGCTGGCGACAAGCCCACCGCCCATCAGAGATAAGGACACCTCTCCGCAGTCAAAGCTCAGGGACGGAGGGAGGAGAGGCTGCGGGGATGGAAGGTCAAACAGGAGTGGGCGGATGGAGCAGGGGTGAGAGCAGAGTAATAAAGTGGGAGGGGAGAGAGAGAGAGATGAAGGGAGGCAGAAGGAAGCCCAAATCCTTCCTCAGCTCTCAGCCGCTGGGCGTTTCAGGCATGTAGATGCTGATGTGGAGACAGCCTATGGGGGGACTTTACTGTGACATGAAAGCAGGCTGCACAACAGTGGCGAGCTATAAATAACACAACACAGATGGAATCATACATTCAAGTGCACATATTGTACACACTCATGCATGTAGACGCACACACTGGCAGAAAAAAGTATCTGATATATGAACTTATTACTTTTTCCTCTGATTAAAATACTCCCTGACCTTTCCTTCAACAAGTGTTTTATTTGCTCGGGCTCATTTATCCTTCAGCTGTATATTTACCAAAACCACAAGCTTTATCTGACTTTAACAAAGCCATAAAGAGTAGCTGCACCTGGGCAAATTATCTTACTTGCACTGACAGCTAGTGGTGACAACACACATACTACATCAGAACTGGGTGTGGTCACAAGATCAGCAGACCACGCCCAAAACTGCAACCAACCAATCAGAGGTTCAAGAGAAATTGTAAAAAAAAATACCTGTAGACTCACAGAGGTCTGTGCAGCAGTGCTTGTACTCCCCAGATCTAGTGTGGAGTTAAAGGACAGTTCGACAGATTTTACACATCAAAGTCTATTGTGTTGTGTTGTGAACGACTGTGTCTGTGGGAAAAGCCTTCAGGAAGCCTTTTGTGGCTCCAGATGGAACTGCGCCTGATCCAATTGCCAGCCATGCCACTTCAGTCAGCCTCGGTCAGGGCTGAAGACTGCGAGCTGTTGTTTGCTGTTGTTGTTGGGAGTCGAGTGGCATTGTGGGAAATGTGGGTGCCAGATTTTGACAAGGAAAAAGAATGGACGGACTTAAAAAAAAAATCTCTGGTTCTGCTGTATCGATATTGATCCTTTAAAGAATTGTGAGTCCCTGTAGGACGGCAGCACTAAACTGGTGGGATACTCTTTTAAGAGCATATATCACATTTTAATATAACACACATTTTCCTCTGTCCTTGATGTGTAAGGATACAGCGCTGCCCAGTGTGGACACTCATAAACCCTCGAGAAAATAGCAATTTTTCCACATCTCCCACTCCCCGGATAGTCATATCCCGATTACTGTACCCTGACTAATTCTGTCCGTGTGGTGTGTGCTAATGAAATGCAAATGAAATGACGCAGACACTGTGTGTTGCGTGGATATTGCAGGAATGCAATTGAAACTCACATTATCTGGAGTTTTGTCTAATACAAGTGTATAGCAATAGGTTTGGACAGTCGTACGCGTCATAAAGATTATATAATGCTGTGGTGGCCATGTCCATGTAGAGGGAACCCTGTTGTGAGGGAAGAGGCTCCGAATGATCCAGGCTAAACGCAGATGTGTTGTATATGAACAGTTACCGCAAAAGAAATAGATGTCACCTCTAGTATTTGACCTTGAATGGCGTTCTCTCCACAGATAAGGAAATAACGGCTTCAGACAAATAGCCTGTATAATGCTCTGAAAAGTGGCTCCAACAAACCTAATAATACATCACATCTTCAGTGCTCTTCCTCTGACAAAGCCCTCTCTGTCAGAACATCAATGATATGATGAATTAATGATTTGCGGGTTGTCAAACAACAACGTCTCTTTCACAGCCAGCTATTGATGAGCCGTCTCGCAATGAAGGTAAATGATTGGAGGTGGAAACCGCTGTTGTGTGCAGTCGCTGAAATATATCACATAAAAGCCAGAGCAATACGTCTTTATGCGAGGCTTCCTCTTAAGCATTTGAAACATGCACCAGAGAAGATTTCATAATATTTTTGCTAGAAAAAAAAAAAAAAAAATCATGAAGGGTAGAGGAAGAAGTAATTTGTTATTCACACAAACCCCCCAAAGCAAATAGCTTGAGAAACTAGGCGGCAATACAACGAAAGAACACTAATCATAATGGTGCAATGGAGTTAAAATGTAATTTAGATGACAATCCGTCCATGCTGCATTCTGGTTGGTGTAATCTGGCAAGTATGTGCAAGGAGGTCAGCCAATCAGAAGTTGTTTTGGACAGCCACTCCTTGAAACGGATGCTATTCTGGGCCTTCTCGTTTAGTGAAATTTCCCTCCCAGCTCTGACTGGTGCCTAAGGCCTCGCTCGGAGCCTGCTGTAACTATGGTAGACTATTTCCGCCCCAGTGCAACAGACAGGGAATTGCAGCGGCACCTTGATCTCATATTCTCCGTATGATTCATGGAGAACAAGAAATCACAGCTTTGGATTGTCTTTAACCTATTTAAAACGTCCAGGGATCCAACAAATCTGGAGTATGACACTAAACTACAAAGTTCACCGACAAAGGAAACTTTGATTTTAGATTGTTTTTTTTCCATCTTTCTTTCTCGTCTTTCTTCCATGAAACAGTCAGAATAACACAGACTGCAGCTGTACGGCCACATCTGCAGGTTCAGGTGCTGGAGGCCATGTAGGGTCAGCGCTGCCAAGGCTGACCTGACAGACAGAGTGGCTGTCCATTGAAGGGATGCAGAAATAAAAGCTTCGACCCGGATCAGTGAAGCATCCGACACACTAGCCTGAGCTCTTTGGGTCTCTGAGGCAGGAGCTGCCTGACTGTCACTCACTGTGCGGACACACACAGTCACCAAAGAGGCAGAAACAAAAGTATGCAAACACGCTGCACCAGCACTGCAAAACTGACACAAGGAAGAAGATTTAAAGTCTCTGAAAACCTATTTCCTCTATCGGCTTCTCCCTCTAGTGATGGAGCTGTCCATGAACACACTGTTTTCTGCTAAATTTGGAGCAGTTTTGTTTATTTGACATGCAAGATTTCTGTTTGTTTTTCTCACTCGTTTGAAGTGGGTGAGGCTGGAAAAAGGTATTATGGACTTCCATTAACCAAACAGAGTTTAGCGACATTTGTTTCCAGGACTGTCAATTCAATCTAATGAAACCATAGCCATGAAGCTGACTGGTTGATTTATTGAGTGCTGAACTTATAATAAATAATACCTCTGTGTTGTCGCATATGAAATTATTATTAAGTAATTTATATTAAATAACAAATGTCCATGTCCACAAAACAACAGACATTAATTGGCTATTTTGGCGTTCCAGCCATCGTTCCATGGTTTGACGTTAACAACAAAAACACAAAAATGCGGTTCAGGATATGTCGTTGACATCGACATCTAGCAGACAAAACGGATGCGTTTTATACAAAGAATTTCCATCATCCATTATTTGATAAAGACAAAAAGATTAAGAAGCATACCTATGTGGCACAAGCAAGCAAACTAGTCAAGATGAAAAGTCCAGTCGCCCACTTTCTAAATGGCGAAACAAGTTGAATGGAGAACAACAGCGACCTCTGTGTTAAGTTTTTCCACATGCATCTCAATGTAAAAGCAAGTACAAATCTGTTGACCTGTGTATGGAGACAGCTCACTGGGGGCTCAACCATGGACTGATGGGTGCATCTTCATCATCTAACACACAGGAAGCTCAAGCGGAGGATTATTAGACTACGCCATTAAACAGCACCTCCCGGCATTCACCTGAGGACCTGACTAAAAAAAGGTACATGCACCCCTGTGAATAACACGTGTAACAAAGGGAACACTTGAAGACACATGTGAAACACAACAGAAACAAAGCACGGAATTAAAGTCAGCACTTTTTTTTTTACCCCCTCTTTTATCCCTTCATCTTTAGCCTCTCTCTCTGTTTGTGCCCCCCAGCTCTCCTGGTTAGCATGTACCCGCCTCCCCACCCAGGAGACAGGGTTGAGGCTCCGCTGCGAGATAAAAGCTTGCAGCCTCCTCCTTTAATCTTCCCCTTCCATTTTTGAACACTTCCCCTCCTTTTCAGCCCCCCCCCCTCCCTCACCAGTCGATTTATGACACTTTTATCAGTGCGTTGTTTCGGTTTGTCATTCGTTTCCGCCGCGGACGCTTAGTGCTCGAATTCCCAAATCTGCTCCTCAGTCTCGCCTGTCTTTTGATGTCTCTGTCCCCTTTCCCCCCCCTTCATTGTCTTTTCTCCTGCTTCTGCCGTCCTCTGCCATCCGCCTCTCCTCCCCTCTTGTCCCTCAGCTCTCATCGTGGCGGTTTATGCGATTCATAGAGTGGATAGGAGGACCCTGGGCAATCTCTTCCTGAGCCACACTTTGATTTTCCTCTGCCTCATACATCAATCTGCAGCTCGCTTTGTCTTTGCCCAGAGAGCTGCAAAAGAGATGGCTCCAGCCAAAAGCATATTTATTTATTTGTTTAATAAATTTGCTTCCTCGAGCTGAGGGTCAGGTGCCAGGAATAAAGAGGACATTGAAAATTCTACTTCACTTTTTTCCGTCCCTTCTCATCTCACATTTTTTTTATGGCTTTCTTGGTCCAAGTATTATACAGTATCTTATTGTGGGATCTCTTTTATCCAGTTGATCTTCCTGTGTGCCTTTTTTTTAAACTCTTCCAAGTGATGGATGATCGCCATTGGCTCAGAAAAAAAAAGTCCATTTCAGGCCTCCATTTAAATGTTCTAAGCTGTGAGAAATTGCCTGTGCAATTTTAGAAATTATAATTATATTGCATGAAAAATGTCCCCAAAAATAAAGTGACTTTTTGAATAATGTTTGCTGCTTATTATTTGCACCAAATTAAAAAAAAAAACAAAAAACACCCAAGCACTCATAAATCTTGAATAATCTAACATGATTGTCATCTAAGTCCCATATTACACCCACCCAGGTGTTCAGTTATTGCAGATGATTAGACCTCTTCTCAGGAGCTGGGGGGCGTATACAGATTGTGCTTGACTGGCATTTCTTTGCCTCTCCAGGTAGATTTGTTGCAACTGGGAGAGAGCAATATTTACTTCAAGTGTCATTGTGATTTTTGAAAAAGCAGTAAGCAACATGCAAGTATTTTAACCAGTGAAAAAACACTGTTGCTATGCACCTGACAACCAAACTGGACATTGCATTCAGCCTCTAACCAATAATGACAAATGTTTTCTGTATTTCAAGATCATGTTTTGGAACTAACTACCATTGTCTCCAATATTCAACAATAATCTTCGGTCACATGAGCTAATGAGAATTAAACCTATAAACTGTGAAGGCCAAAAAAAAAGACTAAAATGGAAGGATCGCACAAAAACACTGAATAAAATTTCAAACATACCAAAGTTGACAACTTGAGGTCATACATAGTTCAGACTTCAAAACTTGCAGAGTGAAATCCAAATCAATAAAACAAAAATATCAGGTCGTCAGGTGATAGGAAACAACAAGGAGGCAATAAAGGGTGGAAATCTAGTCTGTGAGGAAAATTAAGACAACATGGCAAACAGGTAGTGACCGGCAGTATAAGCAGTTGGAGTGACTGGATGATAGAGAACGGATGACGAGTGAAGACTTGTGGGAAACTGAGCAATGGCAGGATGTAAAACAAACTGGGATGCATAAAAGTAAGAAAAAACAAAATGAAACAGTAAATTAAATGAATCCATATAAGCATCCGTGCATCACATAAACACATACAATACATCTGAGGGTGACGGTAATGTCATTAGTTTTGCAGGTGTAAACCAATGTGCTGGACAAATTAAAAATCTGACCAGGTTGTGGTGCTATAGAAGAAAGGTCAGGGCATCACAAAAGTCATTAAAAATCATTGTGAGGGGGACATGAATGTGTGTACTAAATGTCATGGCTATCCGTCCAAAAGTTGAGGCAATTGAGCCAAAACTGAATATGGGAACATCATGGTGGCACGACAGGAAAAGTCAGAGGATCATCCAAGTCATTGGGATTCATCCTCTGAGAACCACGAATGGCAAAAATGTAATGGGAATCCATGAAACAGCTGTAGAGATATTTTAATGTGGACTAATGACCGATTCTCAACGACTTGTAAACCACTCTGCAATTCAGGCGAAGGAAAACCTGCTTTTTTGGTTCCACTTGGGAACCAATTTTTCTTGTTCCACAGTGGCCCATTCAAATTAACACGAGCAACTTGCATTTATGGGCCACATACTAAATTCAGTAAGGAATCTCACTCTTATTTATGTTGTGTAATTTTCTGTATGGCAGCTGAAAGAAGAGAAAGAGCTTTGAAGTAATAATAAGAAAAATCCATAACAATATTGCAGACTTGCATCTTGCTGTCTTTCCCTTCTGGAGAACTATTACTAACCTTCTGTCATAAGAACAACTCATGGACAAGGTCTAAAGTACTTAGTATTCTTGCTGGAGATTATAAAAGGAAATCGTTTTTTAATTATTAATATTTTCTACCAACCTGCATATTTTGAATGATATTGTGTACTGTGTTTGAATACACTCAAAGTACAGGGATCAGACTTGCTCTGTTGGATTAAAGCATCCCAGTATGGACGTAAGATCCACGCTGGGTCCACCATTACACAGGTACTGCCTATGATGGTTGACTGTTGACCGCGGCCGTCTTTATGAAAGTGGCATTGAGCATCTCGTTGTCCGTTCAGAAACGAAGACAGAAGAAACTCATTAACGGCTAATATTGACAGCAAACGTCAGAAAAGGGAAGTTTCTCATTGATTGATGGGGTGCGGAGGTTGTTGTGCATAATAATAATCAGCCATGGAGTTGCAGTTGCGTATGGGTGTGTGCGTGTGAAAGTCTGATTAGGATGTGTGGGATGCAGAATAGCAGACAGACATTGTGGCTAACAAGCATAGGCACTCCTAATCAAGGCTTCGCTCACTCCTCAGTAGCAGCATAAGGTCATCTGTGATTGATTCAAATGAGAGGAAGCATCAAGCCATTCCTTGCATTTCTTTAAAGCCTAAAGGGATGTGCGAGTTCAGGGATACTTGTGTGCATGAAGGGTCCTGTTTGTATGGATTACAATAACACAACGGAGCACTGCTCATCTGAGATTTGGCAAAAGCCAGCTGTGTGTTACATGTTCATGTGTGATACTCCTCAACAGGGCAGCTGCACAGAAGAGCGTGTGAGAAAAGCCGCACGAGTGTTGGAGAATATCCTGAAATGTGTGGGCGTTTGGAATCAATAAGTCCTCAAATCAAAGTATTTAATGAATGTGAACCACTGTTGTGCTGTGACTTTTTTTTCATATCCATAGCTGTGTTTTTTTTTTTCCCGTTGAGTTCACCCGCAGCTGCAGTTCAAAGCAGTTCATCCGCCGCTTTCAAGATTTAAGTTTATTAAAGTTTAACCATTCAAAGCTGAGCGACTCTAAAGTGAAGTGTTATGCATGCACAGAAGGTTTATCTGAGTGTCTTTATAGTGTTTCAAGAAACGAGAAAATGTCTCATATGCCTTGAAAAGCGCAGTGTTTCCTATCTATTGTCAATGAAAGAGTTGCTCGCTCAAAGTTTGTTTTTCATTGTGTGCTGTGGGAGAGACTTAATGTTCCTCCCAAAACACACAGGAACTTAATGTTTACAAATCCTCTATCAAACAAAGCAGGACCTAAATATGATTGGATATTGAATTTTTCCTCGTCAGGTTTTAAGAGAATCCTCCCAAGTAAGCCTTTGTGAAATTCAAGGGAAAAAACAAAAACAGAGTCCATATGCCATCTAAATTGCACCAATTTGAAGATGATCCCTTTGAAAGCCCAACACAGCAGTGTGTGGAGGTTGAACCAATTCCAAAAAGCCTTCTCAGAACAATACAAAACAGATGCAAGTGATTCTACAATGCATACCAATGGTCTTTAAAACCTTTTTATGAAAGGTCGACATATGAACTTTCCATCAGAGCAGAGGCCTGGAACCACACAACATAACGCACTGACATTAATGAGTTAAATAAGTCATTATCATACATTCAACAACTCATCATATAATTTAATGAAAACAACATTCTGCAATAGCTAGAAGTTAAGTAACAGATTTGCTCCATCTATTCATCTTCAAATTCACTGTTTTTTTCAGTGCTTAATTTTTCTTAAAAAGTGTGAGAGCAAAGTATTGCCTTGTTGGTTGTTAGATGCAAAGTGGGAGGAGCCACAAGTGGTTTTCCCCATTTTGTGTTACAATTTCAAATTTACTACAAACAGAGAAACACAGGGGTCTCCTGAAATGTAACTATGAAATAGGTTCATGTCAATCAACTGTTTCAATTTTAACTTTATTTTTGTCTAAATACTACAATACCCATGAGCCTCTGCAGCCATTGCTACGCAGAAGAAGCCAGTCAGAAGCCAGAATCAACACATTACTGAATTGAAAATGTTTTGTTGTTGCAATTGTGAACAAAACACTGTCACAGCTGCTGAATTTAATCCAAAATTGAATTCATTTAAGCTGCAGATTGTATTTTCAGTTGTCTGCCTGCCACAAGGGCGGATGAGGCAGAACTCTAAGGTTGGTGACTGGATGTTTTGTGCCAATATGCAGGTTAGTAGTGGTAGTTGACTTGAAGTCTATATTTACTCAGGCTTGTACTTTTGACTTACTATTATATGATTATAAGTATTATTATATTATGTGTAGTTATGATTCAGCTGGGAGAGTTTCACTCCCATCCAAGACATGGAGGTGCTCCAACTATGAGTCACTTAATATAATAATAATAATGTATAATATGGTGAAAATGAACTGAGCTTTTACTCCCAGAATCATGGGCTCCTGAAATAGCTCCTTCCACCTCGCAACTCTATTAACAATTACAACACTGACTGACGGTGACAACTTGCGACAATGGGCACACACACGTGCACACAGGTAGCTCTGCATCTCACAATCTATAATCTATATAACATATTTTGCACCCTCAAATATTTAGATGCATGAAGTACTTTTTTAAGGTCATTTTCTCCCTCTGCACGTCTTTCCATCGGTCATATTAAGATATCTGTGCGGTCTCCGAGGTACAGGACAAGCAAATTATCAAAACCTAATCCACGAGAGGATACAGCAGATTTAATAGGAAAAAAAAGTGTTGCTTTACCAAACCAAATACTTGTGTAAGAGGATTAACTTTCTGAATGGATGGAAAACTGTTTCTCGGGGCTTTTGGGCTCAGTCAGACTCAAAGTCTCAGGATGTAACCGATTCTCGATCAACAGCGGTTCAGTCAATAAAGGTGTCTGAAGTGAGACATCGGGTCAATATTGGAGTTTACTCAACCAACAGCGGCTCATCAGGAGATATAAATTGCACAGTGCAGCCTGAGCTTGTAGCAACAATCTTATGACTCAAGCTAATTCCCCCAAAACGTGTGTCATATGATCATTTCATTCAATTATTCCATTCAAACTGGCAAATGAAAAATGGGTCAGAATTTCTTTCTTCCTTTTTGTGGGCATGAAAAAGGAAAATTGTCAACTTTTTTGATAACTTGAAAAACAATGCATAATTTTATTTATTTATTTATTTAGTTTGATTTTTGTCTGAATTGATAAAACAGATATCAGTGTGCTTTGTTTGTTTTCATCTTCAAATCGGCAACTGGAATAGAAGTTAAACCAAAACCAGCAAACAATTTTTCATTGGCTATGCTTGTTATGTCATATATATATATATATATATATATATATATATATATATATATATATATATA